>JANZLD010000237.1:89012473-89044956 GCA_026413575.1 Erythroxylum carthagenense
TTCATAACCCTCATAACTCAATTGACTAAGTTCAAAACTCCAAAAGTTAAACTCCAAGACATGGGAACTATCTGTATGTCGAAATCAAATTCCCTACTCAATTGCCATACAAATTCGAGAACTTTCGAAATTGATTCAGAACTTCCATTCTTATAAATATGTAGTTCTTAATCTCTAAATTGCAATAAATCAAGAACCAATTTAATCGGACTAACACCTCAAAGCATGGAACCCATCACTCTCGAAAAAATGGCGTGCTCCCCGCGACGCAAGGTTGCTCGCCTCGGCGAGATCCCTCACATACGCCGCGGCGTATGCGCTGGCGCGCCCCGCGGCGTGCAACCCCAGAAACACGCCTGAAACCCAGATTTCTCACTTCTGTCAACTTTTTAATCCAACTATCAACCTTAAAAACACTTCAAAACAACTTAATACACTCAAAACAACTAATCTCTAACCTCAATTCCATCAAATAACCATTATTCCTCAACTCCCAATTACAAAGACAAGAACATTCATCAATTTTTATCATCCGAAACCTAAACATTTCTCAATCATCAAATACTCTAATCAATCATCAATATATTACAATTAATCCACAAATCAAACTAGCTAAAGCAAGAAGAGTAAGAACTTACTTGATTTAAATCTTCAAATCTTCAAAATCACTCCAACCCTAACTCAAACAACACCCACAGTTTCACCCAAATTCAAACCCATCAACAACTTCAACTTCACCAAACTTAAGGGATAGGTTAAAGGTGGAGAAGGAAGCAATTTTAGCAAGAAGAACAAGAAGCAATTGAGCAAGGAGAAGATCACGAAGAAGAAGAGGAAGAAGAGCAAATTTTGTTTCTTTCAAAAGGGGGCAAGCATCGAGGGAGCAAATTCAAAGGAGCTAGGGTTTTATACCCAACACAATTTAAAAGCCTAAGGCTTGTTTGGCAAGTCCAAACTATAAAGTCTAAATCCAATTTTCTTATTCTAATTTCTCCCAAATTCCAATGGCTCTAAGCAAACATTCCTAAAATCATAACTTTAATTTTCCCGTGCCATTGGTCAGTCAATTTCGGAACCGAAAATCTAATTAATCTATCATTTAGTCATTTTTTCGGTCCAGACCTATAACTCCAAAAATTCCAGAAAAATTTTTAAAAATTCTCAAAAAATAAAACACATGATCGTATATTCCAATTCCATATTTCAAACTCCTAGATCACATTTTTCACTCCAATTTAATTTTCAAAGCTCAATCTACCCAAATATCACAAATTTTCCTATATACACAATCATATCGGGAATATGTCATACATGCATGTACACTCATATGCTAGTGCAATAATTACCAATTATCAAAATATAGAGGCTAAAATAATACATGAACATGCCAAATTATGAATGCACAACCACGGTACTCATCCCATCGGTGACGGGATGTTACAAAAGGGTCTTGGACAGATCAACTCTTTAATATCCAATAATCATTATCATGGACTCTTTTCATAAGACTCATTTATGACTGACATGGGCCACTAAAAAATCTAACATACTACCCCTAATTTCATCGCTTCCATTATATTGAATGTTTTATTAACATAAGGCTATTTGCCTAAAATAAAAAAGTAAATTTTTTCAATTATTTAGAGTAAAATAAAAAAACAATATGAAATTCATTTCTAAAAAGTTATTCAATTAATTTATTTGGTGTAGATTTATTTCAAGAATAAGTAAGTAAATATAACTACCAATCTATCTATTCTCAAATTTTTTAATCTTAATAGATATGTGATGATGTTTTTTATCAAAAAAATTGTAATATACTAAACAATATTATTTTTTAAAATCATCGATATTAATTAATCTTTTAATAACACTGAAGGTGTTAGTGAAGGCTTTTGAAAGTTATTGTGGCGGGGGCATTAAGATTTGGCAGTAATGGTGTATAAAATAATGATTAGAATTTATTAAAATAGAAAAAAGTTAATGAAATTAATGAATCCTAATAGTGTGGCTAGAATATATCCTCTGTTTCATCCTTGTTTCGCAACTAATACAACATCATTTTGTAAATTCTACATATAATAAGATGTAGTTTATATTACAAAACGACGTCATATTAGGAGCGGAACAAAGTTAACACATAATAATGAGAATATATGATTTGAATCTACTACGTTATCTTTAGTAGATAGTAAATAGTGGAGTTAACTTTTAATTAGTTTAGGTACAAATAATTACTAATCTAGTACTAAACTCTGTTATCTCAACCTTAACAAACAATCCAAATTTAGTATTTACAATATAGTGATGTTTATTTCTCTTTTAGTATTGTTTTGTCAAGTTACCCAAAATACATAGATATGGTTATCTATTACAAGGAATCAAAATAAGTAAAAAGGGAACATCTTTATAGTGACATTCATGATATTAATTACTTCTCCTTGAAATATAATTAAAGTAACAAATTATTGTATAAATGAAATATGTTGCCAATAATTTACTAAATTTATTTTGGTTGTAATTAATTATTTTTGTTTTATAGGCAATGTCAATATGGTATTATTAGATAATAAGGAAAGTAAATAAAATATCCTTTCATTTAAAGTACATGTTATCTTGCAATTATTAATACAATATTAGTTTCTAATCAACTCTATAAATACAGAATCAAGAAACAAAAACTTTTCGTTCATACTCAATTAACATTTCTGAAGTAAACATTATCAAGAGCAAACTTTCTTAATGGCATCAACAAAGTGTTTCATTGTTTTTTTAACTTTTGTTACTTTTATCATCTCTTCAATCACATCTGGTAAATTTTGATTCTCTTTTTACCTTAGCTATATTTGTTATAAGTCATTATATTATTAAGTTTATTATTTTTTAGAAGGAATTTGTAGAAAAATATTTCTTGTATCCTAAACATTTCACATGTAAAAGAACATGGTTGTTTTAGTTTTAGAATTTTAACTAAATTCAATTTTTCTGTAAATTATAGAAAAGAGTGAAGTGCAACTAGATGGAGAGATAGTTTGTACCGGCCCACTCTGCACACCAAGCTTTGCTGACTACGAATGCTTCGTCAATTGCGCTATGAAAGGATATAAGACTGGAAGATGTTACCCTAAGGGACCACATGCAGAGAAGAACTGTTGTTGTGAAACAAAATCTTTCCAATAACAAGACTTTGTCCTTATTTTTGTGTTTTAACTTTTATGACATTTTAATATGTCAATCACTTGATAATAAAATAACACAATAGCATGAGCTTTTATTCTAATAGCTTGCATTCTTTTTTTTTCCCCCTCAAATGCTATCTTTATTTGCAACAAACAACTAATTAAAATAATTCTTATATTTATAAATTGTATCAAATTGATTTGTAAGATTCTTGTAATGCATGTCTACATATTTGAACTTATTTGTTTGTACAATTAATAAACATAAAATAATTCATCCCAATTTTGATTTAAAAATTAACTTATAAATTATTAAATGTGTAAATTCTATGACATTTGAAAGCATTAAGTTTAGTAGTTATATGGACCTCCTTTTATAATATTATCAGTCAAATATACTCTCAAGAGATATCATAATGTTGCCATCAAATGGTTTATATAGTTATGTTTAAAAACTTGTTATTGCAGATTAATTGTGGGGATAATGTGAGTAAAAAGGTAAGAGGGACATTTGGAGATGATGCAGTTGTTGATGACCTAAATACTGATGATAGGCAAGACGGTTGAGAGTTCCCAAAGTAATTAGGGGTTAATTTTTAAAGGATCCACCTTCATGACTGACGTGATTAATGTGCGCCCCTTAATAACCTATTTGACAAAACTTTGATGATTTTGTAAATTAGTGAGCTATTTAATTTTTAAAAATGTTATAATCTTTTTTTATACTGTCACATATTAAATCTAACTTAAAATTTGGTGCAAATGTTAAGAGACAAATGTTCTTTCAATCTTGTAAAATATCTTGACCCTCCTTTTCCCTTTGAAGTCTTCAATTCCAACAACTTTAATATCTTAAAAATCAACGTATTCAGTATATAAGACTTCATTTTTTGTGGAATCTGAAGAGGGTCATAATGTACATAACTTTCTCTTTATATTTTTACAAAGAGATTAATTCGATCTTATGATTACAAAGAAGTAATTTTATCGATTAATAACCCTAATTCTTAATTTCTAAACTTATATGAATGCCCATCTAATACATTAGAGTGATTGGCTCAAGGCTATTGAAAGCTCAGAGAGGGAGAATATACTTACAAAAACTTTTAAAAGTTATATTCACCGTTATATTCGTCGAAATAATGTTTTAACAAATCTTTATTTTTTAAAAAGTATTTTAAAATCTTTAATATTTTATGCCTTATGATTAAATAGTTTATTTCTAATATCAAATTATAAATTAAACATTTTTCTCATTCAACTTGGTCACAAGGGTCTTTGATAGATTTTAAGGGGATGTGACATTCAACTGTAGGAAGAACAAGGAGTTTTGTTGCATCACATTACTCTGCATAGCCAAAAAACTAGCTCCAAAGCTTCCTGCAAGTTCCCTCATGCCTTAGCCTCCAGTACCGCCACCGCTCCTTTTAAGTTTTACCACCACCGCCATGCCTTAGCCTTCGGTACCGCCACCAGCTCCTTACTGCCACCGCCACCAGCAACATACTCCAGCCACTATCAATAAAACTTCTCAACAACTTAACTATGCCAGCCTTTACAAACACCGACAATCCACCACCACCATCCCCAAATTCCAAACACATCTGATAACCCAGCCAAATCGCCATGCCGTAGCCATAAGAACTGACTTCATCAGCACTTTTAGCACAACAGTCTTCACTTCCCATTCCTCACTTCCCAGCCTTACAACAATGCATAAAAACTCCTCAGCCATAACAAAACTACATTAGAGTCAGGTAGTAGATCCCTTACAACCATAGTTATAGATTCCATCGCCACTACCCCCATACTCCCTTGAAACAGCCAGATCTCAAATAGTTCTTCTCCTTTCTTCAACCATAACCAAACTTTGGGCTTCCTTTTCAAACCCGCGGTAAGAAACCCTAAACTCCACCTTTGTCATAATAGATCCGTCCATACCTATAGAAAATATCAGAAAATACCAAAATTAGAACCAAAATGGACACTGAATTTTCAACCCTTCAATCAACCATCAAACAAAACATATCTCCTATCCCTAACCCTACCCCTATCTCCCCCTCTAAATTCACTATAGTACCCCCTTTTTCTCCATCCTCCTCTTCAACCAACCCTCTCACTAACACCACAGCTCCTCCCAAGGGGGTTACCCCTACTACTGCTGGAAATATGGATAGAGGAACTAGGAAAACATGACCTACTACTGCTGGAAATATGGATAGAGGAACTAGGAAAACATGAAAGCAGGTCATGGGTGATAACTTAGATTCTTTTTTGGTTTTCAACCGTCTAGTTGAGATTGATGGTAAGCTAATGGTGACTCCTACCTTAGATGTTTTACAGCAAGGAGCTAGGACATGGGAAGCTACCTTGGTTGGATTTTTCGTGGATAAAAGATTTGCTTTTCCTGTTATACAAGCATGGACTTCAGGAAATTGGAAAGGAAAACGTCTTTTGGAGGTAATGCTAACTGAAGAGGATAACATAATCTTTACCTTTTCTTCCAAATCGGAAGCTCAAAAGGTCATAGAAAGACCATGGCATATCTCTCAACTTCCTCTATTTCTTTTAGTATTGTTTTTGTCAAGTTACCTAAAATACATAGATATAGTTATCTATTACAAGGAATCAAAATAAGTAAAATGGGAGCATCTATATAGTGATATTCATGATATTAATTACTTCTCCTTGAAAAAAAATGAAATATGTTACCAATAATTTAGTAAACTTATTTTGGTTGTAATTAATATGGTATTATTAGATAATAAGGAAAGTAAATAAAATATCCTTTCATTTAAAGTACATGTTATCTTGCAATTATTTGTCATTAAACAATTTTTCAAATTGGTTAATGATATTAACAATTGGAAATACAATATTAGTTTCTAATCAACTCTATAAATACAAAATCATTAAACAAAAACTTTTCATTCATACATACATACTCAATTAAAATTTCTTAGTGGCATTAACAAAGTTTTTCATTATTTTTTAACTTTTGTTGCTTTTATCATCTCTTTAGTCACTTCTGGTAATTTTTCATTCTCTTTTTACTTTAGATATATTTGTTATAAGTCATAATATTATGAAGTTTATTATTTTTTAGAAGGAATTTGTAGAAATATATTTCTTTTATCATTTCAAATATAAAAGAACACGGCCATTTTAGTTTTTAGAATCTTATCTAAATTCAATTGTTCTGTAAATTGTAGAAAAGAGTGAACTCCAACCAGATGGAGAGAGAGTTTGTACTGGCCCACTCTGTACACCGAGCTTTGCTGACTATGAATGCTTCGTCAATTGCACCATGAAAAGATGTAAGACTGGAAGATGTTACCCTAAGAGACCACATGCAGAAAAGATCTGTTGTTGTGAAGCAAAATCTTTCCAATAACAAGACTTTGTCCTTATTTTTGTGTTTTAACTTTTATGACATTTCAATTTTAGTCACTTGATAATAAAATAACAAATTGCATGATAGTTTTTTTAAAACATATGAACCATCAACCAACATGTCTGTTGTTGCACTTTACAATGAAAATGAGAGAGGGAAAGGGTATTGGATCTATTTAATATCAACTCTTTATTATCAATAATCATTATCTTGCACTCTTTTCATTGGACTCAAATCTATGAGTGACATGAGTCATTAAATAATCTAACGTATTGCCCCTAATTTCATCGCTTCCATTATATTGAATGTTTATTAATAGAAGGCTATTTGCCTAAAATAAAAATGTAAAAATTTTCAATTATTTAGAGTAAAATATAGAAACAATATGAAATTCATTTCTAAAAAAATTATTCAATTAATTTATTTGGTGTAGATTTATTTCAAGAGTAAGCAAGTAAATATAACTACCAGTCTATCTAATCTCAAATTTTTTAATCTTAATACATATGTGATGATGTTTTTTATCAAAAAATTATAATATACTAAAAAATATTATTTTTTAAAATCATCGACATTAATTAATCTTTTAATAACACTGAAGGTGTTAGTGAAGGCTTTTGAAAGTTATTGTGGTGGAGGTACTAAGATTTGGCAGTAATGGTGTATAAAACAATGATTAGAATTTACTGAAATAGAAAAAAGTTAATGTATCCTAATAGTGTGACATTGGAATACATCCTCTGTTTCAACCTTGTTTCGCAATTAATATGGCATCATTTTGTAAATTTTAAATATAATATGATGTAGTTTATATTACAAAACAACGCCATATTAGGAGCGGAACAAAGTTAAAACATAATAATGAAAATAGATTATTTAAATCTACTACGTTATCTTTAGTAGATAGTAAATAGTGGAGTTGAACTTTTAATTAGTTTAGGTACAAATAATTACTAATCTGGTACTAAACTCTGTTATCTCAAAACAATCTAAATTTAGTATTTACAATATAGTGATGTTTATTTCTCTTTTAGTATTGTTTTTGTCAGGTTACCTAAAACACATAGATATGGTTATCTATTACAAGGAGTCAAAATAAGTAAAAAGGGAACATCTTTATGGTGATATTCATGATATTAATTACTTCTCCTTGAAATTTAATTAAAGTAACAAATTATTGTATAAATGAAATATGTTGCCAATAAATTTGGTTGTAATTAATATGGCATTATTAGATAATAAGGAAAGTAAATAAAATATCCTTTCATTTAAAGTACATCTTATCTTGCAATTATCTGTCATCAAACAATTTTCCAAATTGGTTAATGGCATTTACAATTGGAAATACAATATTAGTTTCTAGTCAACTCTATAAATACCAAATCAATAAACACAAACTTTTCATTCATACTCAATTAACATTTCTGAAGTAAACATTATCAAGAGAAAACTTTCTTAATGGCATCAACAAAGTGTTTCATTATCTTTTTAACTTTTGTTACTTTTATCATCTCTTCAGCCACATCGGGTAATTTTTGATTCTCTTTTTACCTTAGATATATTTGTTATAAGTCATGATATTATTAAGTTTATTATTTTTTAGAAGGAATTTGTAGACAAATATTTCTTGTATCCTAAACATTTCACATGTAAAAGAACACGGTCGTTTTAATTTTAGAAGTTTAACTAAATTCAATTGTTTTGTAAATTGTAGAAAAGAGTGAGGTGCAAACAGATGGAAAGAGAGTTTGTACTGGCCCACTCTGTACATCGAGCTTTGCTGACTATGAATGCTTTGTCAATTGCGCCATGAAAGGATATAAGTCTGGAAGATGTTACCCTAAGAGACCACAGGCAGAGAAGATCTGTTGTTGTGAAACAAAATCTTTCCAATAACAAGACTTTGTACTTATTTTTGTGCTTTAACTTTTATGACATTTCAATGTCAGTCGCTTGATAATAAAATAACAAAATAGCATGAGCTTTTATTCTAATAGCTTGCATTTTGTTTGGTTTTCCCCCTCAAATGCTATCTTTATTTGCAACAAACAACTAAAGGTTTGAAAATTAAAATAATTCTTATATTTATAAATTGTATCGAATTGATTTGTAAATTATTAAATGTGTAAATATGTCTACATATTTGAATTTATTTGTTTGTACAATTAATAGACATAAAATAATTCAACTCAAATTTGATTTAAAAATTAACTTATAAATTATTAAACGTGTAAATTCTATGACATTTGAAAGCATTAAGCTTAGTAGTTATATGGACCTCCTTCTATCATATTATCAGTCAAATATACTCTCAAGAGATATCATAATGTTGCCATCAAATGGTTTATATAGTTATGTTTAAAAACTTGTTATTGCGGATTAATTGTGGGGATAATGTGAGTAATAAGGTAAGAGGGACATTTGGAGATGATGTAGTTGTTGATGACCTAAATACTGATAATGGGCAAGAGGACGAGAGTTCCCAAAGTAATTAGGGGTTAATTTTTAAAGAATCTACCTTCGTGACTGACGTGATTAATGTGTGTCCCTTAATAACCCATTTGTCATAACTTTGATGATTTTGTTAATTAGTGAGTGAGTTAATTTTTTTTAAATGTTATAATCTTTTTTTATACTTCACATTAAGTCTAACTTAAATTTTGGTGCAAATGTTAGGAGACAAAATGTTCTTTCAATCTTGTAAAATATCATACCCTCCTTTTCCCTTGAGATCTCCAATTCCAACAACTTTAATAACTTAAAAATCAACGTTTAAATATATAAAATTCCCTGGTTTGCGAATTTTGGAGAGGATTGTAATACGCGATCTTCTCTTTATATTTTCATTTAAAAAAAACTGATTCGAATTTATGATCACAAAAAAGTAACTTCTTTTATTAATAACCCTAATTCTTAATTTCTAAACTTTTATGAATGGCCACCTAATACATTAGAGGAACAAGCTCTAGGCTAATGGAAGCTCAGAGAGGGAGAATATACCTATAAAAACTTTTAAGGTTATATTCACCATTTTACTATATTTTTAAGAAATTAACCTAAAATTAAGTATTAATAATGACAATCACATTGGATTAAGTTCTTTTATCTTTCTTTAATGAGACAATATTTATCAATAGATGAAAGAAATTATTTCTTTGGTCATAACTAAATCAAAAAATTTAAGCTAAACATATTTATATTATAATTGATTTTAAACTTTGAAATTTGTTCTCAATCTCATCGAAATAATGTTTGAACAAGTCTTTATTTTCTTAAAAGTAATTTAAAATCTTTAATATTTTATGCCTTCTGATTAAATAGTTTATTTCAAAGATCAAATTATCAATTTAATATTTATTATTTTCTTATTTAACTTTAACAATTCTATTACAAGCTTCCTTAAGTAAGAGGATTAGAAAATGAGCAACTTTAAGAACTCTATTAAAAACTCATTCGATTTAAAAATGAGCAACTATGAGTTTTAGTTTTTATTAATAATTATTCTTTGGAATTGTGGATAGCCTAAAAAGAATTAAGCTTAATTAGCCAAAAAAAAAAGAAAAGTCCTAAATACAAGAAATTTCGAAAGTCATTTAGAATTTCCCCCCGACACACTCAAATTACAGGTTATTCGTATAAGCTAACAACATCGATGACAAAATAAAATTCTTCGTATTTTAATTTTAATTTTTATGTTTCAAAAATTATTGTATATTATATATTATTATGTTAGAATAGTGTTCTAAAAGTAATCAATTGTGAGAATAATGCTCCAAAGGTAATCACCTTTAATATTTTTATTCAAACTCTATTTTGATTAATAAAGCGAAAGACAATTTTCATTAATTTGATGTTCTTTTTTTATAAATTGATGTCAATGTTAAATGGAATTAATGAAGTCCATGATACAAAACATAACATAAATGAAATAATGATAAAATTATGTTATTGAGATTTTAACATGTGTAATTATGTTAGTATCTAAATTATCTATAGTCATAGGATTAATGGGACAAAATATTGTTAATCTAGATAGATTAGCACATGTTATACTCCTTGATTTAACCAAATAGTAGATCTCGTAAATTGTAAGCATAAGATGTTTAGAGTTAACATGTGGATGCTTATTAAGAGTAGTAAGTATATAAGATGATCCACTATAAGATTATCACAAGGATGATCTATCAAATGTTAGTGATTAATCTCATTATAGCAATGGTGCAAATATCCTTATACTTAAGATACTCAAGGATATCTTAGATACTGATTATGTGCTTTGACTCCATTCCTTGTTATCTCAAGATGATATCGCTTATAGGGTGCTGATTGGGTACAACTATTATTATTCGAAGGTAATTGAGTTGCTGGACCCCGCTTCCGAAACCCAGCATTTGGAATCAAACTCAGAAGCAATACTTGCCCTCAACTATACTATGCCTATTTCAGGCCATTTAGCAAAACTTCCCTTAGAGAACTCAGATCAATGTGTTCTTTAGATGGTTTGAAAGTAGACTTTAAGGTCTACAACTTTCATAAAGATCTCAAAGACGGATTCTATCTTCTGAAGGGTCAAAATGGAACAGAAGATAGATACAGAAGAAGCGAAAAAACATAAGAAGCAAACAGACAAAAGATAGCAAAACACAAAAGAAACGGAAGATAGAAGAAGCAAAAGGCAGAAGATAGCAAAATACAAAAGAAACGGAAGACAGAAGAAGCAAAAGGCCGAAGATAGCAAAACACAGAAGAAACGGAAGACAGAAGAAGTAAAAGACAAAAGATAGCAAAACACAAAAGAAACGAAAGACAGAAGAAGCAAAAGGTTGAAGATAGCAAAACATAGAAGAAATGGAAGACAGAAGAAGCAAAAGGTCGAAGATAGCAAAACACAAAAGAAACGGAAGACAGAAGAAGCAAAAGGCAGAAGATAGCAAAACATAGAAAAAACAGAAGACAGAAGAAGCAAAAGACAGAAGATAACAAAACACAGAAGAAACGATAGACAGAAGAGCAAAAGGCAAAAGATAGTAAAACACAGAAGAAACGATAGACAGAAGAGCAAAAGGCAAAAGATAGTAAAACACAGAAGAAACGAAAGACAGAAGAAGCAAAAGGCGGAAGATAACAAAAAACATAAGAAACGAAAAGCAGAAGGAGCAAAACATAGAAGAAGACGCGTCAGCAAAACATAGAAGAAGACGCGTCAGTAAAACACAGAAGAAGCAAAACATAGAAGAAGCAAAAGGCAAAACAAGCGAAAAGGCAGAAGAAACAAAAGACAGAAGAAGCAAAAGCCAGAAGAAGCGAAACATAGACGAAGTAAAACACAAAAGAAGATGACATCATCATAGAAGAAACACAGAAGAAGATGATGTCATTACAGAAGAAGCAAAATACAGAAAAAGATGACGTCATCATAGAAGAAACACGGAAGAAGATGACGTCATCACAGAATAAGTAAAAGGCAGAAGAAGCAAAACATAGACGAAACAAAACACAGAAGAAGATGACGTCATCATAGAAAAAACACAGAAGAAGACGACGTCATCATAGAAGAAGCAAAAGGCAGAAGATACTTCTTCCTTTACAAGGACCCTAATTTCCAGCTTAGAAATCCAAAAATTTTGTACTATACATCGTTGGAAAGCTAGAAGGATAAGCTACAACTTTACGGTAGACAACTTTAACAAATTTTACCTCAATTGAGCCCTGATTTGTCCTCAAAGATGACACACAATTTTTACACCTAGAAAAGACTTGGATTTGAAATGAATAACTATAAAAGAAACATGCATACACCTGTGGAACTTTTCAGTTCTAACTCTTTTACCAAAACGACCAAAAGCTCATACATAACTTTAATTACATTATTAACATTATAAACAAGAGCTTGACACAAAATACAATGTATAAGATGCTCAATGTTTTTAACATGCTATAAAGTTGTCCAAAAGTGATTGAACTAACTTAATTACAAAAGTTTCTAATATCTTACAGCTTCCGATGCCTTGCAAGGATTGCTAACCTTCTTGTTCTGCACCTGAGGAGGGAGTAGTGGGGTGAGCTACACAGCTCAATGGCTAATATATTCATAACCATTGGCAATCGACCAAAGTCAAGCATATGTATATATATATATATATATATATATATATGTCTAGCAAATCTAGCATTTATACTTTATTCAAGCAATATAAACATTTATCAAATTTAGCTCATAACACACAACACTTAATATGATTCATACTTGACAATTTAAAATGCAATGCACAACAAATGGCTCGAGGGTTCCATGAAACAGAATGAGAAAATCGAAGTTTACCCCATGAACAAAATGAGTCTATTTTTCGGAGCTCATATGCCACAAGTGGGCAGCCGGGAGAAGATTCTTGCCAACGTGCACGTGATGAAAAGAATGATTCCACTCTCACCCAAACAGAAGCACATAAACACGCTCAAATAAATTTATCAAATGCTTTTATACTTTTCATGCTCTTTCCTTTCATTTCAGTTATAAAAAATGCTATGATAAATATCAAGGCATAACATTAATCAAAAATACAATTTATTTATATCACATATCATACTTCTTTCACAGTATGACAAAATCAAAAGGTCATCATGTATTTTCTTCAAGTTAATTTCAAACAATTTTACACATATCCACACATAGGCAAGAATTTGCCTAATTACACAATAATTATAAATACATTACCCACCTAAATAGCTCACGAAAACCAAGTCAAACTTACCTTTCCTCTTTCTCTTGATTAGGATTTCCTTGGTTCCCTACAATAACTAAGGTTCCATTCATAACAACATTCCAAAAAATTCAAAAACTTAAAAAATTACAGAAATTTCAATCAATCACAAAATGAACTCAATTCTAACCTACTCATAACCCATAGGTTAGAAAACCCAGACTTAGTTTAGGAACCCTAAAAATCAATTGGGTTCTCTTATTCCATCTTCTTCCCACACCAACTTTTCCATTCTCTACACTAACTCTTTTCCTTTCTAACTCCTTCTTCCACAACACCACTCATTCCTTCAATAAAGCAAGAAGAATAGATGGTTAACCTACCTTATCACGTTTGATTTCTCTTCATTCCTTCTTTCACCGAAACTCTTCTCCTCTCTCTCTTAATTTCGTTTTCTCACTCGTCTCCCTCTTCAATTCACGTTTTCTCCTCTTTGTAAGCAAAACAACACTTTCCTTTCCCATTCCTACCCTTAATGAGTCCAAAAAGTCCATCTTACCCTTAATTGTAAGCTTATGTTCTTTTTATGCTAAAGTGATCTCCCAAAAACGTCATTATTATATTAACACTTTAATTTCCACTTACCAATTCAACAAATCCTACTAACCTTGACTTAAGTATAGTTCTAAAATTAAATATATCAAAACTCCAAAACTATTTTAAATCATGCTTACTTTAAAGAAAAATTTTCCAGGGCCCAACATGAGTAGTCAATAAAAGATTCACCACTCCTGATAAAAGGAGATGATACCCACAACCTCTTGCTGGAGTCACTACTCAGGAGTTTTTGGTTAGAGCAATTATGTGTCATGAAGAGAGTCTTCAATGACACGTAGAGTAATGAGATCCTCAGGACAAGAATTAATATCACTTATACTAGATATGGCGTGATCAGTCTAGTAAGAGTCGAGATGGTGAAGGGACGAATTGCATGGTAATTGTCTATGAAAATATTCATAAGTCGGATAAGTAACTGTCGAAGAGTTTGTGTGTTAATTAACTTACATCCCGATAAATTGATATCATGAAAATCTTCATAATTTGCTTGGATTAATAGTTAATTCAAGTGACATAAAACCATTCATGATATGCTTGGATTATGAATTATTCCAAGTACCTAAAATAACCAAGAACCTAAAAGTCACATGCATAAAAGATAGGATAAAAAACAAAATATGCATGGCTGTCATTTTAAGCAAGTAACTATCATGACCCGTTTGATGATGTGTGGTATATAATGGAATTCAACCAAAAAACACACTCTATTAAGAGGCTAAGGGTCTATAAAAGTTCAGGAAGTTGAGAGAACTAATATTGAGATTTGTTAATGCAATTTTATGCAATTGTTGGATGAGTTTAATTACATATAACTTGATTATGATTTAACTTTCAATTGAGCATTTACTTGAATTTATGTTATTTGGTGTTCTAATCACCTTTACACACTGGTATTCTCCATCTTTTCGTGCTCTCAAGAGGCCTAGGAAAGTATTTAGTGTTTGTAACAACTCAAATAAGGAGAAGACGTAAAAAAGGAATATTTGTCTTAAGGTACATAATTTTAATTACATGTTCTTTCAGTTCTTTTTATTACATATATATGATTTTGGATTTTCTAAGGACATCTCAGGGTTGAAACTCTGATTTCAATACTTTCGCTACATAGTCATGCACGAGTTGCATGAACCCATGGCTTCTCTACATATTATATAATTACTATATAAATTTATCATACTATATAATAATTTTTTGAGATGAATACACTAATGCTATTTTGTGTCCTAATTAAATAATATCACATGTAAATAATTAATTTTTAAAATATAAAAAATAATAACAATAACAATAAAGCTGTAACAACAATAACAACAACAATAATAATAATAATAGTAATAATAATAATAATAATATTCAATTAAAATCTTACTAAAGATAGCCAACGCACAGAACCAAAACTTGCTGTAAATTTACGTGCAACGGGTAGATAAAAGCCTCTCTAAATTCAAATGCAAAGGGGAATAGAATTCACAAAATTAACAAAATGGGGGAATAATAGAGAAAGAAATAAGGTAGGAGAGATCTGGCAGAGACGGACGCAGAGCAACTCAACCCCCAAAAATCCATGCTCTCCCAGCAATCTCCCTCCCCCCCTCTCTCTCTTCCGATCCCGTCGGTCCCTTTTATTCTAGGGTTCCATTTCTCCCTCGCTTCCCCAAATTCAAACCTTTTTCAACAAAAAAAGCAATAAGAGACGTTTGAAATCGACTTTGCCGTTACGAAATTATTTTCAATTTTTTCTATTGGATCTCCCTTGCGATTTTTAGGGGCCGATGGTTTTTTGATTAATTAATTTGATTGGAGGTGTTGTTGTTGTTGATGGCGTCTGCTCAGGTGTTACCAAGCTCGAGGAAACAGGAACATCTTCAAGCTGGCAAGCGTCGGGTTTGTCTTATTAAATCTTTTATTCTTACCTCCCTTACCCTGCATATTGTTTTATACAACGATTATCACGTGTCAATTTACAATATTTGCATGTTTTTATCTAAATGTAGTCGTGTAGGGTGTGCTTGATCGATTGTTAAGATGTTAAAAACTTCATTTCTTTACAGATTGATGGTTTGTTTTGTTGATGATTACGTAGATTGCCAGAATGGTTGGTATTATAGCTCTGACTGTGATGATGGACCTAACAGTTTCGAACAGTAGGGCGTTGTGATCGTAGTTGATCTTCATTCATGCAAGTTGAATAGACGTGTCTATGCCTGCTTCATTTTCCTTTTTTCTGCAAGTTGAATAGACGTGTTCTATGCCTGCTTCATTTTCCTTTTTCTGGTGGATTGAACTGAATTCGTTTGGCTGCTTTGGGTTTGTGAGCTAGAGCAAATTGTTACTAGGATTAGAAACTTAAATTTATACGGTTGAGCATCTGGGTAGTAAAGGTAATTCCAGCATAGCAATGGTGTGAGTCTGTTACAATTAACGTGCAATTATTTATGTTGAAACTGCTCAAGATTAACTAACACTTATCGACAATCAATTTTGAAAGAGAAGAATCAATTTTTGTGATTTTGAAATGGAGCTATCCAAAGACTGAAATTACATAAAAAGATAGTTGATGGTAGGATTCAACAGGATTTAAGTACTTTCAGAAGATATAACCAACCATGAATATAGTAAATTTTACTGTTAAAGTGCATGTTGTTTGGTTCATTTGTAGGGCTTCTTCTAACATTTGAGAAGTAGATTTTGCTTCTAAACATACTTTAATTGGTAAAGATGAAGAGGAAGCTAGCAGTTTGCTACCACTCACTTCTCTTCAAAACTCTAAATTATTGATCATCATCAAGTGGAAACAAACCGTGAGCTGTTGTTATAATAAGTTGTTTATTTTAACTTTCTTTTTTCATTTATTTTTATGTTATTGCTTTCTTGCTCTTCAATATCTTTGCTGTTTATATTTGTTCTGGTGTTTTAATTGCATACCACTAGGTGTTCCTAGACCAATTCATAATAGAATTTATGCTATATTTGGAGAATTTGAGATTTTTTAGGGCTTCAAAAAGTATTCATCGTATCCTAGTTCTTCCAGGGGCTTCTTATTTTGATTTTTTAATAATGCAGTTAGTTGGACTTTAAGTTTTGATGGCTTGAAACTTGAAAATATATATGTACTTATATATCTTATTCTACCCATTTCCTGATCTTATTTATTTGATTCCTTGAAAACTAGTGAAAGACTTGTGAAACTTTTTCCCCTTTCAACTTATTTATATATTTTTCCTTCTAAGTGGATGTTTTCTTGTTTGCGTTTTCTCTATCTTGCAGCTGGAGGAGTTCCGCAAAAAGAAGGCAGCAGAGCGAGCCAAGAAAACTGCAAACAATAGTCAACCCAGTCCTGATTTAAATCAAGATTCAAAACAACCTTTAGATGCTGAATGTGTACGAATTACAGACTCTGGTGGAGCTGGTACATCTGATGGACCAAGTGGAACTGTTGAATCCTTTTTTGTTCCTGACAAAAATGTTGACAGCATCATCGGCGTTTCGAGGAATCTTTTACAACCCTCTTTAAATGATAAAGATACTAGTCTGTCAATAGTAAATGATTATAATACAGCAACTGCTCATATAGCACATATTTCAAATGATCAGTATTTTAAGGAACATGATACTTCGAACTTTGCCAGAGAAGCCAATATTAATCATGGTCAAACGACAAATGAAATGGGAAAAGAATCTGGAATATACAATGGTAGCCAGGGTGGAAGGACTTATGGAAGTTTGGCTCATCATTCTATTGGTATAGATCCACATGCAGGTCAACCTAACGAGAGTAGTTCTAGCGATTCTAGTTTTACAGGGACAGAGTTGTTCCATTCAAAAGATAAACTTAGTTCTTTAAAGAATTCTGCATTGTCAAATCCTGCCCTTCATACTTTAGTGTCACCTCCAGTGTCTACCAACTCTCAACTGTACAAAGAGACCTCTAATGACAACATTTTGGAAGCTGGTGGTATGTCTTCCTTTAATCTTTTGAATGTAATTCAGGATTTCCAGCTCTACTTTATTTCTTCAATCAAGATTTATAAGACTTGTTTTCTCTACTCCCTTCTGGGAGAAAAGCTAATAATAATTCATGGGCATTGCACTTACCTCTGTTCATCCAGGTACCATCTTGAGTGGATCCAGTCTTGAAGTTCAACAGGACAATCACAACAGAAATCAGTTCAGTGGTATTACAAGTTCCAAACTTGAGGAAAGAAATTTCAGTAGCTTGCCTGATATGCATAATGCACCTTTGCGGCTCTCTGAATCCACAGGATACAATTTAGATGCATGGAGCTCCTCAAATTATGTACCACAACATATAGCCTCATCTGAATTCAGCTCTAGAAGATCACGCCCATCTTTCCTGGATTCTCTGAATGTACATAGGGGTTCTCTTGGGACTCCTTCCCAACAACCTGAACCAGATAAGAAGTCTTATATTCCAAACTTTTCAGCATCAAATGACATAGGGTCATCTGCTTTTCAAAAGCCATTGGTAGATAATGGAACTCCCGGATATTACATGAATTCTCAACCTTTAAATTTGCCTGGTGCAATTGAGAATTCAACTAACCATTCAGTTTCTTCAACTAATGGTACTAATAAACTGTGGCCAAATTCCAGTGAGAACCTTGCAGAGGAAAGACAGGAATTCCCATTACCTAAAGAAAATGAAGATTTCGCTACTCTGGAACAGGTACCATCTTTTCTTCTTGCAGTAATTATACTTGTGAGACTTGCTTTATTCCTAAATGTCTGTCAAAATTTTGGTAAATATACATTTTGGTGATGGCTTAAGTATGATCTTTTTACTTGCATTAAGTGGCTTCAAACTGTTGCCTTGGGGGTTTTTATTGGAAAATATACACTCATGTCAGGAGAGATACTGGCTTTATTATATTAATATTGATTATTTGGATCTAACTGAAATTTATTACTTAGCTTTGCAATTTGTACACTCATGATTATGTAAATGGATAATTTGGTTTCCCTTGCTATTGCTGATACTTGGCGAATTATACATGGGGCAGGGTTCTATGAAATCAGCTGTAATGGTACGAGTCTTATATGTTTTTGGTCTCCCATAAGGGGCTTTGTAGGTTGGCCCAAAGGTTTGACATTTTGGGATCAGTCCTTTGGACATAATGTTGCCAATTTATGTTGTTAGTTGTCCTGGTGACCTGTCAGGAACCGTCGAAAACTGCTGAATCTTGTCTCTTGAGTATCTGCATAATCTCCTTTATAAGTGCTTTAAGTGGCATGGGTTGTTTCTACTG
Organism: Erythroxylum carthagenense; assembly: GCA_026413575.1. Classification (NCBI taxonomy): domain Eukaryota; kingdom Viridiplantae; phylum Streptophyta; class Magnoliopsida; order Malpighiales; family Erythroxylaceae; genus Erythroxylum; species Erythroxylum carthagenense. Next base: position 89,031,633 of record JANZLD010000237.1, read on the forward strand.
TAAAATTATCATGATTAGTGTTATTTTTGCTTGTTACTTTCACTTGTACTTGCTAACTTAAGATTATCTAAGCCTGTTTCCTTAAGTACATCCCTTTGACTTAACCTCTGTTGCTGTTGAACTTAAATGAAGCATATTGAAGATTTGACACAAGAAAAGTTTTCTTTGCAACGAGCTCTAGAAGCTTCGCGTGCTTTGTCAGAGTCCTTGGCTGCAGAAAATTCATCGTTGACAGACAATTATAACCAACAGGTTGGCTGTCAGGACATTATTCTTGTTGCACTACAACTCTACAGTGAATAGTTGAAAATTTCATTGCATTTATTTTGCTAAAGCTAAGGTTCTGGATATTACCTAAATGCTAGTCCAGAATATCGTAAATAAAGGTACAATTTGGCATTAAGGTTCTGAATATTACCTCAATTGCAAGCTCTTGACTAGTCTTCATCAAGCCAAACATTTTGACACCTCGAATATCTCTTACGAACACACAATTTTGTTTCATAATCTGATCTTTATTTTATTTGTTGCTTCACCAGAGAAGTGTTGTCAACCAACTCAGGGCAGACTTGGAGAGGCTCCAACAGGAAATCAAAACCTGTCTGGTGAGTTGACAGTCATCTTCTGCATAAAGCTTTTCATGAATGGATGTTAGTTCACCTGCTTCAGTCCATTGGTTTGGATTTTACGAAGCAAGTGAACTCTTATTAACATTGTGGATCTTATTGACTTGGAAAAAAAAAGGTTTCGACATGATGAGCATATTCCTTTGAACTAGCATTCGTACTTTTATTGCATGTGGACACCGCACAAAAATTCTTTATTTGGTAGGAAGAAGCATATTCTGTTTTCATTTTCCTTAAATGCGTCCATCTTCTATTTTCTGATTTGCTATCAGTGTCTTTTGTAAGCAGACCATAAACAGATGTTCTCTGAAAATATTATGATACAATGTTCTTTAAGGAATAAATTAAAGGTTCTGTGTTTTCATTGTTAGTGCATCTAAAGTGAAAACAGAGAAAACAGTTTTAGATATTCTCCAAAATGCTGTAAGGCAACATGCTTTTCAGAAAACACTTTCTATTTAAACCTCCACTAATTTTTTTCGTATTATCTCGTAATTTCTATTACAGAAGCAGAACAATGTTCTGTAATATTGATAGATTTATGAAATATCTTCTTTGGATGGTCTTTGAAACCAACTTCCATTTCAGATTTCTTTGGGACTTAATAATGCTCTCCAATATAGGTGTTGTTTTTGAAGTTTAAATAAAATAAAACGATGGATGTGGGTAATAACAGAAATGTTTTCATATCATTTTATTATCATTTGTTGCATGTTAGTTATCTCCACTTACATTGATAAAAATATTGGTTTAAAAAAATAAAGAGAATTACTAAAAGAGTATATATCTTAATTGAATATGTTCCACTTTTACTTTATAAATAATTCTGCATGTCATTTATAGTAGATGATATCAATTTTTTACTGTTCTATAAAAAAATTAAGTGCTCTTTTATGTTCTGTCAAAAATATATCCTTCTGCAGTTGTTTGTAAATTATTGGTATCATATTAAGCTGAGTTTTAGAGTAAAGATATATATATCTTAATTCAAATAAAAGCTAAATATACAAAATGCTGAATGTGGAACTTCTAGTTTAAGAAGTTTATGTACAATTTTATAAACATACAGTAATATGCTTTCATTACATAATAATCTAAAACAAGAAACTTGCTAAAATTTAAAGAAGTGCTAAATTCAGAAACAATAAATAATATAAAGAGTGACCACATAATTAGGTTAGTTATAAAAATATTATTAATATTATAGTCTATATGTTTACTATTTCACCTTAACTCATAGTTTTAGTATCTTTATATGCTTAACTAATAACTGTAGTGTCACTTGCCTGTAAGTATATCCTCTGGTTTGACAAGTTGTTAAATGGTTTGATTATTTTCTGTTATTTTTCTGCTAGAATGCTCATATTTCATGCTACCCACTTGTCTGAGCAGGCAGAACTCGATTCTGTAAAAGTTGAATATGCAAACGCTCAGCTAGAATGTAATGCTGCTGATGAACGTGCAAAATTATTGGCCTCTGAGGTTATTGGTTTGGAAGAGAAGGTATGGATTTCTTGATTCTGAAGTTCGTGTTTGAAATTATATGATGTTGGGTCATCAATAAGAGTTGGTCCCCCTTGTCATTTCCCTAATCCTGGTTTGATATTCAATAATGTAGTTTCCATATTTGCAAGTCAAAAACTTCACTTACATGTTTAGTTTTCATAACATTTACATGAAACCCACGTTGCTTTAGTGCTGTAAGATCTATCAGTAATGATTTTTTTATGTGCATAAAGTGGTGGTGGTGTTGTTACTCATTAGTGAACAGCACGATCTATGGACCTTGCTTTCAGCTGCCTTGGTACTATACACTTATGGCTTGGGCTTGCCTATGGTCGTGTGTTTGAGGGGTAATAGCTTCGATTGCGTAGGATTCTTCTTGTGGCCTGCCAAAGTGGAAATTTGAGTACTGGAATGCTGAAAACAGTGGGCCAATTTTGATTTCATCATTGCTTCAGTATCCTCATCAAACTTCTTGTCAGTTGCAATAGATAAAGATGTTGTGCAACAAATCATGAAATGATGTTTGTCTGATACCTTGTAGTTTCTAAACCTGACAATTTCATCCATGATTTATTTTTCTTGATAGAACTTTTTTTTGTCTGATCTGATAGCAGCATGCAATGTTCAGGCTGCACCATTTATTCATAGAAAATTAATTGGTTCTATGTTGTTTATTTTTATGTTTTTCTAAGTTGAAGTTCAGTAAACCCTATTTACCTGAATGGAAAGAATTGTAATAAATGGGAGTGAAAGAGCAAGGTAGCCTGCTTAAGATGTCAATTTTGGCTTAAAAGCTGTGACTGGAGAAACTAAGATGTGGGAATGCAACTCTATGCGCACGGTGGCTGACAATACTGATTTGGTTATAATATGCTTGAATTACTGTGGTTTAGATGTTTTTTGTAGTCCAACCCTTGTTTCCTTATATATCAAATTTATTCTGTATGGTATTTTATTGCTTATGTAGGCATAGCATACAAGAATTTGAAAGGCCTTCTTTACATTAATTTGATAATGTATAAGCACTTGATTTAATATGCATCAGCACTATTGGCATTGGCTACTGTTTTTTACTACTAATGAACTTAAACTGTAACTAATTTCTTGTAGGCATTACGACTGAGGTCTACTGAGCTAAAGCTGGAGAGGGAATTGGAGAATGCACATTCTGAGATTCAATTGTATAGGTACTTGTTATTTTGAATTTGACTGCTCATGATGTTTTTGAATGCCAAAAAAAATACAATATATTGAGAGAATGATGTCTAGATATTTTGCTAAGCTGGTGTTTGCTGAGATGAAGGAAATATTGGCGCTGCGGCAAAAATTCTTTTCTATCAGTGAAGCAATAGGTGTATAATAATGGAGTAATATAGAGCTGATAAAAATGTCTATCTTTAATTTAATTTGAGTATTAGACTATCAATAGATCCTGGGAAGTAGACGTGGCACAGAAGTTAATTTTGACACGTGACAATAGTGATTTCTACACGTTGCTTTATGCTCTTGCCCTTTATATGGGCAATTCAATCTTTGTTGTAATCCCGGGTTATATTCAATTGGCAATTGCTACTGAGTTTTGCAGAAAGAAAATGTTGAGCCTAGAAAAAGACCGTCATGACTTGCAGTCGACAGTTGATGCCCTTCAAGAAGGTATACATAGTTTATGATTCCTTTTGACACTAATAGTTTATGATTCCTTTTGACACCAACTTTCAGTGTTTGTAATTGTAAAGCGCAACATAAAAGGAACTTCTCACTGCTTATTATTGTATAAATATGATGATCTCTGGATAATGTTTACTTGCCTTTGCTGTTTTTTTACTTGTGCTGATGTTCATCAATTGATCTATCCACCTAATATGGAAGCTGGATTGCATGGGAAAACAAAAGATAGACTATGATATTCCTTAAATATTTTTATGGCAGATCTGTTTGGAGTTCTGCAAAAGTGAAGATGACAAAGTTTTTCTTTTTGTTTGCATGTGCATGAACCAACATTACGTTGTTTGCAACCTTGCTTTGCTTTTTTTCATTTCTTGTTTCTTCACTTAAAGTCAAGATATCTAGGAAGTTGGGGCACATTCCACTGTCTTTCATGTGGGTTAAAATCAGAGAAGGACCTCTTATTTTCCTTGGTTTGATAAAGTACATAACCAAATAAATAGTTGATACCTAAATCTAGAATTGGAAACACGATCAATAACTTCCTATTTTTCAACTTTGTATTTTATCACTATACAGCTTATATACAACTCAAACAATGTGGATATGGGATTTTTTGAACCACCTTAGTGAGAAGTGATGAAGTTTGTTTTGCATTTATCTCCTGTTCTTTTTCACAAGAAATCCAAATTAATGCCACTGATAAAAAACTGGAGGGGTATGGTAACGATGACTTTAGACTAAAGCATCCTTATAGGCAATTATTGATAGTTTAATGAGTGGCCTCTTTTCTTGGGACATGTGACTAAATTCCATAATCATCTGTGATCTGATGGAAAATTTACAGAGTTTCTTGGAATTGGTAATGTTGGCTACACTTGTCACTCAGTCATTCAACAATTTTAGCCTGAGCCTTTTCCTTATTATAGAACTTCTACATCTAACAATCTACTGATTCGAAACTTCTGGTTATGTACTTGTTAGGTCAAATGAAAATCATCTTATAGTTGGATGTAGTGCCACATCACTCTACTTAATTTATGAAGCTTTCTGATTAAAAAAGTTGATTTTATTTTGAGAAGCAAACTAAAATGCATAATCAGTTGGTTCCCTGGAATGGAAAAATTTGCTTTTAGGATCATGCAGCTCCTAAAAGTAGGCTTATCATTGTAATATTAAAATGGAGAGGGTTGCAATATTGAAGTGGAGATACTTTAGCTTGGTTTGTGTTAGTCAAGTTTATGTTTACAGCAAGTTTTTAACCCATATTGCTAGTTACTAAATATGCTTTTGAGTTTCTGAAATTTAATTCCATTTTGTATGATGCAGAGAAGAAGCTATTGCAGTCTAAGTTACGAAAGGCTTCAGCAAGTGGGAAGTCTGTAGATGGTAGGAGTCCTATTAACAAAAAGGACGTCTCAACATCTACTGAAGATTTACGTAAGTTAAGCTCTTTGCTGTGAAGTTAGCTTAATTTCAATGTGCAACCTTCTCCCTATATTATCCTCGGAGAGAATAGCTTTGTTGAAGACTATTTTTATAACCTCTTGAACATTCTGGAATGGTGCCAGGTGGTCAAGTGTAATATAAGGCTGTCAACTTTATTAAAAAATTAAGTGGTAGTTATTACATATATGAGTAAGATTTTGCCGGAACAGTTTGGACATAAAGTTCATTTCTCCTCCGTAAAATGGAACTATAATAAGTTTTTGTTTATGTTTGTTTTGTTTATCCATACTTATTGACTAGACTCTGTATAGGATTCTCTTTAAAATCTTCATCTATTTCTGATTTCATGGTTTGTTCTTTGGTGAAAATCCCAGGCACTGACCCAGACAATTCCAACCTGGAAACTCGTGCTGGTGTATCAGGTGATGCCCCCATTTATCCCACAGTACCTGAAAACGAAGAGCCAGATGGAGAAATTTCTTCTGTATATTTACCTCCAGAGCAATTGGCAATGATTCAGAAGATCAATGCCTTAATTTCTGAGGTGCCTGCCCAGTGAAAGATTATATATTTTTGTTCTTTCACCTAATTGGTTATTTATTTATGTTCGTCTGAGGAAAAGTGAAAAGTAACTTTTGATTTTATGGAACATAATCATGTTGAACAATGGACCTTGTCTGTTCAGTTAGCATTGGAGAAAGAAGAGTTGATGCAAGCATTGGCATCCAAGTCATCACAGTGCTCCAAGCTGGAGGTAACATTCTAATCTGAAATGATCTCAATACGAAGTTTGTGGTAGTATGGTATATTTTATATCATCTCTAGGAAATGGCACAATTACATAAAATTTATTTAATTCAGATGTATTGCAGTAAACTGCATCATACTTCCATCATTCTGTATATGTGCTGGATTTTCTCAATGATTTGTACTGCTCTTCATGACATTTATCATCATCTTGTTCTGCTGATGTTGCCCAAAACGTATTGCGATACTTTCACCTTTGATAATATTTTCTATCACCACTGACCATATGTAAGGTAATTGCACCTTTTACAAATGTTTGTTCTCCGCATTTGGATGTAAGTTTCTGTTTTCAAAATTTTGTTTTTACAATCTTTGCTATCATACAAGGTAGCTTTAAAAAAACAAATCAAGCAGTTAAAGATTGGCAAAAAAAGTTATATTTACCTTTGTTTCATCAGTCTGAGAAATTGAACGAATTACTGATGATAACAAGAAGAACAATATGGTCTTTTTGCAAAGAGGAATAAAATTATGATGATGTGCTTGCAAATATACCACTGTTGTTGCAAATGAAGTTTGTTTTTTCATGTTATATGTCCCCTCCACAACTCCAACATACCCTTCTCTTTTGGCATGATTACTGATAGATTCTGGAAAAGGCAATCTTACATAGGTTGTGATAGCATCATTAGATCATGAAATTATTATTACCTTGTTGATGTTTAGTGATTGGACAATGCTAGGGGATGACAGGTTTTGATTTATTTATTGTCGCTGACTGATCAATGATACCCGTTCTGTTTCATGTAACTGAAGAATTTGAACAAGGAGTTATCGGGTAAACTTGAGGTTCAAACTCAAAGATTGGAGCTCTTGACTGCGCAAAACATTGCCAGTGGGAGTATCCCGGCAAAATTGCCTGATTCTCTTACCGTTCAGGAGAATGCTATGTATGCAGATGAAGGCGATGAGGTAGGATATCTGAACCAAAGTCAGTACTATATTTATTTCGCATTAGAATAATATTTAATTGTGCTGCAGTGGAAATAAAATATTTTAATGAGTACTAAATCAGTATATACTGCCAGACTCCATTAAGCTTATTTGGACCCTCCTCCCATACCACTACAGCAAATCATAAATGTAGTGTGCACCCGCGCATGTATGTGTGCGCTAATATTTTAGGTGCATTTGTTATTCTTTTATGGTACAAATCCTGTAAATGGAGTTTCTAGTAACTAGTTTTTGATATGCTTCCATGACTTCTACTGCCTTGATGTTAGACGCCAGACCAGGAATTGCGGCTGTTTTGCCTCATAGGTTTTCTATTGGCAGCCTGAATATCAGCTTCATTTCTTTATGTGTTCATTTCCCACTCCATCTGTTTTAGATCTAGTATCCCTGTTTGCTAATATCGGAAACACACTCTATCAATTAGGGGTAAAACTGCGTATTTCTGAACTTTCCTAGACCTTACAAATCAGCGAAATTTCTGTTGAGATATTGTTGTGTTAATGAAAGGTGCTGAGTTCACCTTGTTGCATCAAATCACTCCCTGCATCCGTCACGTCATCCAATTTCTGTGTGTTATATGATCAAGTAACCTATTTAATTTACATTCATGCTTGTTCTTGGTAATAACCCTTCATGCATGTTCGTCGTAAATAACCCTAACTGATTTGTCAACCGTGCCTTTGGGGGTGCACAAGATAAACGGGATTTGATTTTCCCAGGTTATTGGTTGCTGAGACACTGTCTTTCTTGTGGATGTAGGTGGTGGAAAGGGTTCTAGGGTGGATCATGAAGCTGTTTCCTGGAGGGCCATCTAGACGAAGAACCAGCAAGCTTCTTTGATACGTCAGTCAAGACTGCCAATCGATCTGAAGTGCATGAGCATTACTTTTGTTTCATCCCTAGTTTTTTTGGTGTGCAAACCGAGGCGCAATCTGTATATGCCGCGTGAACTGTACCTTCCATTCTTTTTATAAGAGATCAAAAGTGAGTGTTAAAAGCCTTCTGATTAATTGATAATACCTATACTCATTTTTTGCCAAAGGAAAATAAGAATGTCTAATGTAGTTGTTTAGTGTTAATTACAACAATAAAGGATAATGATTTTACCTTATATTTAATTACAAATTGGAATGAGTTCCATCTTTTTATGAAGAGATGGAAAAGAGAATGCATGTATTAATACTAGGTCTAAAATTGTAGCATTTAAAAATGAATTACTAAGATATCAGGCTAAGTACACTGAGATTCTCTTGGTATAACTTTTTTTTTCATTTTCATTAGTATATTTTGAAAATTATAATTATATACCTTTTATGGTATTTTTTTATACCTATTTTATAATTCCTTCTATGGTATTTTACTAAATTTTTTATTTAAAATAATATAAGATTGTAAATGTCATTATGATATCCTTTTGAAGTTATGAATAGGTAAAAATTAATAACATATTAAAAGAGTTGTGTGACAGTTAAATAATATTATAAAAAGATAAATAATTATATTTTAAAAAAATCACAGAAAATTCGACTTAATTGCACTTTGTATATTAGTAACTATCAAATATGAGGATGGAAGAAAATAAAATATAATCTTATTAGAAATGAGTGAAGAAGAAATTCAAAAATTAGGATACAGTTTCTATAATATCCATTGCATGTTTATAATATTTTCACCTACTACAACATCTACTAAAAATCTCACTAAGACGCGAGATTTGATGATATCTAATAATAAGTAGTCTTATTTTAATTAATAGAGATACTTTTTCTAATTATTTTCACTCAACTATTCATGTGTATTTATTTATTTATTTTGACAAGTGATTATATTCTAACCAATGATATAATAGAATAATTATTGTGTAGTAACATAAAATAGAGAACAAAAAAAGTGCGGAGAAATTGTTTTAAATAACATAAATATCTCCAAAGGATACATAATTAAAATAATTAGTGATAATTTAACATATATTTTTTGTTCATTACTTACGAGTCCTATGTGAGATTCACTGCACTTAGCTCAAAACTTATTGTTATGAATATGTATGTGTTCAAAAGCAAATTTAGTTTTTTTTTTCTGTGATCAATAAAAATTTTAACCAAAGGGTAGCTCTATATTCTATTATAGGTATCCAATGTAGGTGCAGTTCATTATTTAGAGATAGGTCATTTTTTGTTTACTCGTGATAAGATTTCGTCATTTAGGGTATGTTTATATATTGTCATCAAGCTAACTTTGGTTTTGTACATATCCGATGCACAACACTGACAAATCAATAAGCGGAGCTAAAGGACGCATTATTGACAAGTCTATTTCACCAGAAGATATTCCAACGCCTATCTTATCTGGGGGTCATTCAATTTCTAACTATCTATTTGTTTTTCAACACAGCTTTTGGCTATTCTATTGTATTCTACTGCATAGGATTTCTGGCACAAATGTCTTGTAGCTACTAGGGAAATAGTAGATGTATTAAAAGGCACATGGGTTATTTATATTAAACAACATTAAATGAGAATGGACCCTCCCTCACAAGTCTCAACCCATCATTGTTTACCATTGTTGTGAAACTTCCAAGTATTATAACTGCAAGTCTCTTTCAGGCAGGGAATCCGAAGACGTACGGTATAACCATTAATGTATTTACATACATGCATACACTATACGGTAATGGAAAAAAAAAAAAAGAAATAATGCTTACAGATACCGAACAAGGTTGGATATATATATATGCTTCTTCTGTTCTGAGTGAAGTGAGTTTGTGGTCAATTTCTCACCGTAACATCCTCTTTGTTTGTTTGTTAGCTAATTGATGAATAGTGCATGAAAGTTATCAAATTAGTGAGAAAGATTCGACAACCAGCGTGAGTTCTGGGGATGTAGAGACACGTTGCGATGTCTTTGCAACATCTAACGAACAAATTAATTAGCTATAAATGAAATGAATAGTGAAGCCATGGATAGAAATTAAAGTTGTTGAGCTAGTACCAAGTCCAAGGACAACAATGATTGGTGTAAAACTGTTCATTACATTCTCTTGTACCACTTCAAATGTTCTAACCTTCTGCTTACAAACCTAAAAGAGGTCGTTTTGAAGCAGAAATAAGGTAAGAATAAGTTAAATGGTACAGATGATTTGAACCGTAAAACTGTATTTTATTCTTACAATGAAAGGAGGATTAAGTTCTTCCTCAAGAATAATGTAAGTGGTATAAAAGATTTTCCTGAGTGTTTGTTGTTGTGAATTCTAATTTTTCTTAACAATTAACATTAGGGATAAAAGGTTGAGGCATAATTAATTATATAAGTTGAATTAATCGATTAATCCACCAATTAGTTTATTTGCAATATGTTACTTACCAAATATTTATATTCTTTAAAATTTATCTAAAATACATTTTAAAAATATAGACTATAATTTTTTATAAAAATAAATTAAAAACTATAACATGAATTATATATATATATAGTTGTGAGAATGTAGATTCATACTCAATTTTAAGTATCAGAAACTATTTTAGTTAATAAAAAAGGTATTATAAAAGGTAGAAGTCACCTCACAATCAAATTTATTGTTGCAGAGTTCTATTAAATTTCATTTATATATTTATGTAAGATCTATAGATGAAATTTAATAAAACATTATAGAAGTACCGAAACTAAAACTGATCTCTCCCTGCACAATTTCAACCCTTTCTTATATTCAATGATTGAGAAGTGTATGAGCCTCCAAAATATATATGCATAGCTATCATATCACATCGGTCCACATCTTTTGCTTTAGTCATTGTTGTTTTTTCTTTAATTTTAGTAAAGTACAATTATTGTGCAAATGTGTTTATAATAATTTAATAATTTAAAATTAAATTATAAAATAACCTTGTACAAGATATCCAATATTTAAAAGAATTTAAAAGATGATTTAACATTTAAGTTTGGTTTCAAGAGCTCTTCAATTAGACATAGACAGCCCTCTTCACGGGGCATCTCATGTCACTTCCGTATTAATAATAATTCAGAGAGCGGGTCCTCATGCTCATAAGCACGTTGTTTTATGTCAATACAGCTTTCATTCATGGAGCCGCCTAACTCTCTCTGTTAGGAATTTATACCATTCACACACTTCTCTTCTAACCCAAAACCCCACTATATCCCTTTCCTTCAATATTAATTCTTCGTCAAACCTCTATAACAAATAGTTGCCAGAAAAATACAAGAATGGGTTGCTCAAGTTGCAAGAACAGGAGTGACATAAATGAGAAAGGTACTAGAGCTTTGGCAGGGAAAGTTATGGTTCTGGAGGAGGAAATGAAGGGAGTGATGCGTGAAAAAGAGAAAGAGAGCAAAGGGTACGAGACGGACATGGTGGCTTTTGCGTTCAAAGAAGCAGAATGGAAGCAAGAGAGGAAGAGGTTTAAGGAGGAAGTGAAGAGGCTGAGAAAGATGTTGGAAGAGAAGGAAGAGAAGATTAAAGGCATGAAGGATGGTAAATTGTCTGGAAGCAATAATGGTTATGAGTTTTTGGTTGAGCAAATGAGGGAGGAGAGCGCATTGTGGCGAGACGAGACCGTGGAGAAGTGGAAGAGGCTTTATCTTGCCATCAAGAACGAGCTTGATGATCTGATTCAGAAGACTCACCGTGGTGAACATTCTCTGAAATCCTTTTTCTACTAAAACTTGTATATAATATAATATGTTTTGCATGAAAAGTTCCCACCAGCACTAACAACTTGGCAGGATAAGACATAGCATTGACCTGAAAATCTGTCTGTCAGCCATAAATTCATGCAATATGCAAGTTATTTCCTGTTAAATTTCATGCATTGAGTTGATCCTAATGTCATTGCCATGTTCTCCAGTAGACTCCGGTTTAATGTCATGCTATGTAAATATTACGTGCATGCTTCAGCTGAAACACACTGATAGCTAGTGATTGCTAAACAAATAACACTGAGGACAAATGAATCCTAGTTATATGTATTCTTGTGGACAATGGGCAGGGGATGGATTATACTGGAGGGCAGAGGAAGAACAAATGATAGAAGAGCTCAAGGTGGAACTGGAGGCCAAGGAGAGAACGATTGAAGATCTAAAAGCTAAGTTAGCTTTTGCAGAAAAAGAAGGGTTTAAGAGAGCACGAGAACTGGACTTATTAAGACAGAGCTTGAGGATCACGAGCACTACACGAAAGCCACCGAGCTTTGTTCTTGGTAAATCCAAGTTAGTTTTTGGGAAACAGCCTAAGAAAGCCTGTGGAGTCTGAATTTGTATCTCACAAATGTGAGTTATCAATTTCAACTAAATAATTGGTAAATATTCTTAAAATTGCAAATGTTCATCGTCACTCAATTGAAATAGAAGGTGTAATGGGATAGAAAATGTAATATAACAAACTTACGCGCAAGTGAAACTACATATTAGAGGCTATCATTATAACACTCAGTCTGAAGTCCCGCGTTGGAAAAGGTCCGGAGAGATAAGGATGGCATCATAAAATGTCCATTTAATTATAATTTTCATGCAAATTAAACAAAGGAAACAGAAATTTGTGTAATACCGGATTTCATTATCCATCACATTGCATTTGTACCAAATGTCATCTTTAATAGTGACTTTTCATCTTGAAAAGTCAACATGAGATACAATACAATAATGAAATTAAGACACAAATATAATTTAGTAATGTGTTTATTTTTAAAGGCAAAGTTCAAATCTTAATTGAACTCCATCACAGAAGAACATAGTAAAGTAGATATATGTATTCTTCAAAATGTACAAATACATATGTCAACGTTAGAAGCAAAGATGAAGCAAATAGCAAGGGAAGATAATCTTATTCTTGCATAAAATAGCAGGCAAAGATAATCTTATTCTTGCATAGATCATATATTCTCTTTTAGTCTCTCCTTTCCTATTAAGTGTTTGTTTGGTTGAGTTTTTGGAGGGTGAATAAGTACTTTTTTTAACGCAAAAACTTTTTTTTAAAAAAAAATGAATATTTAGTTGTAAAATAAAAAAAGTACTTTTTTAGTAAATATAACCTTTTTGGTAGCTAAAATACAACTTTTTAAGAAGCTCAAATTTAAAATTTCTCAAAAAGGTATTTTTTTAGATAGATTTTTCAGATAAATTAATGAGTTTATTTTTATATTTTACACATAATTCTCATAATACCCACAAATGCATTTTTACAATTATTTTGAGATTTATATAATATTATTTGACTTATATATTTTTTTTAATATTTATTTTTATATTAATTTTACTTATGTTATAATCCATATAAAAGATTTGGTTAGATATATTTTTATTTATGT
>JANZLD010000237.1:89052401-89063932 GCA_026413575.1 Erythroxylum carthagenense
ACAACAAAGAAAAGAAAACCAAAAAAGAAGATAAAAGAAATGAGAGCGAGGGAGACAAGAGACAGAAGTAAAATATTAAATATATGTTGCAAATAAATTTATCAGTTCAATTAAAAAGTTCAGCCTAAACAAATTGCGGAGCATCAACTTGCTCATTTACTACTAAAAAAGGTACAACAAGAATTTCCAATGAAAATTGATTACATCATCATGAATGTTGTGTATGTTATCAATATCCCTAACATAATTTATGGAAGCAATGGAGTCGATTCAAGAAACGAGGGTTATGAATAATGTTTGAACCTGCTACATGCTTTTAAACTATAAGAATAAATACAAGAGAGGGCTCCAAATAGTTCTAGTGCAAAGGATTGAGACTAACTTGACTACCTAAAATAAAAATGATAATAACTGTCTTAGATGTTCAGCATATTACCAATATCTGATACTAGAAGAAGCAATAAAATTGATTAAAGAAACAAGGATCACAAGTAAAACAAGTATCACAAGTAATCATAAAAGTTGTTAGGGAAAACTTACTTATAACCAATTGACAATTTAATGATGGAGATTATCCTTATCCTGACTGAATCATAAGCACTTAAGAAGCCAGTGTGAACCTGAAGTTGCAAGTATCAAAAAGTATAGACATCTGTCAATTGGCACACACCATGGACTTTTAATTTGTAGGAAACAAAATCAGGATCATTTATACCTGAACTTCTTGCTTGAAATCTCCACCAATTCTTTCAGGATTCAACCTATAGAAAGAAGATAAAAGTTGGGATGACAAAGACTCAACATAAGACAGGAAGAATAGCACATTTGGAAGGATCAACTTATTTCTTGCACACGCATAAACCATTTCACAGATTAAAAAATCACCTTCAAATATGAAGCTTTTAGATAAGTTTTATAATTACTAGAAAAGCACAAATGAAAAAGAGCAACAAATGTAAATTTAATTGACACAATGGAGATAGAAATTTAGCATTACCCAGCAGGAACTAGCATCAAGTCCGTTCGCAGGTCTTTCCACTTTGCCTGAAAAAGGGCACCAGATAAACAATGTGAATTGAAAACTAAATGAAGGCATTCAGTTAGAGAAGAAGAAATAGCGTACTTGTTCAGTCCCTCTGAAAGCAATGACTAATCTTTTCCGTGCCGAATCACGCCAAATTGCTACCTGTAGCTTCCACAAGTTATTGATAGTCGTAATTAAGTTCATTGAAATTTCACCAGAAATAATGCCAATGCTTCTGATGGTATAAATGCTCACTTCTGTATCTGTCGACTCGTTATCTAGGAAGCATATCTTCTCAAATTCAGACTTAATAAAACTTGGATGGCCCACTGAGGTAGCAAGCATGGCCCAAGCCTCCATGGCAGTTTCTGCAGTTGAGAAAAGCGTTCTCATCTCCTCAGCTTTCTTTTCATCCAATCCAGACTCGCTCAAAGAGTTAATAAACTTTTCCATCTCAGAACCCTTATCTATATTTTGGGCTTCATTGTTTAATTTAGAAACAGCTGCAGTCAAAACCATCCATGCTCCTAAAACAGAATCAGTTTGCCTTAATAAATCTTGTGAAGCCTTTTTTATATCTGGAAGGGAACTGGGAAGTGGCCCACTTGCTTTATCAAGGTTGACATATTGAACTTTTGGGGTTGCAAGCCCTGATTCAATGTAACCAGCTTCAGCAATCTTCTGTGATTGCAACCCGATTTTGTTCAACAAGTCAAATCCATCCCACTTTAATTCCAGAGGAACAGGGAGACCAAGTTTCTGAACAACATTTTGGTTGATAACCTCAGTAAAGCTATTCCAGAAATGTTTGTCTGATTGTGTGGTTTCACTTGCTTCTGTCAAGGGTTCCGCAGTGTGTACATTAACCAACGAACTATCATTTTCATGTACAATACTGCTCCCACTGTCGCTTGAAGCATTTATAGATTCTTCGGCAGGATTTTCTACTTCTGAAGTTAAGTCTGACACAACTTGATTGGAGTTACCACTGAATTCTGAATCATTACCATTTAGCATTCTATCTTTCCTAAAGTAAGCCTCATTGAATGACTTCACTTGCCCAAAAACATATTCCACAAACTGACTTGCTGGCACAGTTTCAGAGCCAAAAGCCTTTTTCATGGCAGATTCAAACCCATTTTTTCGCAGAAATTCTGAAACAAAGGGGAGCTTCCACCACTTCTTTTCATCATCAATTTCATCGAAGCTTTTATACTCAACCTGCAGAAGATAGTGAACCCAGAAATCTAAATATTGATCTAATTACACATCTCAAAAAAGTGTATTAGGTTTCAAATCTAAAAGATTTGGGGCAAAAGTTTCAGTGAACTGAGATTTTGCAACATATAGTTTTTTTTCCTAGATAACATAAACACTAATATTCAAAATCCAAAAATTATTGCAATTTCTCCATCCAACAAGAAACAATACATCAAACAAAAGAATTTATTTCTGTGTTCTGTTTTGTCTTTTGTATTTGACATGATTCCACCCACAACAAGAATCATACCCAAAAATCAAAGTTTCAAGAAAATGTAATTAAAACTGATGTGAGACTCTTAAAAACAAAGACTACAGGGAAAAAGGGAAAAAAAGAAAGCAAACAGGAAAAACTGCTTATTCTTGCTCCCTTTTCCGTCTAGTATCCTAAATTTATGAATTGAGTTCCAAATGACTTCAAAATGTTCATTTAAAATGATTTTCATGAACATCACTAATTAATTGCTGATATACCACAACTTGATAACTAATCCATCATGAAAAATGAATCCCCCCTTCCTCACATTGCTCACTTTCTCTTCAACCCAATAGCAGAAACTTCATCATTGCAAATCTTCTATATATGAGTCTGTTTTATCATGCCATAATCTCGCAAAAACCTTTGAAGATGGTCTTTGCTTCAAAAATTGATGATATATTAACAAACTTTATCTATATTTCATGTTTGTCATGGCTTCTATTTTAAAGCCAGGGAAGGAATAAGAACACGAATTCCTTTTAACCTAGTTCTGCAAGTCTTAAAGAAGAGAAAAGATAAAGCATGACTGGTCTAAGCAACTAAAGAAAATCCTAACAGTCACAAACCCATGAGTTGGACAAACATACCCCCAAAGAATCCCTTATTTTAACAGGGCTTCACCAAAAAAAGTTCATCTGAAATGGTCAAACATTTTTGTGCTTTTACTAATTTCAGTTTTGTACTTCACTATTTTAATTTTTTCCACCCGACAAAGTTGCCACCTTGCTTCTTTCATTTAGGGAACTCATCTCTTCTCATATTGCTTCTTCCAGCACAAATTTGAAATATTTTCTGCAAAATAACCAGAAGCAATACTTAGGTAAGATTATGAACAAGTAATAGAATAGGATCTTAAGAAAAAATTGAAATGTATGTAAGTAGCACAAGCTACCCTTCATAGCAAAACAATCTTACCAATAGGGTCATTTAATACAAAGGTAAGGAAAAAAGGCAGCATCGTTACCTTGAGATATTAGGGGCCTTCTAGTATCATGCATCAGTAGTTGTATATGCACGTTGAGTTAATCCTTCAACCACATGAAAATGCCATGTATGAAACAGTAGAGCAATGAAAAAAGAAAGAATCTCCAAACCAACACAAAAAAGAAATCAAAAGCAAGAAACATATTTTGCACTTCCTTTTTCTTGTTTCATACAAAGATATCCAATTTTATAATAACTTGTTAACAAGCAAGCCAGAAAGATTTGGCTCCATGATACAACAAGGTGCACTTAGGCATATATTTCAAAATGCTTTTGATCGTACAAGACATATGAGTTAACTAAAAGGTTGGTTGAAAGCATCTTAATATAGAGCACTGAATCAGTAAAACTTAGCAAATGCCAGTGTACTCTGTGATAGAAAAGGTTTTTGCACCACAAATCAGTTCAAACATTGCTTAAAGAAAATGGACTACATTTCCTTGAGATATTCAATCAATGCCATTGATGTTTATCCAAATCTCAGAATTGAAGTAAATCCACTATAATTATATTGCTTCATGTTTCCAATATATTAGTTGTGTTTCCAAAGGACAATTCACTGCAAATTAAGTTAAGAACTTCTTCATGTCAACTAGCTTCCAAGAAATATCCATTCACCAAAGGTGCAGTGCTAGACAGATGAAACTATAAGATTCTATGTCCAAAACAGTTGAATTAGGACATGGAAATGTAATCAAAACATTGTTGACATGTTTGAAAGGTCTTTGTGAAAGCTTAAAGCTCAAAGATTCAGAAAATGTGAACCCACTTTGAAGTTCACAGAACTGTAAGGATTGGGGATCTGAGATCTCAACTAGGACATGAGAGATGTCCAGTGTAGCAATAGGCACATGAAGTTTCCAATATGCAGAATAGCTTGATAGTATCAAAGAGCATGAAGTATATGAAAAGGTTAATTCTCCAGGGAGAAAAGGATTCCCTGTGATACATAAGCAAATAATGGTTACAAGCAGTGTTTATACAAAACAGAGTGGAAAAGCTAGTCAGACTGGACAAAACAGTGACCATCAGCTGAATCACTCCAAATGGTGGCCATTTTCTAGCCATACTGGTTTTCTATAAATATATTATAATTGTCAGCTTATGAACCATATTAGATTGCAAAAGATTAGGTAAATCTATTTTAAAGCTTCTTGAGGATGCTGTTTCACATTCCATTGATCCCAATGTTGCCTTCTATGCAGTTTAAGTGTTTTTTTTTTCTTTTGCAAAAATAAAACAAATAGTTATTTGATTTGAACTTGTGATCCTAAATTCTGTGGAAAAGCGCCACAACAACTTGAACGAAGATTATTTTAGTGACATTGTTGCAATGCATAATGGTGTGTACTAAATTGTTACATATAAAACTACAACTATGATATTGATTAGACTCCAGTTCAACCACAGCTGAACCATGGTTCTTCTGACTCTCTTCCTGGGCCATTTAAATACTCCGAATCTAGCTTTCAAAACATTGCTTACAAATATAAAATATTTATCAAATAGAAGGAATACATGGACTATTTCAGTTTCAATTAAAAGAGAAAAATGAACTGCCAATATCTAAATAATAATAAGGTCTCACCTCCAACTGCAACTTCCCACCCCCACCCATCCCTTCCAAGTCAACCATCAGCTCGTGCTTATTTCCTGCCAAAAATTGTTCATCCATGAGCTTCTTAGGGAAGGCTGCACAATTTTTTCTAACTCCCTCATCTCTATACAAGCACCAGTTAAAAATAAAGACACAATGTAGTCAGTCCAATTCATTTAGCAGCAACAAATTAATGTTCATGTTAATGCATGTTTGAGTTGCATCTTGATATTTTTTTCAGGTAACCATATATTGCTAAAGAGTTCAATTATTCCTTAGCAAACATATGCATTTTCATGTTAATGCATGTTTGAGTTGCATCTTTAAATTTTTTCAGGTAAACTATATTGCTTAAGAGTTCAATTATTCCTTACCAAACATATGCATCGAGAGAAAAAGTGAGGAGGCATTGGTTAACCCCAATTAGGTTTGTCCCATCTATTTGTACAACCTACATATTTCAATCTAAGGCACATGACTTATAATATTAGTATTAGATGGTTGAATAGAACACTTAACCACCAATTTAAGGCCATCAAAATCATTTCTGTGTTGAATTGAATCCTCACCATCGCAGAGGGACTCAAGACTAATGCTAGCATTGCCCATACGCTTATGTGGAGTTACCAAGTTTGCATCCCAAGCTGCGACCTGAAGTTCAAGAGCAAAATGGAGAATCAATAGAAGTTGTAACAAAAAATCTACACCAACAATAACTGAATGGGAGTTCAGTGGATCTAAACTGTGTGGCATTTTCTTAAATAATTGTCTTTTACAACTTTAGACACTCAAAAAGAAATAAAATATTCGTGAAGATTGCAATAGTCATTAGTAATGACACTAACAATTGCAAAGGAAATATGAGGGTGATCTGAATCAGAACTGGAAATGATCAGGTTGCCACGTCATTTGATAGGCTTACTCTAGTCTTTATAATTGTGCAAAAAAGATCAACCATGATGATTTCAATATATCAGGACAAATGTTTGGACCAACAGGAAAAAGATGAAAGTTTATATGTCAAATAAATATCTTGGACCTCTTAATCTTCAAGTATGACTGAACCACTATTTTAACCAAGTAAGAAAAAATTGTACATGTGTCTTTTTCTATTTCTTTTTTTAAATATCTGGAACATGATAAAAGAAGTTCAATTCTAGTTCATGGAAAGTAAACAAAAGACACCAAAAAATTTGGATACCAATGCTAAATGCATCACGATAGTGTTTTCACCAGAGGAGATGATTAAACTAAATGATAAATGCCAGTGGCTAACTAGAAAGGATAAGTACTGACCTGAAGGCTTTTGGTTGGAGGAAGCTTGATATTCAAAGTGAAATCCTCATTCCAAGTTGGAGTTTTATTTCTGTAATAGAATATTATCACAACTATAAAATTTTTAAACATTGTTAAGCCTATTGAAATTTCACTGCCACTAGCTTGATGGATTAAATCATTGATGAAGCATGAAGCATCTAAAAGGTGATTGGGCAAGCAAATGAAAATTAGTCACCAAAAGGTTTATTCCTTGACAAGCAAAAAACTAAGTTTAAGCATTTCAGGTGAGTTTTATCCCACCTTTAGGTTTGTTTTACTGACTGTAGAATATGTAATGTCAATATTAAACAAAGGTAACTACAATCAAGCAGTTCATTTTAAACAAGCAGCTCATGTCAAACATTCAGCTAGGACATATCAATAGATTGAACATTCAAGGCAGCAAGTTTGATCAGGTAGTTTCTCAACCTTCAACTAAGACATTTATGGACAACATACCCCCATTTAATTTTGCTTTTGACAACCTGGCCATCCAATTGCATGACAACATAAGGATCACTAGTTCCCTGGAAAAGAACGAAAGTTTTAAGAAAGAAAGCCACATCAAATATGAAAGACATAAATGAACACCAGAATTGAGGAAGTTCTCAAGTATGTATAAATGTGTTCATTTGAATGTGCATCGTTCCATAAGTGCAATTGCCCATGCATGATAAACCTCAGGACCTAAATGTAAAAAGGATGTATATGCTACGCACCCATGGATCCATGATAGGTAAATCCAAGCCCTTAATTAATTTTATCAGCAACTGACCGTCGTAAATCTCGCGTACAAATGACCTAAAAGCGCATTAATCAGATTAGAACTTGCACAGAAACATATATAATCAAAAATGCCACTTTAATACTACAAGCCTAAGCATTTTAGCATCGTATCGCAAGCAAATGGTAAAGAATGTGAATGTTTATTTGACTAACAGCAAAGAGAACAACAAAGCCTTTTAACTATCAAAAGCAAAATATGGCACATACTCGGAAAGGTACACAGTCTTACAATCTCCAGCATCAACTTCACGCCTGCCGATGTTATCCTGATCA
Organism: Erythroxylum carthagenense; assembly: GCA_026413575.1. NCBI lineage: Eukaryota > Viridiplantae > Streptophyta > Magnoliopsida > Malpighiales > Erythroxylaceae > Erythroxylum > Erythroxylum carthagenense. The sequence goes on from JANZLD010000237.1 coordinate 89,059,902, forward strand.
ACACACAACCAAATTACATTTGAAGCTGATGCGAAGCACTCGCTTCAAAAACTAAACGAATACTCGTATAAAGGTTCATAAACTAAATTAACACAAAACAGGAGGAAGTATAAAGAGTTTGGACGACGGGTAATAAATTACTGGGGGACTTGTATAAGCTTCAAAAGCAAAACCAGCGAGAATGACTGCGAGGTTGATATCAAAAGGAGGCCTCTCGTCTTCTTCCTGAACTGTAATGTTCTCAGTCTGAGGCTCAGCGCAACGAATCGAGCGAAGTCCATCTCTAATTCTGCTGCCTCGACTGCTAAGAAACCGAGCTTTGGGGACAAAAAGAGACGGAAAGCGAGGGGGCAAAGTGAAGCGGCGAAGATGGCGACTAGGGGAAGGGAAACGGTAGAAGAAGCGAAGGGTTGGGTGGTGGTGGTGATGCGTTTGCAGAGAAGCCATGTGTAGAGGAGTGTGGAGTTTTAACGTCCAAAATGCGAATGCAGGAGGATAACAGCTTTTTGGTACTGGTAATTATTAATGTTTTTTAATAATTATTATTATTAGTTTTAAAGAGATCCAGAAGCTTTGAGAAATGAAAACACAAATGTGGGGCCTACCAACCATTTGTACTTCATTTCTCTTCGTTCCCGCAGTTTTACTTTATCCAAGTCAGCATATATATATATATATACACACCACAAATTTAATTTTGAATACCTTTGGGTATGAAATAATATTATAAATGTACGAAAATGAGAAAAATATTTATAGAATTAAATATGAGATTAACTGAATTTTTAATTAATTGAAATTGAAATTTAATATAATCTTAAAGTCAATAAATTTAAATCAATTTATTAAAACTACATAAATAAAAAATAAAATTGATTATATATACAATTGTTTTAAAATAAATTTAAATGTTATTCATTAATAATTTAAATTCAATTTGACTTTAGATTTAATAAATATTTTTTAAATTAAAATTAGACTAAATTGAATTAATTTAAACTAAACACTATTATTATCTCTTATTTCAATTTGTTCAAATTTAGCTCTAATTTTTAACTAAATTAAGCTCAAAACTAATATTTTTAAGACAATTTAAATCCATAAAATAAGAAATTTAGATTTAAAAGAGTCAATTGATGTTAAAAATTTTTAAAAATTATTAAAAATTATTAGTTTAATTAAAATATATTATTAAATAAAAATTAATTGGTTAATTATCAAAAAAACTCAAACTTTCGTAAATTTTTCAAGTCTAAAATCTTAAAAATAGTAATAAAATGCCTAAATTTTTAATTTTTTTCAATTTTAGCCCAAACTTCAAAAAGTGGTAATCAAATACTCAAGCTTTCAATTTTCTTCAACTTTAGCCCAATATTATCTATTGTTCTCTCGATGCCCTCAACAATTTATTTTTTATTTATGTTATAACCTATTCTCACATTACAGAATATTGCACCAGTAAGCTCTTCATTTTTAGTTCTTTCTCCTGATGTTCTTAGTATGAGAGAATCGGGATTGTGTAATCTGAAAATTAAAAGACGAGGCGTCAAGAAAACAAACTGTAAATGAAAAAAATTGAAATCAAAGCGTAAGGTCATCTAACTGAATAATCTGATTTAGGTCATTTTTAAACGACATCAATTTAATTATGTAATTAAATAAAATTTCATCAATCTTCATTTATTGTGTTAATCTTAACTAACATGTAATAATAATCAAAGTTTCTGAAACACGCAACAAATCACGTCAATAAACTTTTTAACAAAAACACTAACGTCGAGTTAGAATTGAAAATTTTTAAAAATTTAAACATTTTATTACTACTGTTTAAAATTCAGGCTAGAGTTAAAAAAATAAAAAATTGTTATTTTGTTACTATTTTTTAAAGTTAAGGTTATAATTGAAAATTTGACCCAAAAAAATTTAATAATTAATCTAAAATTAATTATTTTTAATTAATACAAATTTATTAATTTAAATTTTGATTATTTAAAAGGCTAATTAATTTTTAATAACAAGTAAATTTAACAGAAAGAATCAAACTAGAGGATTAAAATTTTTATAGCTCAAACAGCTCCTAAAATAGAATCAAAGATTTAAAACAAAAAAAGAGAAACCAATTTTTTTTTGTTTTTTGAATACATGGGAGAAGAAACAAAACTACTGAAGGAGAGAGCGACTATACAAGGTATCGTAAGAATCACGGGACATAGTGGCAAAGACAAGCGACGGAGCCTCCTAAAGAGAGTGTACCCCGGGGCTAACATAAATAGCAAGAGCAGCAAGACTATCCGCACTCTGATTGCCTTCCCTATAGACATGTTGGAACTTTAAATCCCAAGCTCGAGACGATAACTCCTGAATACCTGCCACCAAAAAGGAATAGTCAGTCAAAGGGTGAACAAATCCACTATCGTGTGGAAGATAACAAGAATGAATGAACTTTTTAGGTATTTCTTATTACCCTAAAAAGAATGTCTGAATCAGACTTATATACACTGCTTAAGCTGAAAAGAAAACCGACTAATTAACGACTTAACTAACAGTAACCATCTCTACTAACAGTAATGATAACGATAAAACTAATGCCGTTATAAATAAGTCTACATCCCCCCCTCAAGTTGGCGCTTGTAAGAAATCACGCAAGCCCAACTTGACGAGAAAAGCGTGAAACAATGGAGTAGAAAGAGACTTAATAAAAATATCCGCAAGCTGTGTAGAAGAAGAAGTATGGAGTAAAGAAAGGAATCCCTGTTTGAACCTCTCCCGAATAATATGGCAGTCAATATCCAAATGCTTCGTCCGCTCATGGAACACCGGATTAGCAGCAATGTGGAGAGCAGCCTGATTATCACACCGCAAGGAGATAGGAAGAACAACAGATATCTGAAAATCCTGCAAAATATAAGAGATCCAAAGAAGCTCACAAACAACCAAACTCATGCTCTTATACTCGGCCTCAGCAGAAGATTTAGACACAGTAGCTTGCTTCTTGGATTTCCAAGAAACCAAAGAGGAACCCAGAAAAATACAAAAACCAGAAACCGAACGTCTAGTATCACGACAAGCTCCCCAATCTGCATCACAATAGGCTTGAAGAACAAAAGAGTTACCAGTAGGATAAAACAAACCCAGAGATGGACACCCCTTCAGATAACGCAAAACATGTAAAGCAGCATTCCAATGAATCACCGAGGGTGCTTGAACAAATTGGCTCAATTGATGAATAGCAAAAGTGATATCGGGGCGTGTATAACCCAAATATAACAATCTCCCAACCAGCTGCCTATACGGTTGGGGATCATCAAGGAGAGATCCATCTGACGCTGCCAAGATTAAGCCCTTCTGTAAAGGTGTAGATGCAGGCTTACAACCCATTAAGCCGGCGGAAGCAATCAAATCCAACACATATTTTGCTGATTAACATACATACCAGAGGTGAAACGCGCAATTTCAAGACCCAAGAAATACTTGGCATAAAGTAAATCTTTGATAGTAAAGGATTTATCCAGAAACGTTTTCACCTTCTGTATTTCCTCCTCGGAATCACCTGTCAATAACATATCATCGACATATACCAAGATGAGTAAAAAACAAGTAGCATTCTTGAAGGTAAACAAGCAATGATCATGATTGGACTGCTGAAAACCATAACGTTGAAGATGGAGAGTTAACTCAGCGTTCCACTGCCGAGAAGCCTGCTTAAGGCCATACAAAGATTTGCGCAAGTTGCAAACAACATTTGGAGCTGCCTTATGATATCCTTCGGGTGGAAGCATATAAACCTCTTCATCCAAGAAGCCATGGAGGAAAGCATTATCAATATCCAGTTGGTGCAAAGGCCAACTCTTCGCAGCAACTAGAGCAAAGAGAATCCTCACGGTAACCACTTTAGCTACCGGGGAGAAACTATCATGGTAATCAACCCCGGCAACTTGATTATACCCCTTGGCCACTAACCTGGCCTTAAACCTGTCAACCTCCCCACTAGGCTTCAACTTGATCTTGTAGACCCACTTAGAACCAATGGC
>JANZLD010000237.1:89083806-89098354 GCA_026413575.1 Erythroxylum carthagenense
TCTCAATTTTTTTAATTTATAAAAAATTATTAATTTATAAAAATTAATCAATTAATTAAGAACTTATTAAATTGATCGATTTTTAACAATAAAAATTATTAAAATAAATCAAACTAAAAATTTAAAATTCAAACAAAAAATTGAAAGATTCAAGACTTTTATGATTAAATCGACCAATCGGTTAAATCTCGATTGAATCTTTAATTTTTTATATTACAAAAATACATTTCAATCTTATAAATGGTTCCTACATTATCTCTTGGCTTGGGATATGCAGCTTAGGTGGCTCTCTCCACTTGCGCTGCTTTTGTATCATTGATCCTCTCTCTGTCGGGACCTATTCTTCTGTACCTAATAAACCTGTTCTCTTTGTGCCTTTTGCATCCAAACCATTCATTAATTGTACAGAGAATCTCAAGGGCTCCCTATCATCTCTGACTACTGCTCCACCGTCTTTGTCGTACACCTGCATTGCATTCAAAAGTGGTTCAACGAATAACTTTACTTTAAATGAATTGTTTTCAAACCAAGACGAACTTGATAGGTAGTAAGTGAAGAGATTGTTCACTTTTTGTACCGTGGTTTGTTAGCAGGATTAGAACAAAGGCAATTTGTTAAGCATTACGGTCAACAAGTTTAGAAAGGCAAAGAAGGAAGCTATCGCTTCATTTCAACGTTTGCAATTTGCGCGGAGAAACAAGAGGATCGATATGAGGATGACTTTAATGTTTAATTTGAGAACTATTAATTTCTTTATTAATGAGACAATCATTTACCAGTCCCCGACGTAAGAGAGAAAGACAACAAGACATTAAATAAAATATTTAACATTCATTAAAAAATTCAACTTATTCGATCGGTTTAATCATGAACCGTCTAATTTTTTTATTTAAGTTTTAATTTTTCAGTTTGATTTACTTTAATAACTCTTGTTATTAAAAATCGATCGATTTATTAATTAATCAATCAATTTTTATACATTAATAAGTTTTTATAAATTAAAATAAATCAAATAATTTTATTTAACAATTTCCTTTTCAATTAAACTTCATAATTTTTAAAAGCGGATAACAATTAACAATATCTTTTAATAATATTTTAAATTCTTTTATTTTATTTAATTTTTAGTCAATTTTATAACAGTCTAATATCTATTAAACTTTTAAAACCCTAAATTTATGATCTTATCAATTTAACATGCTGTCCAGTTTTTAAAACATTAATATTAAAATATTTGAATGGAAGCTAGTTTTTTTAAAAACTAGTAACTACGAACATGGGTAAGGAAGGAGTGATTAGCTTCAAAGAACCAAAGTCAGATTATACATTATATATATTTTTTAAAAATACACTAAATATTTTGTTTATTTACAAAATAACCGTTGACAATTCGGCTCTGAGCATCCGTACAAGACTGCAGTTTGAGAAACTTAATCAATTTAAAAAGTCAACGCCAATTTATATCTGAGATTGGACAGCCGTTGAAGTTGTTAATGTGAATTTATCAACCCCTTGTGGTTGACAATGACAAATTTCTTAAATGAAAAAAGTCAAACATCATACATATATGTATCAAAGTTGACGGAGTAATGTTCTATATTTAATGTCATCTATTAATTAGATGCCATCAAAAACAACTATACTTAAGAACTTAAGATTGATCAATAAAAGATATCAATAACATGATTATTTATAGCAATCAATCAATTGTTGGAATTTCTCCCTTCCTAAAATCTAATTATTTTAATGTACTAATTAATAACTTATTAAAATAATAAAAATACTTGTTTGTAATATTCATTTAGATTTATTCCTTCCTAAAATATCTTATTTTGGTGAATTAATAATCTGTTAACTAAATTAATTTAATTATTGAATAACATTCATTCAGTTTTTTCCTTTCATAAAATTTAATCATTATATCTCATTTGATAATTAATAATGAAATAATCGAAATAAAAAAAGAAACAGAATATAAAGTGGAATCAGAATAGAAATGAAATTACTAATTGTGCACGTTTGGTATAATATTAAACAAAGTTCATAATTGTGTCAATATTTTGTATTAAATATTAAAAATGAAAATGAATTTTTTTTACTCATATTTAGTTATTATATAATTTATGCTTAATGATTTTATGATTTCAGACGTTTTATGTTTCTACATTTTCGTGTTTTGTATGATTTAAAGTCAAGTCCTTTGATGCTTTTGTTTTCTCTTATCGTCTGAGTATTGGTGCTTTTATAAAGATAAAAGAGATGATATATTTCGTTTTATTTTAGTTTTAAAATATTTTTAAAAGTCAAGTTATATTTTATTTTTTATTTAGTTATGTATTTATTGTAATTCTATTTATTTAATGATTTAGTGTGCCGGTTTTACTTATTTGCTATTTAAACCTGCATTACTCTTTTATTGTCACATCTGCATGTGAGTTTATAAGAAACAATCTCTCTACTATGTAAGGATAAGGCTGTATATTATCAGACCTCTCTAGATTTCGCTTTATTACGAAACTTTGGACTGAGTATGATGATGATGATAATTTATAATTAATTAATTAATTAAATTATTTTATAAATAATTAATCAAAAATTTAAATTATTTATAAAATTAATTATTTTTAAATAATTATGAATGATTTTCATGATAAGAATAATGAAACAAAACAAAATAATTATTAAAAATTAATATAAACAATAATTTTGATGATAATATTTTGATAAAAAGCAATATCTTGATAATATTTGGATAATAACTGTATTTTCATTTCTACTTCTTTATTACTTGTTACCAAGCATAACCTTAGTGCTTTGCCCCATTTATTGATTCAAAAGTAGTGTAAAAAGGTTTAAGAGGTAAAATTTTCAAACTTTTCCCATTTTTATATTGACAATTTATAGTTTATTTTTTCGTACTTATTTTATAATACAAATTCTAGTTTGCACCGTCTATAGTTGACTTTTAGTATCAACTTCATTTCCTAATTCTTACTAGTTTTGTAAGCCTTTTTTTTTTCTTCTTTTAGGCTATGTTTGATTGGACATAAGGTTTTTAATGAAATATAATGATTTATAATATAATACAGTGAAATGTTATTTATCATTTTACATTCTATCATAAATATGTCAAATTGAAAATAATTTATTTTTACCATTTAGGATGAAATAAGAGGTAATATAAAACCCTCCTCTTTCATCATATTCTATTCTGTTTTATTATAAACTCTCCTCTTAATCAATAAAACATTATTCTATTTCATTCTATTAATAGGCACCTAACTAAATAAAGCCCTAAGAATTACCTTCGTATTAAAATTTGACATGTAATATTTCTTCAGCCCTTTCAGAAAGACTTTTACTAAAGTCATTGTTGTTGTGTTGTAATAAAAATAAAATTTCCGGCATAATTTCATTCGAATTCTAAACATCAGAATCGCGGGAATTTGACCTATTAAACACGTATTCATTGAATTGCTATAAAGTCGCAGTCTTGCATGGATCTAAAACAATCATAAAACTCATGATTCCAAAATCTATAGCATCATGTTTCTGTAGCAAGCTATGGACCTAAAGTCTCGTCCGTGGCTTGTTGAAAGCTGAAAAGTCTTTTATCTCAATTCTATGTGGCCAAGAATCTCCAAAACTTATCTCCCTAAAAGCTACATATGCAAAACTTCCAAGTAACCCTATCTATAGTCCTCGGTCAGGATTCCCCACAAGGGTCATTCATAATCACAAGCAATATTTCAACCTCATTTTTTATATCCACCACTCATAGTACTGTCCACCATACATCTTGTTACTACAAACGACAATATTGTTGCAGCAGTTTCTTTAAGCTTATGGTCTCTGAGGAGCCTCAGCTACTGAAAAAGATAGGGAAGAAAGTTCAAAAGGCTTCCCTTTATTATTAGTGAAACCCTTTTGGCTGAAGAAAATTCAATGTACCGTCCTATTCGTTGAGCCCTTTTAGCTTTCTGTTCTGTTTTTTATGTTGACTACGCACACCTGGAAGAGAAAATGAAGATTAACCTTATTGTGTAGCTCTTAAAAGTAAATGAAATGAAAAGACCAAAAAGAACAGGAAACTAATGGAAGGTGTAAAGCAATACGTTTCTTCTCTTCTTTTCTTTTTCTCCTTAAACTGTCTACAGCTTTTCGTTTGTCTGCCATCTCTTTCATATTCACGCGAACCTGAGCAAGGGACACAACCAATATCAAAATACACAAGAATGGCCATAAAAAGGGATGGTGATTACAAGCACAAAATCTTGATTCATTTTGCTGTTCCTCAACATACTATGTTAAAACCTTTAATTTCAAAACCAAATGTTTAGCACTACAATCAGACTTGACCCACTTGAAAATTTGGACGATATCTGTTTGGCAGCCAAACATGAGAATTCACTCAATTTGCAACTGAATTAGGGCCAAAATAAAGCAATCATGAAATGGATCCCTGGGTTTGCAGCATAGCATTAGCAAATGAATGCTCATTAACAATTCGATAAGGAAAGAACAGTGGGCAGAAATTAAAATGGATATTAGTACCTCATGACCGGCATTTCGGAGTGCCTGCAGCGGCTCCACACAATCCTGACCAATAACTACTAATTTCTTTCTTTTCTTCTCGTCCCAATTGATACCATTCCCTGAACTTTGTTTAGCTAATTCTTCAAACTGAAGCTGCAGAAGAGGTGAAACACCAGCCTGCAGGAAGATCAAGTCAGAGATTGCTGCTAGCCATTGTTGTTTTTATTAGCAGCGCTCATGAAAGGCAAAGTCATAATCTTCGCACCAACTGAATGGAAAAAATAGTCTGAATGAAGCCATGCAAAGCAAAAAGGGTTAAATATGCAACTAGGGTTCATTTTTACATACAAATACCAGTTAATTTAACCCTTATTTTAACAAGAAGAGCATGCCACGTCTTCAAACTTCACCTATTTTTGTTAATGGTTCATTCAAACAAGTGTTAACTTGTTTATAATTTATAATGTCAGGGGCTTAATTGAATGCTCTGAAGATGTCAGGGTTCTTATTGCAGTTCATAGTGAATCTTGGGGGCTTGTATACCCCTTTCTACTTAAAAAAAATTTAATGACGGGACTTTTTGACGTATAACTACTACCTCCAACAATAGTCCAATTCGGTTTTTTCCAATGTTTGAGAAACTAGACCAGAGATCAAATGGTGAGAGAAGTTTAAGATTTAAAGATTCACCCGGAAATAGATTATTATGAAACCGGTATATAATGAATGAGAAGAAGAAACTATAAAAATAAACAAAAACATAATATAACAATAAAATATTTTATTGATAAAGAAAGGATAACCATTTACATCTCTTGAGCAAATAATTGTTTAGAACATAACAAAATGTGCCTCAAAAATGAGGATGATCTTTACACTTGTTCGACCAATATATACTAACTTACTGCTCTCTCAACCTAAATTGTGGCTTAAATCTTAAACTAAATTATCCACAACCTTGACAATGACCCCTGTTTCACTAACCTGCTTACAGCGCTCTCAACCTAAATCGTGAACCACCTGCTAACACTACCAAGACCAACTTTGACAATACCATATCATAGAAAAATTATTGCAAGTTGGAAGTAGAAGGTACCCTAGCACAAATTAAAAAATTGTATGTTAAACAATCATGAGAACTCTTATAATCTTTAGGGAAATAGAGGAAACAAACATGGATGTAATAAGAATAAACCATAACCTAGAACCTAGAAATATTCAAAATAAAGTTAGCACCAACAGATATAAAGCAGAACCCAAAACCAATAATTTTTAAAATAAAGTTAGCGATAAGAGACAAACTAAAACCAAAGATCAATTTTCTTGAATAAAGTTAACAAGAAAAGACAAACCAGAATCCAGAATCCAAAATTTTCAGAATAAAGTTAGCAGTAAGAGACATAAACTAGAACCCAGAACCCAGAATGTTTTAGAATAAAGCCAGCAGTAAGAGACATAAATCAGAACCAAGAACCTAGAACCCAGATTTTTGTAGAACCAGATTCCAAAAGTTTTTGAAACCAGAAGCTATTATACATACCACATCGGACAAACAAAAACTATATATCATGTAGAATTCAAACCCATATGAAAGTTTAAAGATACAAACTCATCTGATTCTTCAAAATTTTGATTAAGAGAGTCAGATGCTTAAATCTAATCTGGAAATAATAAAAGCAAAAATTAGATTATTATCCTGAATTGAGAGAAAAAAAAAAGAAAAAAAAATCAACAACAACACAAGGGTTTAAACTCACTGTTTCTACAAACTTATTATGATGGGAGCTAAAATTCGAATGTCTTTAACAACATAGAGAAAACAAAAAGAATTTGATAAGCGTGAAGAATTCTTGTGAAGAAGACAATGCAAGATGTTGAAGAAGAAGAAGAATTATATTAAATTATAAACTCCCCTTACTGGTCTGGGCAGTTTAGAAGGTTTAATAAAACAGGCTGTTTTGCATCTCAATCAACCGGTTTATAAATTTAAAGGTTTTTAAACCTAAATGGATCATCTACCTGGCTGGTTCCTGGTAAATCTGGTTGAACCGGCCATTATTCTTACAATCATTTTTCAAGCTTTGATTAATCACTATTAATAAATCTTAAAATAATCTTGCAAATTTAATTGAATGCACTAACATAATAACATACTAAGAGGATCAACACCTGTTAAATAAAATAAGATTAGCTACATTAAAAACACACCAGCACAAGCTATTTATAGGCAACCAATAGTGACCCAAAAAGTTAAAATTGCAAATTGATAGCAAATTACCCCTGCCAAATAGCGATTTGACAATGATCTTGGCCGCAAAGGATGTGAAAGGAGCAAATTGAGCTCCTGCATTTCAAAAAGGAAACATAAGGACAAAGCTGCAAAATTTTAGATTTATTTAAGGAAGTTTGAAAGTTTCTTTTTCTGGACATGAAACCTGCTGTAACTTTTTCAACTGCATGGACGTGACTTTCTTTTTTTTATAGTTGTTTACTCTCTCCTCTTCGCTGTCCTCATTGTCCAAACTTAACTCCAGTGATTCAGCATTCCGTTCAAACCAGGTTTTCTTTGCCTTCTCCTGTAGAATTCACACATTCACAAACAGCAAAAGAGATTACCTGGGGTGACAGTCTTGCATAAAGTGAAAATAGAACTCCAAAAATCTAAAGATTAAAGAAATTACTACATGGTAACGTTAAATTTCCACAACATCACAGGTAACAAAATATATTGCCCAAAAACCTAAAACCTATGCACGTCAACATTAACACATAGACAGACGTTAAAATCTCTGATGTATGCAAAATAACTTCACAAATTGAGAAAAATATTAAATCAATAGTCAAAAGAAAAAGAAAAGAATATGCAGTTTAAAATTAAAGAACAAGTACAATTTAAGCAAAGCCATAAATCAGGAATAAATATGGGCCACAAGTGCAAACTGCAGCTACAAACATTATGCCCACCATATGAAAAAAAACTGCTTCTAACAGCTCTACATGAAGCCAAACATAGTCTATATACACAGCCATGTATAATACCTTCAAGGGTTACATCAAACAGATTATAAAAGTAACCTGGGACTTCTTTTGCATCAATCTACATCTACATCAACACAAAACAGCAAAATAACCAGATAAGTACACCGGTCATACTTGGGATTCCTTTCTCACAATCTTGTCTATTTGACGTGCAAGAGACAACCGCTTCATCACTTCTGCTATGTACGATTCCTCTAAAGGAAATCTGTGGAAACTCTCCTACAAAAATAAAGAGGAACTTAATGTGTTTGGCGTACAAATCATACATTAGGTATAAAATAACCCATCTTTCCTTCATGCTAAACACAATGATTAATAATCAACCAAGAGTATTTTAAGTGATCTATGATGTTAAAAGTATATAATCTCAACAAAATGCACCAAAAGTTCAATAACTAATTGATCTCGACCAGTTCTCCGTTGGAGAAACTATATAATCTGCTTCTCTGTAATCGTAAATTAGTACTTGGAACTTCTATTTGAAAGGTAATTCCACTAAGAACAATACAAATTTGAAAAGAATGGAAATTCTAATAAAAAAAATCACTACCTTGGAAAATGATTTGCACAAAGCAGCAAATTTTGATGTGTCCTTTGGTGAGATTAAGGCAATGCTACATCCCTCAGTAAAAGCTCTAGCAGTTCTTCCACTTCTGTGAACATAAACCTAATATAAAATGCACAAATGAAATAAAGACAAACAGAGAGGGATCAATAAGTGTGTTTAAACATTGACTAGAAATTTTCATCATTACTTCTGCTGAATGTGGAAGCTGATAATGAACAACAGTTCTAACACCAGGAATATCAAGCCCTCGTGCAGCAACATCAGTAGCAACAAGTATACCGTGTTCAGTTGAACGAAAACGATCAATTGCCTGCATCAAGTGCATAAAAGGAGAATACGTTTAATACCACGTAAGAAGACACAAGGTGACTTGGTGCATTCTGTTGATAACAAATGTCAAATTAACTGATATAAGTTAATGAGGAAAGTAACCTCTATCTTCATAATTTCATAAGAAAGGCGCAAAGTAGACCCCTAATTAAAAAGGTAAACCATAAAAAGGCAGTCTTGGTCACTACTAAGGACATATTTTTGCAATTGCATTAGATTCAAACCTTTAGCTAACGAAACTTAGAGAAAGAAAAACCACAAACCTTTAAACGAGCTCGTTGCTGCATCTGAGCATGAAGTGTCCAAACATTAATGCCAAGGATGCGTAAGATGGCAGAAATATGGCGCAAAGCCGCAATTGACGTACAAAAGACAATAGTCCGACCTTGTCCATGAACACTCAAGATGTAGTACAGGTAAGCATCTTTATCTTCTTCTGTGCATCTATAAAACCAACAAAGTCAACTATGAGAAGTCAATCGATTGTCACTAATCTACAGAAAAATGTACCCATTTGTCATTGCAAATACTGATTTTTTATCTAGTAGCCGCTAAATTAAGTATCATTAAACATCAAAAAAAGCATAAATACAATTTTGCAAACAATTTCATGCCATCACTAGAGAATTGTGACATTCAGGATAGTCCAATTCTTAATTTTTGCACTCCTGTATTTTCCAGATTCAGCAATTTTACTTTGGCTTTCATTTCAGTCCAAGAGTTTTGCAAAAAATATAATTAATCACTTCCTTTCTGTCAACTCATAAGGGACTCAATAGAAAAATGATTTACAGTTTGATCTACTTATCATGCTTTTCTATTCCAGTCCTCTTACTTATTACTATTCATCATTGATAATCAAAATTATGAAATAAAGTTAGGTAATCTAATGACGTATCACAAGAAGGATTTGTAGTGATCTGATAATCAAAGCAACTACCTGGTGATTTTATTACGCTGTCAAAGACTTCCAAGGAAAGGTTTTCTTTGTCAATTCTATCATACACAAAAAGGTGAAATTGCAACATTGGAATGAAAAGGCACACACCACCAGGGCAAGACAAGTGTGATTAGAAAAGGCTAATTGTTAGGAAACAAAAATGAACATAGTTTATCTAGAAAACCATATTTTATGGGCAGCATATGTTCAAGCAAACAAGAAGTTTGACTCAACCAGTATTTGATTAACACAGTGCCATCTACTGCAGGAAATCCAACTCAAATTAGATCACTCTCATAACATGGCAATAAAATATAATTTCAAAGAACCAAGCCAGAAGGTGTAATGTGCATACTCAAATGGGGATTTTATATTGTGGAGTTTAAGTCATCCATATGTAGTATCATATAACAGATAAGATGTAATGTACATACTCAACAAATGATTCCGCAAGTTTATCTGCCAGGATCGACGACTTTGTCAAGTCAATGATGGCAGAATTAGGTCGCATCCCGGCACGCTCAGACAGAGTTTCTATTGAATTCAATCCATCAGAAGTTGTTGATTGTTTTGGTTTCAGTGAACCACGTTTTAACTTCTTGCGAAATTCAGCTGACAACGCTATAGTTGCAGAAAAAACCAATGTTTGTCTTTTCTTTCTTTGCAAGCTGGAGAATGTTACACATGTTTGTGTATCATGAGAATGGCCTTCAAGAGTACCACTGGTAGTAGGCAGCATGTCAATTATTGATTGCAATTCGCGAAAATGTCCATTCTCAATCATGCGATCAGCCTCATCCAACACAAAGAATGATAATGAATGTAGCTGCAGAAATGAGTCAATGGAATCAATACTCCTACATAACCCAAATCATCAATAAGCGATCCAGTTGGAAGCATGAACACATTATTTTTTGGAAAAAAATTGCAATTTTATTGTTGAAGATTTAATGTGTCAGCAGCACTCCATCAGAATCAAGAAAATTCCTGCTTCCTAATTTGATTTCTTCTGGAAATTTCCTCAGCTTTTGGCACGGTCATGCCTTTGCATGAAAAAAAGCTCAGAGAAATGCAGTGATAAAACATTGTGGAAGTTCATTCTTTCCGGAGAGTCGATCAGTTATTTATATACAGAAAGCTTACAAGTACTATTACACTGACAGTCTGCAAAACTAGTTCATTCAATTCTGGTGGCAATAATTTCCTTCTGTCACACAATTAGAACTGGAAATGATACACTTACAGGGACTACTGCCTCTTTTCAAGAGAATGAACATTATTGGAGGACAACAAGCGACACTCAATCTCTCTATACATATCAAGATTTTTACATATGTCCTGTATTTTTCCATTAAACTACTTTATACATTTAATAAAAATATTTAGACTATATTTTTCAATGCACGTTATTCATTTTAGTTATTTTGCTTCTACTTCTACCACTTTTGATCTAATTTGTATACTTCACTATTATATGAATATTAAATATATGAAAAGAAAAAAAATTAACCTCGATAAGATGCTTTTCCCCACTAGACATAAGTTCCCACAACCTCCCAGGAGTCCCGACGACTATCTCAGGCCTCGCTTTTAAAAGCCTTTCCTGCTTCTCCGTAGACATCCCACCAACAATGGGAACTATCCTTATGTTTATGCCCTTAGCCGCTTCCTTAAGATGATCAGTGATCTGAGAAAAGGAAAGTAAAAGATTCAGGAAGCCAGTTCTTATCTACCAAAAGTCGTATCTCAAGTAAGTCATCAAAAAATATCAACATGGTTCAGTATTTTTAATGAAATATCATGCATGACAAATTTTTTTTCTTGAACAGGGAAAGTACATTAATAATCAAAGTGCTCCTTGATCACTATTAACAATAGATTGCATACTCTGTGAAGGTTGAGAAAGAACTGATAATCCTAACAGATAAGAATAAAAATTAATAGTTGTCCAAAGAGCAGAATGGTTCTGATCACTGTATCAAGTTTTTGTACCAATACAAAACATTTTATCTGAACTTCAAACTCTATGAAAGAGTTTCTTTGACTTCCGCTGAAAAGATAAAATTGTTCTACTTATCAATCTTGTTAACGTGAAACAGTAAGAAGACTAAGACAGGATGAACTAATTCAGGCCGATTAGTGCAACAGGAGTCCCAAAAAGGATGAAAAAGAAAAGAGATCACTTCAAAGAACCTGTACCATTGAAAATATTCAGATTTCAATCAACTAATAAAAGTTTCAAAGCATTCCTAATTTAAACTATTTCTAGCATAACATTTTTAAACCTTGTGTCTCAAATAAAATTAATTTAAAATATTCAGATTTCAATCAACTAATAAAAGTTTCAAAGAATTCCTAATTTAAACTATTTCTAGCATAACATTTTTCAACCTTGTGTCTCAAATAAAATTAATTTAACGTTCCAGTTCTTCACCAAAGGAAGATAAGGTCCTGCCTATATAAAAGTGTCAAAAACATTCAAAATCATATCACGACAGGGCATTCAGAAAGAATAACATGAGATTAAAAACAGAGAAGAGGTGTACGCCCTCTTCGTGAATTCTATGATTCAAGGCAGGTATCAAAGAGGGAAGATAAGTTCACATCTAAACGGCTAGTTTCAGGTTATGATCGTATATGTATATAGAGCCTAACAAGGTTTTGAGGTCAAAGATAGTCATAAAAGTACTTGTATGAATTATGCACAACAATAGAACAGCGTGCCCCTACCTCAATGAGGGAAAAATAAATTGCAAAGATTTTGTCCAAAACTAAAGATCTATGTCTTTTATACCATATATATAGATACATACATGTGCCTTTTTCAGAAACCCCCTGTTACGTATCCATTCAACATCCTTGATTGCCCTATGTCCTAGTGTGTTCCGGCGACCATTCTTTTTTATTTTATCCATGTACTACACAACAACAAAAAGGCAAAAAGAATAGCAACTACCATTGGTAGCTAACCCATTTTGCTCTAAGCCATACAAATATACAACCATATGTAACACAGATGATTGAAATGTTAAATTTCTCTTACAGCCTTAGTTTGCTAATACATATATATCTTACAATTACAACATAAAACTAGAGGATATCAAACAAATTGTAATCTGTACTGTAATCAATAGCCTTCGTATTAGAAGCTTATTACTACCTGCATTGCAAGCTCCCTAGTAGGAGTGATAACAAGAGCCCGCAAAAGGCCTTTTGGAGCAAATTTTCCAGCTTCCTCCCCCATCTCATCAAGCATTTTTGCAGCTTTATCTCTCTCCTCTAGGAGACGCTGCAAAATGGGCAAACCAAAGGCAAGTGTTTTACCAGACCCAGTTTCTGCAGCACCAACTACATCCTGTTACACAAAAACATAACCACGACTATTAAACTAAGCAACATTATCGATCACAAAAACATTTCTATGCACTCTTCACTGACCTTTCCTTGATGTGCAGCAGCTGGTATGCAAGCTTTCTGTATTGGTGTTGGTTCCTTGAAACCAAGCCTATATATCGATTTCATGAGCAGAGGATGAAGTCTCAACTCATTCCAGGAATAAAATTCTGTTTCATCAACAGGGTCTTCTTCAAGATCCTCCTTGCTATCATTAACTACAACAGCAGTCAGAGTGTCCATGAATAAATAACTACTGCAATTGTAAATTTCATATCTCACAAATTCTACAACTAACCAATGTAGTTGCGCTTTTCCTTAAAGATCAAACAAATTACCTGTGAAAGCCAAAATGATTTCTAACATATATGGAGGATATATCTCGAGGAAATTCATAATTCTTCATAAAAACTTGAATTTTCATTTTCCTTTTCCTTATCTTGGAGCCATAGCTTAGCTCAAGAATAATATTTTTTTAAAAAGAGTCCAAACAAGCTTAGAAAGTGGAGCACATAAAATATGTGCAAACAAGATCTGTAATGACTCCAGAATTGGAAAACACTAACCATCAGTAGGTATAGCTTTAGTTGTTGCTTCCGGTGCATTCTTCTTCTTCTTCTTCCTCCTTTTCTTCCCCTTCTTCTTGTCCTCCACATTTTCCTCCTCCACTCTCTCTCCAACTTCGACTTCACCGTCACCAGCATTACCTTTCAATTTCTTCTGTCTAGATTTCTTCTCTGGCTTCCCCTCCTCATTGTGAATGATCAATCCATAGTCAACCTCATCAATCTCTTCAAGCGAATAAAAACCTACATGTAAACGTGAAAGGAAAAAGTTCATAAAAATTACCCAGTAACTATGGATAACAATAGAATGGATCCTTTCATTCTTTCCAAGTAACATTGTCTGCAATAGTAAAGCCTAACACAACGCTGGAGAAACAATACTATGTGACTGTAGCTACATATCATCAAGTATTTGGCCTACATCATAATAAACATAGAGAGTAAATAAAAAACAGACCTCCTTCGAGGTTGTGGGATCCGGAAAGGACGGAAAAGGGGTCGTCCTCAGAAAGAGAAGTGTTCCAAGGAAGTGAGTCGAAAGTGTCTGCTTTAAAGTCCCTTCGAGCTCTCTTTCTCTTCCTTTTATTCTTAGAAACAAGTTCGGAAGGCCTCTGCGGTGGCGGCGAAGCAGCTGCCATGTGGATTCTGGTTCTGGTTGGGGACTTTTGTCGAACAGTTGCGTTGAAGAAGAATGATCACCAACGACGTGTTACGTTCTTTTGGGCCAACGGAACTAGGGTGTTGTATAAAACTTACGCTCTACTTGGCAACAGCAGGCGGGCTAGGTCGGGTCACCCTGATTTATTGTTTTATAAAGAAATTTAAAAGAACGTCATTTTATAAATATTCGTCCATAGTTGAAAGTTAATTAATAAAATGGAATGTTACGTGATTAAACACTAAGAAATAATTTATAAAAAATTAAAAAGTAATATAGTGAAAAGTTAATTGAAGAGATAAAAAGGTTAATAATGTAATATAAGGAAATATTATTTGGAAGATCATATAGAATAGAATATAATATATAATAAATAATTATTATATCCTTTATATTAAAAGAATTATTATAGAATGTTTATTATTTTATTATTAATTATATAAATTTTATTATTAATTATATAAAAATATTATTATTAATTATTTAATAAAGTTTATTTTATTTTATGTTATTTATAT
>JANZLD010000237.1:89133706-89153116 GCA_026413575.1 Erythroxylum carthagenense
AAACTGTCATTTATATTTTTTGAATAAAAAGAAATTTAAGTTCTTATTAATTAAGATTTAATTAAAGTAATTTTTAATAAACATTTATATTTACGCGTGTTTGAAGTTTTTTAAAAAATATCAAACTTTAAAATTAAAATGGAGTGATTTGAGGTTAAAAGCGTAAAATTCCATCAAAATAAAAAGCCCTTAAGCGCCTGTGTTATCTTCGACCCTTCACTGCAAAAACCCAGAAGAAATAGAGAGAGAGTGTTAACCAAACAACATGGAGAGAATGAGGAGTGAAGTCTTCCAAGAACAAGAAAGCCTCGTCAACAACGACACTAACTCTCATGATTCGCCCTTCCAAGACCCTTCCTTGGGCTTCAATCTTCTCCGTCTCGACAACTTCTGTTATACCTCCGATCACCACCACCACCACCCCTACCACCCTCACGCTCCTTGTACCACCTGTGGCTGCTGTGGCACTACTAGTACTACTGCTAATACTTCTCTTCCCACCACCATTTCTCCGTCATCCACCAACAAGCGCCGCTCACCTGAATCCACTGCCCCCACCATTGAAGACCAACTCATCCCCAAGAAGCCCAAGAAACTCTTTTTCTCTGAAAACTCCGACTCCAACCGTTGTCTCCATGGATTTTCCAAGATTTCTCTTCCTTTCGACTTGTCCGGAACCCAAACCCAAACCCAAACCCTTCAACGTACCATGTCGGACCCTACCAGTCCACCGCCAGTGGCTGCTCTTTCTGGGGTTGTTACCGGTGCAGTAACAGTGGTTCCTCAGTCCCCACCGGATAGCTCCAAGAATAATAATAACAATAATGGGGGTATTAATGTTACAACAACTACTCCGGCGTCCAAGGCAAGCGCGAAGACTCTGCCTCCTCGGCCAACCCCTATCAGGAGGACTGTTTCTGACCCTTCTCCCACTAACACCCTTTCTAGGTCTTCTAGTTGCGATGACGCTTCCAACAGTCTTGTAAGACATTATTATCGTTATTCTTCAACTAGTGCTCTTTCATTTCCCACTTTTCATGAACCATGTTTTTCCATTTCTTTAAATTTATCGTATAAAAAGATTGGATCTTTGGCAACTTTTTGAGACTTTAGTACTGCCTTTTGTTTATCATTCATCTTGTTTTCCAAGATAACTGGAACCCGTCTTGAAATTTATTGAAAGTTGCAGTGGCTGAAGAAGATGAAGGATTGCATGAAGCAGATGAACCAATGGTGGGATGAGTACATGCCTGATGAACAGGAGGAAGATGAACGTAAATCCCCTCAAGACAACAATAACAATAATACCCATGAAAGAAAGGTGAATTCGTGCTTAAAACTACTTGTTGACTACCGTTGGAGTTGAAACTGTAAAAAGAGAAAATTTTAAAAGCCTGTTATTTCTGCAGAATGATGAAGGTGATGATGAAGAAGCTGTTAGTGTGGAGAAAGCTGGGGATTGCTTTATGATCAACTTCAGGTGTCCGTGCAGAAAAGGATATCAGATTCTTCTCTCTGGAAGGAGCTGTTACTACAGGCTGCTGTAGATTCTATCAAGTAATGAAGCCTAAGCAAACTCGTTCGTCCCTACTGTTCCGAAGCTTCAAAAGATCATAAACACTCCCGGAGATAGGAAATAAGTGTTGGATCACGTCTCACTGATTCAGTTAATAGAATGTTTAGTCGAAATAGTTCTTGAGCTTACATTTTTTCTGTCATCTTCTCGCACTCTTCGTTTCGCTTCATTTACCTCTCATTTTAATAAACGAAGTTTTCTTTTTCTAGAGGAAAGAAAAGTGAGTTTTTGATTATCTACAGCTGCAAACGTTGCATAAGCCACTCAGTAATGAGAGTTACGACTCGACGTGTTTAAAGAAACTTTATTTTCATTTTCGATAATACAGTAATTTCAATCTAAATGGGATTTATAGAATTTAATATATCTTTACCTATATTTTTATTCCGAACAAGAAATTAAACTGAGGAGACAAATAATTTAAAATTTAAAAGGTTAAATCCGTATTATAAACTATTATAAAATTGATTAAATATTAAATAAAATTAAGAAATTAAAATATGATTGAAAGAGATATCTCCTTAACTTTTGATAATTTTAAATTTTTATTGAAAAAAGATTGTTAATAAAAATAATCAATTAATTAATATATTTATTAGTTTTAATAACAGAATTATTAAAATAGATCGAACTGAAAAGTTAAAAATTGAATTAAAAAGTTAAAAATAATTTGTTGAATTTTTAATCATTAATCTTTACATCAACCAATCAATTTTTAAAAGTTTTTTTATTTGTAAATTTAACTATCTTCTAATTTCACTACTAAAATATTTTATGATTATTTGAGTTATAAGATAAATAATTTTTTTATAAAAATACAAATGAATGGTTGCTTATATTATTACCTTTCTCAAATCTTCGTAAAACAGTACATATGTTGACTTTAACTTTTAAGTTTTATGGTTTAAGATTCCAATAAGGTCTAAAAATGCATTTTAGTATGTCCTAAATCCATACCAAAATATTGACAAATTAGAAGATATATAGTGTCTAAAGTAATTAGACTTTTCTACTTGTATGTTATCCTTAGTTGATCATATTTATATGCTGATCATATTTATATGCTACCTATAGTGTCTCTTTTTTGTTATTTTTATTCTAATTTTACTTTTATTTATCATTTTTATTTACTTTTTTTTCTTTTTCTTTTTATTTTCATTTATTCGCGTTGGCTATTTAGAAACAATCTCTTTATTAGTTAAAGATAAAATTGTGTATTACTGAACTTTCTTAAACCTTGAGTCCTAATAAAATTTTTAGTTTGTGTAGTTTATGCTATTGATAGTGTCAATATTAATTGATAATATAAAATTTGAATTTTAGGAAGTATTTAGCAAATAAGTGATAAGTTGTTTTTTAACTTATTGACTAAAAGTTAACTTTTTGACCATCTTAAAAAACTATTGATGTGTTTGGTGAATGTCTTATTGATTAACTTATTTAACCCTAATAAGTTGATTTCTTAAAGTTATATAAAAAGAGTTTTTTTTATGATTAGCCAATAATTATTATGTAAAAAATTAATTATACCCTCCTTTGATAATTTTTGAATTGTGCTAATTATACTATAGTCATATTATGAACAATTCTAACTACAAATCATACATAACTAAAAATCATACACGTAATCTACAGTTTTTTTTTTTTCAATGAAATTTTTTAGTTACAAAACTTGAGAGTTTTTTTTACTAATGAAATAAGTTTTTAGGTTACAAAATAAAAAATATGTTATGGTGACAAAATTTTTAAGAATGTTTTATTAGAGTTAAAAACTTAAATTTTTGTAAAATTAAATATCTAATCATGACCTTATAATTTTGTTTTATATTATGCACTCGCAAGTTATTTTATACTTAAACAGTTAATATTTAATAACTAATTTTATTACATATTTAATAAACAGTTAATGATATCTGCTAGTTAAATCGAATAATATAATCAACTATTAATTAACTGCTGATAGAATTAACTAATATCTCATGAAATATGTTCATCGTGAAAGAGGGCCATATTTTGAAAGATTTAAAGTAAGCTTATAATAATCAAATAATATAATTTATTATAGATATAATCGGATATCAAAATATATTGGTCAATAATTAAATTTCGTTTTAATTTTATATTTGAAGATGGGTTGTTGAGTAAAGTTGGCTTAAGAGGACCATCTTTCTCTTTTCAAGCTTTCGTCAAATTCATTCAATCGAAACGCGCGCTGAAGAGTATTTTAAGGAAATCACCTCCGCCAATTGCACGTGATTATTAAATAATTATTATATGGATAATTTACAAAATAATCTAAAATTTGTTAATTTTAAAGAATTCTTTTATTATTTTAAAAGAAATCTTTTAGTGGTCATAAATCTGAATCAGTCAATTTTTAAATTTAGTTTTTAATTTTTATATTTGGTATAATTTAATAATTATGTTGTAAAAACATATTAGTTTATTAATTAATTGATTAATTTTTATAAAATAATTATTTTTTATAAATTAAAATAAATAAATAATTTTTATTTATTTTAATTAAAATTAAAAATTTACAATAAATAAGAATAAATTTTAAATTTTATTTAATATTTAATATTTAACTAATTTTATAATTAACCTTTTAAATCTTAAATTTTTGATATAATTTTGAAAATAACGTCATAACTATTCTAAATTAACACTTGAAAAATCAGGCAACTGAAATCTCGAGTTGAAGTCTAAGATCTTATTTGGTGAAGAGCTGAACAACTCTTTTTTAACTGATTGACTCACTTTAGCTTATTAACTTTATAAAAAAACTCATAAGATTATTTGGTAAAGAATTGAGTGGGTTGGTAACCAGCTCCTCTATAGGAGCATTTTTTCACATTAGCTGATACTTTTTCATTCAAATCTTCATTTTGCTCTTGTTACATTTATCGTTGTTTTTTTCCTCATTGTCGCCTCCTTGTCGTCGATTAGTCTCCATCGTCGCTTCCTATCGCTTCGTCTGCTGCATCATCCATGGGTGTTTAATCGCCCATCGTGATCTTACCAATGACAATGTTACCACTTAACCATCACCTGCGACAAAATGAGACACTCCATTGGTGGCTTTCAAATCACTGGTGAGTTTAATCACAAAATCTAATAAAATAGATGTAAAACGTAGGCAATAAATCATAAGGATAGACAAACACAATAGCAGAAATAAGAAACATGCATGAACATATACAAAACAAGGTAGAGGCAAAATAATTTGTTTTTATAATGCATATTTGGGCATCAAATGTAATCTCAAAAAGCATAAAATTAGGTAGTGATGACAGAATATAAAAGTATATGCATATTCTGAAAAATTCATATGTTAGCATTCTATAATAATAATAATAATAATAATTATTATTATTGTTATTATTAATATTATTGTTATTATTATTATTATTATTACTGTTATTATTATTTATTTTTATATTTTTTTAAAGTCATATTCTCGTAAATTATTTTACATATAAACAGTTAATACTAAACGACTAATCTTATCAAATATTTTTAAGAAACAATTAATACAAACTTCATATCAAATCAACCGATAGCTAACGCTAAACAGGACATAAATGTTTTCTACTGTTCGGGAGTTTCTTAGAAGGCAAAATATAGGAGTCAAATTACTCATAAAAATAGGAGGAGAAGAAGAAGAAAAGAACAAAAGTAGCCGATCACTTCCTCAAGGACTGCGAAAGTTTGGTCCGAACGATGATTATATAATCCAAGAACACCGCGATGGAGATGTTTGTGGTGTCTCAATCACTACCATTTGATTTATTCATTTTTGGTAACTGTTGTGTTATCTATCAATCAAAAGTCCTCCTTCATGGACCCCGTGATTAGGCCAGAAAGCTTCGTGCTCGTCTATTCTATGCTATGGCAAGCCCCACCAAATCAACCGAGCAAGAAGACAACGAAACCATCCATCCACCATGTGCTGGAAAAACCCCACACTCCATCCTCAACTCTTGCCATTTTTCTGTACATGGACATTGTGCACATTATATTATTAAACTAACTAAACCCTTCCCTGCACTCTTCTAGATCTCCCCCTAATCTCACTAAAGTTTGGTGCTTTCTTCATCTTTGAGCAATTCTAAAAGCGGGTTTCGCATTTCTCTGTGTTTCTGCCTCTTGTAACATTGCCCGCCACTCTGCATTTGTTTTCAAAGTATTGGCCTGGAAAACCCGTCTGCTTCTTCGTATTTTCTTGACTTTTAGTACTGCAAGAATAATGATTCCTTGGTTGATTTCAACTAAAACCCCAATCGTAACATTCGTTCCACAAAATCCAAGATTGTCAATTCACCGTCCCAAGCTGTCTCAGTCCTACTTGAGACCAGTTTTGTTGTCCTTGAACAACCAAAATCCCAATACGGTTGACAAGCCTGCAAAACTAAATACACATCTTTTTGGTTCTGTTACGATAATCCCAACTCATTTTTCTCCGAGGAAAGACAAGAGAAGCAGGGGGTATGAAGAGAAGAGAGGCTTTGCCCAAGTGGGTAGTCAACAGATGTTGGCTTTATGTGGGATGGGTTATTGGGTGCAAGGTTTCAGGTGCTTTCCATGGCTGACTCTCAACTTCCACATGGCCCACACTCTCAGCTTGCACCCATCGATACTCCAGCTAGTGCAGAACTCCGGCAATCTCCCTATGGTGGCCAAGCCTCTTTGTGGAATCCTCTCTGATGCCATTTATGTTGGCGGTGCTCATAGAATTCCTTATATTCTTATTGGTGGTGAGTTAAATTTATCTTCTTTTACTTGTTTACTTCATACAGTGCTCCTTCTTGTTCTATGGGAAATTCGCGTCTTTTGGTCTGGCTTAATGAGCTGATTAGATTTTCTTGGCTTTTGTTTCCTTCCGTTTGTGTGCTTTAAGCACCGTTTTTTGATGATCATGTATGAAAGGTATTTGACTTAGATTTTGGTGTGATCAAAATTTGTACTGGGTTAATATAGGATATAATGCTGTTCTTTATGTTCGTATAGGCTCCTACAAAACCCTCCATGTTATTGTTATGTGAACATCTTTGTCAAACTAACAAATAAAGAGATGCGTTAGAAGAGACATGGAGAATTCATAGATCAGTTCTTAGGCTTAAAGTTGGTGAAGGAGCTAAGCTATGATACAAACAATATTTTGGTTCATTTTGACAATTATATAAGGTGATGTAGCAGTTGACCTGATGAAGCACTCAGAAGGCAATCCACAGTCTTTTTGCAGGTGCTGTCTTGGGGAACCCTTGCTTTGATCCCAGTTGCTCGTGCAGCCCTTCCTACCCTCATGGCGTGTATTCTTCTAAGTAACCTTGGTGCATCGATAACAGAAGTTGCCAAGGATGCTCTTGTTGCAGAGTATGGCCAAAAACATCGTATGAGAGGCCTTCAGTCCTATGCTTTTATGGCTTCAGCCATGGGTGGAATTCTTGGCAACTTCCTAGGTGGTTATTTCTTGCAAAGAACATCACCTGAAACCATGTTTCTAATATATGCTGTTCTGTTGTCATTTCAACTTGCACTTTCATCAGCAACTAGAGAGGAAGCTCTTGGATCATCTCCACCTTCTGATTGTCCTGGAGAGAAAACAATTTACAAGAATTTCAGAAAACAGCTTGGTGATCTCAAAATGGCATTACAGGATGATAAAATCTGTCATCCACTTTTATGGATTGTGGCTTCTATTGCCATGGTTCCGGTCCTTTCAGGCTCTCTCTTTTGCTATCAAACCCAACTTCTACATCTTGATCCATCAGTTATTGGAACGTCACGGGTAATTGGGCAGTTGATACTTCTTTCCATGGCTGTGCTCTATGACCGCTGCGGGAAGCAAGTGCCCATGAGGAAATTGATTGGTGCTGTTCAACTTATGTATGCATCTTCTCTACTTCTTGACTTTGTTCTTGTTAGACAACTTAATCTTAGACTGGGGATTTCCAATAAAGTTTTCGTCTGTTGTTTCTCTGGTTTAGCAGAATCACTTGCACAATTTAAGCTCCTTCCCTTTTCAGTACTACTTGCAAGTTTATGTCCAAGGGGATGTGAAGGATCTCTTACTTCTTTCTTGGCATCAGCTTTGTGTTTATCATCAATTCTAAGTGGTATGTTAGGTGTCGGGTTGGCTTCTCTGATCGGAATAACGTCTGGTAATTACTCAGCCCTACCAGTTGGGATATTGATACAGTCCATTTTAGCTTTATTGCCTTTGGGATGGATTCATCATGTCCCTGCAACCTTTCCCCGTCTTGAAAAGGAAAGAAAGGGAGGTATGAGTAGAAGAACTTGGAAAAATAGGAGGGTTGGAAAAGTTGTATTTGGTTCTGTATATGTATACAGGCCTGGAAGAGATTCTGAGACACAGAGGTGAAAGGAGTTATCAAAAACTTAATAGCTTTCTGGAGAACACGGACTAGAAATTTGAAGAATTGGATTGTTCAGGTCTTGATCTCATCCCCATCCTGTTGAATCGATCAGATGCTGTAACTACCGTGAAATAACAATCAGTTCTGTTAATTCAGTCATATCTGCCCTAGCTGCCACTCGAACATGTCACGGACGGCTGACAAAGGGGGAACTGACAGTTCCATTTTTCTGAAGTTGTACATTCATCAGTTCAAGCTACATGACGAGCCTTCTTTTTCTGGGTAAAAATACATTACTGTCACTTTTGGGGCCACTGCAAATTTGTTTGCATGACAGGAGTATTTTAGTTCCAGCAGCTCGTCATTGTGTTTGAATACCTGCTTTTGATGCCTCATGTCAGATGCATCTGAGTCACAACAGAGGGATAGTTATGAAGATGGTGACGAAGCATGTAGACTACTGGATGCATTTGTACTATGAGTTAGCCCTGCAGTTTTCAGCTTAAAAGGTTTTGTTACCAGAAAAGGCCTTGTGTAAGGATAGGATGTGGCAAATAAGGAAGATTAGAGAATTCCATGTTAGCTGTGTAATGAAGAGTTTTGGTGTCTATCCTTTTTTTGTTTTGTTATTTGATTTATTTGTTCAGTTTTGTTTATTATAATTCAAAAGAAAGTAGCTTTTGCTACTACATGATCCCAAAATAAACAGTCACTGCACAGTCCTTACAAATGCTCTAACCAAATGCGCAGAGGATTAACTCCATCAATGGTCACGTATTCAGGTGGTAGGTAATGTACAACAATCTTAATTGTGAATTTGATCTTAATATTTTCAGTAGAAACTAGAAACCTTTTATTCATAAAAGGTCTTTGCAGTTGATAGAAGTGTTCTTCTATAAAAGGTTTTTAGCACTTGATAGCATTGTTCTCTAGAACAGCCTTTTGATCCAGCTTGTTGAGATTATAGTTCGCAGAAACTTACAGATTTTGAGATCTTCATCCTCTTCCATTTCTGCAGCATGTTTCGAGTTTTGATTGGTTATAATGTAAAGTTTCAAAAAGAGCAACCTAAGCTGTCGAAGGAATTAAGGTCCAATAAACTAAACCAAGCACATCTTGACGTGCGACCGTACAAGACCAATGCAGAGCTGATCCATCGCAAAGTGTCTGACAGCCATGTTTTCTGTCCAATTATGAGGGACATCTCTTGGTTGTAAGGCATATCCAATATACCTCAACATAGTTCAAGAGTTTCATCCATACAAATAGAATAATATATCTATTTCATTCTCTCAGAATCAAGAGACCGAGCAGCTCCTTTCATCAATAATAGGAGGCCATCCAGCATTTCATATATTGATTCTGAACTAGGATGCAGTTTGTCATAAGCATAGAAACTATGCTTTATTCCATTGATGCTTATCCAACTGCACCCAGGTGTTTTACTTAACCCCCTCTGCTTCATCATTGTTCTCACCTGAGCTACTGTATCCCACTTCTTTGAAGAGGCATGCAAATTTGAAAGTGATATGTAATTTGAAGGGTTTTCAGGTTCTAACTGAATAAGAAATCTATACGCCAGATCTTGGATCTCGGGATTTCCATGTACTATTGAAGCACTAACAAGAGCTCCCCAAACACTTGGACCAGGTTCCATAGGCATTGTTTTAATAAATTCTAAGGCCTGGCTCAGTTGACCTGATCGACCTAACATATCTGCAACACAAGCACAAATTTCGACTGTTGGTTTGATTCCATATTCATTTATTGCTGAATTATAGATCTGAAGTCCTTCATCTACCAACCCAGACCTGCCACAAGCGGAAAGAACTCCTACTAGGGCTATTGTGTCTGGTTTATTCCCAAGTTGAAGCATCTTATGGTACAAACAGGTGGCTTCCTCTCCCTTCCCATGCAATCCATATCCAGACATCATTGAGCTCCATGAGATCGCATCTCCGGAAACCGACTCATCCTCAAACACACGAATAGCATAATTCAAGCTGCCACACTTAGAATACATATCTATCAACGCATTAGACAAAGAAACATCAATATTCCATTCTCTTCTAATTGCATATCCATGAATTTGTTTTACACCGTTCAAACCAGTAACTGAGCTACAAGCAGGAAGAATACTCACAAGAGATACTCTACTAGGTCTGACTCTATCTTTCCTCTGCATTTCATCAAAAAGGACCAAACCTTCTTCCAGAGCTCCATTTTTCACATAACCATTTATCATTGCTGTCCAAGTATAAACATTTCTACTCTCTATTTGATTAAAGACCCATCTACCTAAAACAACTCTTTTAATCCTTGAATAAAAGTCAATCAAACAACAACCCAAATGAAAATCCAAGCCAAAACCCAAACCCAATTTATTTCTTACTGCATATCCATGAAGCTGCCTTCCATAATCCAATTTCTCCACATCTTCACTGCACAAAGGTAAAAGAGTCGAAACTGTAAAAGCATCAGGCTTTAAACCATCAAGTTGCATATCTTTAATAAAGTCGAATATCTGTTTACCGCAATAACGATCCCCAGTATCCACATGTCCTGCTATAACAACATTCCAAGAACTCACATTCCTATGAGGCATTTGATCAAACACTTTCAAAGATTCTCTAAATTCTCCAGATTTGCAATACATAGACATGAGTGAATTGGCAACAACAACATCAAAAACAAATCCCGTTCTCACACATCTCCCATGAACCAGTTTCCCAGCATCCAAATCAGTGGCCTCGCTGCAAACTTTCAAAATTGTTGCAAGGGTATAATCATCAGCAGCAACCCCGAGAAACCACATCCGTTGAAACAAGCCAAGGGCATCACTATACGCATGATTTTTTGCATACCCATTAATCAACGAGTTGCACAAGTAGACACTCTTGAGCTGAAGCGAATCAAAGACGAGTCTTGACTCATTTGGGGCGCCACATGTAGCATATGCAGAAATGAGTTTCGTCGCCAAAAGGGGGTTTTGAGCGAAACCAAGAGAAAGCATGCGAGCATGGCATTGTTGGGTGAGAATCAAAGAATGTTCGGCAACTGAGAGTTGAAGCAAGTGGAGAAGACTTTGGGATTGTGAGAGGAGTGTAGCAGAACGAGCGACGACGCAAGTTGATGTCTTAGGCGCGGAGAAGAAGTTCATTTACTAAAACACCTAACAAGCACCCGTTAACTTCATCTATTACATATTATTTATATTAATTAATTTTTTTCCCATAAAAAGTTTATATTGCTTATTTGTGAATAACATAAACACATCTCTTAAATATGCAATTATTTAAGAGATGGCAAAAGAGCCAGGCTCGGATCGAGTTTCGGGCCAGGTTTTCTTGGCCCACCTTAGTGTCGATGCATGAGTCCGGCCCAATTTGAGGTCCAATAGATAACAATAAAATAAAGTCGCTTTGTTTTTTTTAAAGATTAATAGTTTTGCTCGTGTATAATTCTTTTATGGAGTATAAAAATATAAATAGCTATAATGAAATTATCATTATGCTTTTTTATTTTAATATATATTTTTAAACTAATATACGTGTTTTTATTTTGCATTAAAAATTTTCTTAATTCAAATTTTTGTTTTTAACATTCAAATATAACCTATAATATAAATGGACAGAGTGGTTTGAATTTGATTTTAATTTGTGTAATTAAATTACAACATTAATCTTTACAACTTCTCAGGTACTCGCAGATCTGGACTCTATCAAGAATATCCTATTATTTTTATTTTTATTTATATATTTATTGTAATTTTATTGATTTAATAATTTATCGTACTAATTTTACCTTATTTCTTTGTAACCTGCAACATTTTTATATTGTCTTATTTGCATGTGAGTTTACCAAAAACAATCTCTCTATTATATAAGGGTAAAGTTGCGTATTATTAGATCTCCTCATATTCTGTTTCATTGTGAAATTTCGGATTATATGTGATGATGATGATGATAATGATTACGATGAATCTTTAATTAATGGGGGTAATTGTAGTTTCTTTATACTTTCTTTTGTACATTACAGCTGCATGTTTGAAGTTTCTGCAGTATTTTTCTTCTTCTGCTTTTTAAATGCACTCTTCTGATTTACGAGTAATTGTTACGAAAAGAGGTCTAAAATTTAAGGCAAAACTTGGTGCGAATCTGATTCCAAGAGTACATAATCTGGATGGCTTTTGATCTCAACCAAAATCACATACTTTAGTCATCAATATCCGAAGAAGCTCGAGACTTTAGAGCCTTTATGAATAAGTGATGATGACAAAACACTAGGATTACTAAAAAGGTGGCCCAGCAAATAGTTAACAAGATGGTGCCACTAAATTCTGCATATTAGCTTTAGATGTTGCGGAAGCAACACCAAAATTTCCATGGAAATCATCCAAGTTCCATAAACCATCCCAGAGAAAGTCCTCAGTAGAAGATGTCTCAGTGACTGATGATGCACTCCCATTCAACATATTATAGGCCAAACCATCCTCCGCCGTGCAGATAGCGTAAGGAGCGGCCACTTCTTGCCTCAGTTGTGATCCATATAGTGCTTTAGTGTCGTTTTCCTCGAGCAAGGACAGTATTTTTCTCATATCCAATTGGTTTAGTTTCAGCAGTTGTTGATGTTGAAGTTGCTGGTTCTGCTGCTGTTGGAGTAGTTGTTGCTGTTGCTGCTGCTGCTGCTGCTGTTGCTGTTGGTTAAACTGTTGCCTCTTCAGGAAGCGTGCTCTTGCCTTGTCGGAGTTATCTGGAGAAAGTTTGGACTTCTTCTTGAAATGGGTTCTCCAGTAGTTCTTGATCTCATTGTCGGTTCTTCCTGGCAAGCTTCTTGCAATTGTGGACCACCTGAAATTTTCGTTGTACATCACTAATGAAGATCAGTTGAAAAAAACCCTTTACTAAGATTTTCAGAATCTGTGAAAATTAATTACCTGTTGCCCCATCTTTCATGCAGCTCGAGGATGATGCTTTCTTCATGAGGAGTGATTTGACCCCTCTTCAAGTCTGGCCTCAGATAGTTCACCCACCTCAATCTGCAGCTCTTCCCATTTCTTTTCAAGCCTGTTCAGACCAAACAAGAAGATAAGTACTTCAGATCAGAAGACAATTGATAACAAGAAACCAAGAAATAGTAGGATTACTAGTTCATATGAGCAGATACAAGATGATTTGATTTGATTACCTGCAAGCCTAGCCACAGAGTTCCATCTTCCTTCACCATGCAACTCTACATATTCAATGAGCAACCTGTCCTCATCTGCAGTCCAGGGACCCTTCCTCCAACCCTCTTCAACCACACCTCCCCAACCCAATGATCCTGCCATGACTCCCCAAGACATCTAAGAGTTAAATTCTTAATGACACACCCAAATACAAAAAAAAAAAAAAAAGGAACTTGGAATTGTTGATGTCTAATTGTAAAGATAACAGTTCCTTGTCTTCCAAATTCTGTGCACAAAAGGATTGGTACTTCTCGCATATTTATATATGCACCAAAGCCTCTCATTCCATTCCATCACTCAACTTAGTGTCGCCATCAAATCGTCCCGTATTTTCTTTTGGTACATAACAATTAAACATTAGAAAAAAGGCTAAGCGTGGCACTAGAATAATGCAAAAAATGAAATCATACTTAATAATCAATACACTAAATCTTGTTTAACTTTTCCACAAATACTTGTTTAGTGGGTGAGATAACTTTGATGATGACAAAAATAATACTTGGAATGAATTGTAAGTACCCTTTTTTTAATATACTCTCAATTAACAAAATAAAGCAAGTAACTTTATAACATGAATATTTTAAGTTTGAAGCTTAAAGTTTAAGAAACTATTAATTTATGAATTATTTTTAAGTTTATATTTTTAAACTCTTAGAATTTGACATATGATTAATGTATTCCTTAATTTTTAAAAAATATCAATCTAATTTTAGATATCTTTCCCTATTTTAATTACAAACTCTAAAACGATGTCATCTTTAACACATGATAGTTTTAAAAGGTAGGATACATTAATAATACGTAAGAGTATTTTTAATTAATTTTGCTTTAAAAATATGGAAAATCCAACAAGCCAATGCCACGTGTGGGACGGACAAGGGCACTTAGGACATGGGGAAAGTTTGTCAAGGCATTGGGTGACATGTCGTAGTAAGGATCGTATCTATCGAATATTTGATTAAATCTTACATTTGATGCTAAAGACAAAGGTGCAAGACTAGACTCATGGCCGCGTGCCACGTCCGTACTAGGGTCTGTGCATCTAGACACTGCGAAACAATTAATAATAACCCTGCTTAAAGCTTAATGTAGATTTGGTGTGGGTGGTGGGATTTTTTTAACTCTGAAAATAACCACCGCTCCAATGGCTTTTCACCAGGTGTTTCAATTGCTTACTTCTTAAGGAGATCGATCCCCATCGCATAATCTTATTTAAGTAAGTGTTGGATTCCATTTTGGGTATTGGGGGGTATAAAATATGCAAATCTGTACGTCATTTGGAGACAGATGTTGCTGTTTTGGTGATGGAAAGGGTTTTTGGAGAACTTAAATTAGTAAGGGTTCATACATATTTAAATTTTAAAATAGTTAAACAATAATTCTTATTTATCAAAAAATTAAAATTTTACTTTAAAAAAGAGACTTTTGGATGAAAATTAATTAATTAATTAATTTTAAAGTATAAAAACTGATTAGTTTATAAGAATTAGTTGATTAATTAATAAATTGATTGATTTTAACAACAAAAATTATTAAACTAAATCGAAAGCTGATATATTCAAGGTTTTTAATGTTAAACCATTTTTAAAATGATGTTTAATGTATTGGATTTTTCTGTCATTAAATACTTATATTTCATATATTAAATTTTAATGATGAATTTTTAACTATATTAAAATTTAGGAATATATTTTTTAAGAATCTCTTCATTTTAATAAATTTTATTTTAATATTAAGAGATAATTTATAAATATTAATGTTAAAAAATTCTTTTAAAAATTTTAAGGTGAATGCATATATTTTGCCTTTTGAGTTATTTTAAAGTCATTAAATAAACTTTAATTATTTAACATGAAAATCCAAGATCGTTTCAAGTCTAAGCAAGTGGATTTGATAATAAATAACCTCGTTCTCTCCACCTAGCCAAGTAGTATTTTAGTATATAACATGTCATGATGTCATATCATACATGTTAGTCGAAATGGAGTCTAGGGAAATAGTTACGTGCCCACTCAATCGTTCAAGAAATGTTTATTCAAGCAAGTGCAACATATTTGATATGATCTGGAACTGCTTACCTACTTCTTGTAATAAAATATGTACAGTATGTTTTGTTTTTACGTGACTGTGAACTTGGACAGACAGCTTTGGAAAACCAGTCCAAGAAAGAACAAGTACTGGAAAATGAGTTTATTTGCCACCCGGAGGAGAAGAAGAAAGTGTGTGAAATATGTGAAAAACTTAGCGGCCAGTTTGATTCAAGGAATAGAATAAATAGATAATAGAATAGTTATTCTTAAGAATAGAAAAGAAAAGGAATATAGGTTTAAGGAATAGAATAAATAGATAATAGAATAGTTATTCCTAAGAATAGAAAAGAAGATGAATATAATAAAATGAGTATTACTTTGTTTGGTTTAAAGAATGAAATAGATAAAGAATTTCTATTCTTATGATTAATTTGAAAATATAAACTTAAAATAAGAAAGGAATAAGTAACAGAAAGATCAAAATGTCCTTATTATTAAATATATGTATTTGATTTTTCACGTTATCGTTTAAATAATTTATAAGAATTTCTAAATTATTATCTAAATCAAATATTTTGTTTGGTATATATTAAAAAGTAAATAATTTTCTTTACTAATAAAAAATAAAAAGTCAATATTCTTATAATTGTTTGATTCATATAGATTTTTATAATTAGCATTCTATTTTTATTTTTATTAAGTAAGTATATACATCTCTTTTATTAAGTTTTTTGTTAAAATTTTTGACACAATCTCGTGATTTGACAAACAAACTATGATGATTTGATTGGAAAACATTGAACGATAGGAGTTTTTTTAGCCAGGAGTCAAACCTCGTAAAGCATAATTATCTTTATCCCTAAAAATGGATTGATTTGATAATCAGATTAGCTTTAAACATTAGACCGAAAATTAAATTGGTAAAAAAATTTAAAGTTTAAAAGATTTAATTAATATTAAATTATCATAAAATTAATTAAAATTTTAGTTTTTAGCCAATAAAATTAAAAAATTAAAACATAACCAAAAAAGATTGTCTGAAAATTAATTAATTTTTTAATTAATAAAAATTATTAATTTATAAAAATTAGCCAGGTAAAAAAATTAAATAATTTAAATTTTGTATAGTTGAACATGCTGTCTTCTCCGACAGCCACCAAACCAAGTTGCATAGAAAGGGAGGTGATGATACAAATGTCATTAGTATCTATTAACGTCACCCAAGATCGATTAATTTAACCCAAACAGGCACCAATAATACATGGTTTTATGCGCATGTCTTTAGCTAAAGGAAGCCGAGTCCTTTTTAAGTACTTGTCCTTCTTAAACTTTGTGTTGTTAACACCACCTAAGCATCTTTTGCACTTCCGATCCATATTCTATATATTATTATCATGGCTTTACGAATTAAGGATCAACGTGTACTGGTGTCGTTTAATTTTTAAAGCTTTTGTGTTTGTTTCTTTCTTTTTGGTTGTCTTTTCAATGTGGATCAGGATGAAGCCTCAAAGGATTCATTCATTACCTTTTGTTTTCACTTAATTGGATGGGAATGCTTGTGGCACTGGCATGGACCTGGTCTTCTAGAAGCCAAAGTTTATGATCTTTTGACATCTAAAAATATAACTATACACAACCAAAAAAAAAAGAGAATGTTGCTTGGTATATATTTATATTGTGCATTTAATCTACTTCCAATACTGTTTAATTATTATAATTAAATAAAAATAGAGTTAAATATACCAAATTTTCTTATAGTTTAATGTTTTTAAAGTTAATTTTAAAATTTTAAAACTTTATAATTTATACTTTAAAACATTATCATAAATTTTGATAATGCCATTCAGTTGTTAAAATTATTAATAAAAATAATTGTTGATATAAATATTAAAGAAATTATAAATAGAACAAACAAACAACAACAATAACATTCGTTAGAAATCTCTACATACTATAATTGAAGAGATCCAGTAATATGTAACCTTACTCTTAATTAGTAGAGAGATTATTTCTATTTTACTTTTATTTCTAATTTTTGAAAGTAAAATACCAAAGATAAACGTAAGAGAAACTGTAATTTATATTTAGTGTTGTAAATATGGTTCACAACGACCATGATATTTTAAATTATTTTTAGTAATATTCTTAATTATTTGGTAATGATGATGTAAATTGAGGTACTATCTTGAAATGTAAAGTATTAATTTTAAAATTTGAGAATTAACTTTAAACTATAGATTGATGTATTTCAATTTTCCAAAAAAAAAAAATTACACTGAACTATATCCTATGGCTTACAGGGGTTATAATATCATGTTGGGCATTTAGAGCCGTCCTAGTCTAATTAAGATTTAATAAATGGTGGGGGTGGGGTTTTAGATGAGTCAGAATTTCACTACCATAGTTGTGCTTTGTGCTTGATTAATAAACTCATTTGGAGCCTTAATCACCTTTGTTTTTTAAAATGAATTTGACCAAATTGGAATGATCTACAGACTCTAGTACATGATCGTATTCATTTTGAAGATTATCACCTTCCCATATATAGAATTCAAAATCCAAGAAGATATATATAGAGCCATTAATATGTTCGATCTTCATTGTACAATCGATAAGTGCAAAATTGCGTGAATCTAGCTAGTTTGTCATCTTGCTGGATCACATATCTTAGCCACCTGGTCCTCACCTTCTGAGCCAGTCTCTAAACTATTCCAAGTTTGGCTTTTCTATGTAAAATTCTGTGGCTTGCAAGTTTTGACTTAAAAAAACTTTTGCATATTTTTCCTCTATTTCATAACTTATAATTTTAGTTATTTATTTTTATTTTCTGTTTGTATATGTTATTGTAATTTTTATAAATTTTAAAATTTTTGAAAAAACTCATTTTGCTCGCATAATAATATCATATTTGAGTTTAGGTTTTTATTCATATAATCTTACTAAGGAACTAGTCATTTTCATTATTACTATGTCAATTGTTAAAACCCAATCCGTCTGTTTAGGACTTAATCTTAGTATTAGTACATAACAATCAAATTCAAATCGTGAGTGTATTAATCAAGAAAATAAAATCAAGCAACAATTAGTACCATAACAAAGCGACCTGAAAAATCTTGGCCAATTTAAAAGATCATTTAATGAGGTCGGTCAATGAAGTTAGGGAAACTTAATAGAATTCTTAAGTGTCTTGTTGTTGTTGTTTATTTTTTAAATACCCAAGATCTAATTACCCTATAACGCTCCTTTTTGTCATGCATAAATTGAACCAACAATTAAAGTTACGATCTAATTATCCTGTAACTCATATCAAACAGATTGGTGTAAGTAATTTAACACTCTTATTTTTTAATTAAAAATTTCGAGTTCGAGTCTTAAAAAATAGAAAAATGTTATATAACAGAGATTAATAAGATCGAGTAAAGGACGACATTATGCTGACGCGGGGTGAGGGAAAACAGTCGTGCCATAGCGATAAATTTGAGTTGCTTAGGGATAAGAGCAAAGGATGACATTTATCAACAATGACCTTCGTCGTAGGTAAGAAAATGTGCACGTGAAGAACTTCATCAATGGCGAAAAACCCTGAAAACCCACTCGGAGGAAGACTTTTTTTAGTCAAAGAAGGGCCAGCCATGCTTTTGCAAGCCAACGGCGAGGCTCCAGAATCAGAACCTTCCTCCTCTCGCTTCGCTCAGACTTTAAAAAATAACGGAAAAATATATCATTGATGTTCAGTAATCAGCTTATTAGTTTTTTTTAATTAAAAGTTAACTTTTTTTGACCATTTTTAAAAATTATCGATCCGTTTAGTAAATAATTTTTTAGTTATTTTATTTAATCCTAATAAGATGATTTCTAAAAATTTCACATGAATTAGTTGTTTGCTTAATAGCAGTATTACCCTTCAATTTATTCTCTACTTTTGTTTTGTGTAGTTTTAAAGTTGACTTTTTTATTGTATAATTATGTCGTGAAGTTTGAAAAATACCATAATATTAAATTTTTTAATATAAAAAATCACATCAAATTAATATTTTAATTATATAACTACTATATATCATATCTGTGTCATACTATAATTATGTATTTTTTAATTTATTAAATAATAAAATTCGTATATATTATATAAAAATACTAATATAATATAGTTCACTGCATCATTCGTATAAATAAATAATTTAACGTTGGCTTATTTTT
>JANZLD010000237.1:89153216-89168309 GCA_026413575.1 Erythroxylum carthagenense
ATAGTTCACTGCATCATTCGTATAAATAAATAATTTAACGTTGGATTATTATTATTATTATTATTATTATTATTATTATTATTATGTTTTTTATTAAAATTATAAATTTAATTTTTTAAAAATTAAATATCTAAATCTAAATTGTTATAAGAATATTCAACAAAATACTAAGAAATATAATATTCACACCCTTATGATTTTTTTAAAATTATGTCTTCATAAGTCATTTTACACGTCAACAGCTAACACTAAATAATTAATTTTATCAAACATCTTTAATAAAAAATTGATGTTATTCGCTGGTCAAATCAACTTATATGATCAACTATCAACTAACTATTAATAGAATCAACTAATAACTAATGCAATCCGTAATTTGTCAAACAGGGTCATTTACTATGAGT
The DNA here is from genome assembly GCA_026413575.1 of Erythroxylum carthagenense. Classification (NCBI taxonomy): domain Eukaryota; kingdom Viridiplantae; phylum Streptophyta; class Magnoliopsida; order Malpighiales; family Erythroxylaceae; genus Erythroxylum; species Erythroxylum carthagenense. Next base: position 89,153,621 of record JANZLD010000237.1, read on the forward strand.
ATTAGATATGGATTATGGACTAATGTATATGTTACTAATACGACAATCCAAATAAGCTCATAAATTTAGTTCGGATAAGTTAAATTTGTTTTAAATTAATAATTTAAAATAATTATAATAAATTATTTATTTGAGTTAAATTTAATTAGTTCAGAAATTAAAAAACATGTTGAATCGTCGTGCACATAATATTTAGTATAAGCGTAATGTTTATGGGTATATATATTTTGTTATTATTTTTTAACTGAAGTTTAAAGTACCAAAGAATAAAAAACTAGAAGGTTTTTTTAATATTTAAAATAATAAATTTTTATAAAAAAATTTAAACTACGTAAAACGTTTATGCTTTTACTAAAAATTAATAAAATACTAGTAATTCAGTCGAGAAGGACTCATGCAATTAGGCTATGGACAAATAATTGAGCAATTGCAACCGGGTTTGGGAATTACTCTTCCAAGGTGGATAGAACAAGGTAAACTAACCATAGTGCACCCAAGGGATGCTTTTTTTATAAATAATTTAGCAAATGATGATCCAAATTTTGAAATGCACTTATAAAGAAATTAATTGGTAATGTAAAATAAATAAATATCTTTAGCATATGATCTCTGTATATAACTTTTAGGTACGGCTAAAGCGAACATAGTACTGAGAGGAATAGAGAAAAAGTAGGTAACCTAACCATAGTGCACCCAAGTGATGCTTTTTTTTTTTAATAATTTAGCAAATGATGATCAAATTTTGAAATGCACTTATACAGAAATTAATTGGTAATGTAAAATAAATAAATATCTTTAGCATATGATATTTATATATAAAAAGCGAATATAGTACCGATAGAAATAGAGAAAAAGTAGATGGATGGATATTAATATAATATAATATACATATACGATAACAAAAACATATGATCTGAACTCGCATCAAAATACTTGGGATGGGAATGATCAATCTCATTTTTTGTTTGTATAGACTATTGTTATTTACATAAGAATGCTAAACTAATAAAAATTGTAGAGTTTGAGTTTAAATTTGTATTTAATAAAACTTTTAATTACTTGTATTCAATTAAATTTTGAATTATAAAAAAGTTTTTTCGCGTGATTGTTATTTTTTTTATTACATTAGATATTTCAGCTTAGCTGGAATAATCCCAAGTTCTTAAGATTCCACCTCAAGAGTTCTAGAAGAGGTAAATCTGGAATCACAAGATCTATCATATTCTTACATAGTCTGTATACTTCTGCGTACAAGACATTGTCACGTACTTGATTGGTCAACTGCTAATTGATCATTGGCCTTGTTCAGTATCAAATTCTCAATAGCTCTCGGATTTCCAAGTAACTTCAACTCTCACACTGTCGTTAGAAGCAAGGCGTTCGTAATTATTCCGATCAAGGAGCTTTGCTAAAGATACAAGAAGATCATCAACAGGAAAATTTTCCCATTTCTCTTCCTTTTGCATGATTCAAACTCAAGATTTTCTACAAAGAAGAGCCTTTTTAAGTGAAAATTTTACTCCATCCGTTTCATAATAAAAGTCGTTTTAGAAATATTTTAATTATTCAAAATAAGTGTTATTGTTGACTTGGTATGCATGTTTATAACTTTTCTTCCAAAATTAACCTTTCATTTCTCTCTCATCTTAATTATACAATCACAATTTCAAGACAATTTCTCTCACATGCTAATTATTGCAAATTACCGAGGTGCTTATTTAATAAAAGTATATCTATAATTTTATTAGTTTTCTTAATATGCGTGTATTTTTTTAAAACAACTTTTATTATCAAACAGAGGGATTACAATATTTAAGTTTTTCATCGCTGTTATTTGATTTTCTCGTATGACTTAAAGGAAAGTGTACAGTGTACTGATCATTAGTTGGCTCTGAGACTCACGCACGGTGGAAAGCAGAACTCATTCTAATGATTGAAAGATTGAGTACAGCTGCAAATTGATCAGGTAGGCAAGCTAAGATTTTGGATGGCAAAACCTATCTTGACCAGAGATTCTTCCAACTTGTGGGGTTGACTGTATCTGTCACAGAAGGTAAAAAGGAAGAACAATTTTAAAAACAAGCTCAGAAAGAGCTGTGGGACGTCATTTTAAAAAACAGAAAACAAAAGGAGGAGTTGCGTGATGAAGATTAACCAATCTAAAGCGAGTCAAAATTCAACTATTGACCTTACCTGTAAAGCTCACTCAAGCATGCCCAGTCCAATGGTCGGTGATGCACGATCCTTACTACGTCACGAGTCTCCGCATTAAGTGTAGACAACTATTAAGCAATGTTGATTAACAAGACAAGAGGGTAGGTTGAAATATTCTTCAAATAGTTCTTAATTTTAATTTTAATGGTCACGAATTCGAGCATAAGGAAATTATTGGCATTCGGCCTCAGTCTGGTTAACTCGAGTGGAGTGGTCACATGATTCATTGTTATTCAATTGAAGTTAGTTTTCAAATAATGAATTTATTAAATAATTTTACTTAGATAATAATATCATTTATATGTAAATTTAATTTACAACAGTTCACTTTAAATATTAAAAAGATGGTCGAAAAATTAAATATTATTTAACTTTGAATCGTTAACTTATTAAATAATTTATTTAATGTAAAATAATTTATGCAATTAAAGATTTGTTCAATACACACATCTAAAAGGTAATGATTATGATTCTAACATTATAAAATAATTTTGAGGAACTCAAATTAATTTTAGTATTTATACAATGTAATATTAAGATTTATTAGTATTTGATACAATATCATAATAAAAATTTATAATTTATATAATTTTAAGGCTAAAATTACAAAATTTCAAGTTTTTACTCGATAACTCAGTTTATTAAAATAAACATAAATGTATTTTATTTTTCTAAAAATGACATTTAGCAAAAAAAATTTACTAAATTGTTGTTATTGTGGTCGTTGTTTTCTAAAACTCATAACTATTAATTAAATATTTTTATGTTCTAAAATATTAAACATAAAATATATTTTTAATTTAATTTTCAACTTTTTATTATATAAATTTTTTGTTTTTTCTCTAATGTACTTAACATTCTTAAGAAAATGTCTAGATTTATGATTTATAAGTTTATATTCGAAGGATACGAATTTATTCTCTTTAATTCTCTAAAATGTTAGCTATCCAACCTATTTAAATGACCTTAATTAGTGAGATTAGAATTGTATTATATAAGCATGTCGGGTAAGTTAGAAACAATCTCTATTAGTTAGGAATAACGCTGCATATTATTAGACTTCTTCATCAAATGCTACATTTCAATTGACTGGGTGATGTGTTAGTTGTCTTTGTATAATTGTATCATATAAGTTGAGATTTGTAAGCGAACAATAAATAAGATAATCAATTCAATCGTATTATTATTAAAATAATAATTTATTAATACATTATACAAACATTGAATTTAAGTCATCAATAATAATTTAGAATAATGACATTTTTTCATCAAAATGCAAATGAAACTTTCATAAACATTCAACATTTACATTAACAAAATATCATAAAAAGAAAATTGAAAATAACCTCTTGTACTTGCCTAGTGGACAATGAAAGGAAAGGAGGATATGGGCGTAATCATCGCGACTGTCTTAGTTCAAGTTTGAAGGCAATGTTACTGTGCCTCTTCACATCAAAAACTTTTAAGGAAAAAGTGGTAACCAAACTAATTGTCGTCAAAAATCTTGCCTCATGGGCTGTTGGGCACTACTACCTACTAATCCGATAATGTCTCTCTTGAAGACAACATCAGATAGTGCAAGAAGCCCTAAAACTCTTGAAGATAATACTAATCAATCACTCTCTTTTGATGAATATTTAATTTGCGTGAGCTGTGAGTGATAGAGTAAGTACTTAGGCATTCAGTTTGATTCTTTTTGAGGGTACTTTTTGACCAATTGAAACAACACCAAAGATTATGTTCTACTGTTGGTCAATTGGTCAGCTCGTGCAACTTGCTCTGGTAGGCATATATTGTTGTCATCCTCTATGCATCATTCCACCTTCTTTTGTGAGCTATTGCAATACCAGGTAAATTTTAGTAGCCTTTTATTCAGTTTATGTTTAAAACGCAATCGCTTATTTGATGCTTAAAGATTATACATTAAAAATGTGATTTAATTCTTATAAATTACATTTTTCACATATTATGTTATTTTTAGGGGATCATTTCACCTCAATATCTTAAGCTGTTGCGTGATGTCAACTCAATTGATTTTATATATTCTCTAACACACCCCCTCAAGTGAAAGTCCTTTGCGTTTGAAACTTACACAAGCCTACTTTACCTTGTGCTTAATTTAATTATAATAGGTGGGTGGTAGGATTCGAACTCATGACCGTTTGGTCATAGAGGTTGCTTAATTTAATTAAAATAGGTGGGTAGTAGGATTCAAACTCATGACCATTTGGTCATAAAGGCTCTAATATCATGTTAAGTAACCGTTTCACCACAATAACTTAAGCTGTTGTATGAGGCCAACTTAATTGGTTTTATATATTCTCTAACAGTTATTGACATTGAAAAAATATTGATAGAGTAACATTTTAAAATGAGATATTCGATTTTTTTAAAATTTATACACTTAATCAATAAAACTGAATTAAAAATTTTGATACTTTGTTTCGTTATCTCTTATTAAACATGTTTAATTGAAAAAATTCATAAATATAACAAATAAAAAATAAAAAACTGAACCGTGTCGATATCAATTATATGTTAAATTGGTAAAAATTGTATTAACCAAATAATTTAAAAATATAAAATAAATATTCACATGTACTAAATTTTAAATAGTAAATTAAATACAATAACTTATTAGTTACGTATTCTAATTATCACCGTATACCGTAGGTTTCACTTTCAATTATTTTTCTGTCCCATCAGAAAAAATGACGAGATCAAAGCGCGCTAAGTGGACACTGACGTGGTTACTCTCATCCGTGAAAAGGAGTTTCACTTTGTAACATTTATTAGATTCGAGTAAACTATGACTTCTTTAAACTTCATCACCAGAGTCCAGCGGTGGAAAAACCCCCGTCTTGTGTAGTAATTGATGGCAATTGTCGACTATTTCTCCTCCCAATTTCTGATCTTTACAAGTCCACCAGGAACAGGAATTCACTTACCTTTTAGTCAATGTTCAATTTCACTCTTAGTTAATTTTAATTTAGTTATCCATGTAAAATAAATATCATCATTATCATCTAATCCAATCCGAAATCTCACAACAAAGTAAAATTTAGAGAGGTCTGATAATGCGCAGTCTTAACCCTACATAATAAAGAGATTGCTTCCAATAGATTCACATATAAATGTGACAATAAAAGAGTGATGCATGTAAAAAGTAAATAAGCAAAATGAGAACGTTAAATCAATATATAAATAAAATTACAATAAATACATAAATAAATAAAATATAACTCGACTTTTAAAAATTATTTTAAAACAAAATATTAAGAAATATATCATTTCTTTATCTTTAAAAAACCACAAATATCTGAATGATAAGAAAACAATAAAGCATCAAATAACTCGTTTTTGAATGATACAAAACACAAAAAATTAAAAAAATAAACATGTAAAAATACAAAACGTAAACCATAAGATTGTTAAGCATAAAGATTCAATCTGGACATAAACTCAATAATATCATATGCAAAAAAATCAACATAATAAAATTCCGAAAGCATTAAACACTAAATAAAATAAAGAAGCTAATATCAAAAATTAAAAAAAACCATAAATATCATATGATATTTTTATAATTTTAAATCATTAGACTCATTAGAATCTAAATTTAAAATATAAATTAGTTTTAAAATATTTTTTAATTAAATTAAATTAATATTTTATATCTTATTATAAAGTATTACTTACTTATTTAATATCCTATTAAAATATTTATTAGAGGAATTACCTATATAATACATTGGACTTTATTGGCAAAAGGCTCTCAAAGCTTTAGCGTCAAATATATAATTTTTATATGGAATAATTTATAACTATAATACTTATAAAATACTCAAACACCTATTAAAAGAAGGGACGCTTTTCACTTTTTAAGCTGGAGCTCAAAGAATTGGCCGACGGTATCTAATCTCTGTCCTTTTTAACGCTACCCGATTAGGGATATCGATGGGCGGTTCTTTCAAGTTTAAATTTAATTGTTTTTAACGGTGGGTTCAGGCTGGCTCAAAATATAACGATTATATTTATTTAGAATAATTGGGTCTTAGATAGGCTTAAATCTGGATAACTCAAACCTAAATCTAATTTTAAAAAAGTTGTTTAAAATTTTTAATTAAAAATTTTATTTTAAAAAATTAGAGGAGCTGGTCCATAAGCCATCTCATTGTCATTCTATCTCTTGAATATTATTAAGGTCTTGTTTGGTAGACAATTAATCAGTCATTTTTTTAGCTGATTGGTTGTCTTCAATTATTTGACTCTTTAAATAGCTACGAAAGTTATTTAGAGAGTAGCAAATCCGATGATTGATTTAAGATAAACAACTAAAAATAAAAATATTCTTATATAGGAGCGTTTTCATCAATCATCCAAAATTTTGACTATCAAAAATTGTACTCTTTAATTGAGGTTCCTAAATATCTATGATTTAGAAACAATGTTTGTTCTTATAATTGTTCTATGCAAGTATAGATTAGAAATAAAATGTTAATTTTAAATGAAAATAAAAATAAAAAGTTGCATAAATTTTTCATAGATGATGAAACAATACAAGTGAACATGATTTCTCTAAAATATAAATTCTTGTAAGAATATTTAACAAAATACTAAAATATATAATATTTATACCTTTATAATTTTTTTAAATCACATCCTTGTAAGTTATTTTACACATAAACAATTAATACTAAACAACTAATTTTACTAAACTTCTCTAACAAACAGTTAGTGCAATCCATTGTTCAAATCAGCTGAATAATCAACTATCAGCTAATAGCTGATAGAATCAACTAATAACTAATGAAATCAGTTGATTGCCAAATATGACTTAAATGTTAAGCTCATAAAAAATCTCTTTATGATTGTTTTTCTTAATAAAACCAAATCTTCTTGAATTCATCTATTTGTTAAAAAAAGAAATCATTAAAAGATATTTAATTTTAATAAATTAAGGTATTAATAAATATTTAATTTTTTATTGTTGAATTAAGTATACTCTTTAATTTTATAATAAAGATATTTTATGTAAAAGTTAATTTGAATATTGAGTAAATAATTCATTTCACAATATTTAAAAAGTAACATTAAATGAAAGAAATTTGATTAATAGAGAAATTCAAAGTTTTATATTTGAAATTATTAAAGTGTTAAAATTTAATTAGACGAAGGACAAAAAACATATTCACTAGATAAATTTTCAATTTTTATAAATAATTCACAATTTACATATTTTAAATAAATTATTTAATAAATCTGTAATTTAAAGTTAAGATATAGACTTAATCTAAGTGGTATTTATAGGATTTAAAGGTAACCATGTTAAGGTTGTCACTTAAAAGTTTCAGCCCATCAGTGTGAAAGGCCGCTTTAACTTGTTGAGAGTAACTAACTTTAAAGGAACTAGGCCACTATTTTTTTTAAATTATTTTTGGATTATATTAGGTATCTCATCTTAGTTGGACTAATCTTAAGCCCTTAAGATTTCATCCCAAGAACCCTAGAGGAGGTAAATTCTAAAACCCCAAAATTCTTCAAGTTTTTACGTAGTTTGTATATTTCTGTCCCCATTAAAAATAAAATTTTGTTCCATTAAAATTTTACCTCCATTTAAGAAAATTTCTAAATCCTCACCAAATGTACAACCCTAGTTTATAAATGTATAACAAACTTTCGCAGCTTACAAGGTTTCTTTTACGAGGGAGTTATATTAAAAATTTTCAAGTATTAATATAACAAAATTTCTGAAGAGATTTACCGTAATTTAAAATTAAGTAACAAATATAATATGTTTTTGAAAAGTCCCTCTTTAAGGAGTCAAGTTAATAAAGCGATAGTTAAAATATTCAAAATTAAGTCACGAGATCAATTAAATTAATGTAAACGGACCGACGATTCAAATCCGACCAACACCTTTTAGCGTGCCCGGGGCGCCCACCAACGCTAGGGCCACCCATACTTCTCTCACTCACGTCCTAGGCTCTGCGTCACGGCCTGTGTCTAAGGCCTTGTTTGCCTATGGAGTATGGACTAAGCAAACTTTGATTTTAACAGGAGTCAGATGTTGGGCATATGGATTAAGGCTTCCTTTCCCTGGTTGCTTCTTAGACTGTTGTCCATGTTGTTTTTTTTAATTTTTAATTCAAGTAAAAAATATATATCAATTTAAAGTTTAATTTAAAAAAATGTATGATATTTTAAATTCTCAAAAATACTAAATTTAGTTTTTTTAAAACTATCTTCTCATATATTTTTATTTAAAAAATAACAGTGAAATACAAAAAGTAGATCAGCACGTGTGAATTAATTAAATATTATTAATATATTAGTTTAATTTAGTTATTACCTAAACTAAGTTAATTTAATTTAAATTATTTATCATTCTGAGTCAATTTTAATTAATTTAATTAAAATTTATGAATTGAGTTGAGTCGTAGAATAAATAATATTTAACTAATTTACGTTTTTTAATTTCTGATAAAAGTCTATTCTTATCTTTTTTAACCGTCTCCCCTTGTTACTTCACTCAAATGCCAAGTTTGCAACATTTGGGCTTCTTACTAGTATAAAACCCATCCAATTCCATACGACCTCCAATCTAGCCTGAGACTACTTTTGGATCTAAACTAACCTTCACCAACATTAAAATTTGTCAAGTGTTGCATGTTGTAATTGTAATTGTAGTACAGATCCTTATATTAAGATCATGTTTGAATTATTTAGGAAGATTCATATGATTAGATGTTTAGTACTTTTTTTTTTTTGAATTGGAAAAAACACAGTTGCAATCTTTTAAATGCTCACCGAGTAAACTTTCGGATTAATGCAATAGTCTATAAATTACGCCAACTGACTTTCGGATTGATGCAATAGTCTATAAATTACGCCAACTGAGTATTCTACACTAAGCAAGCCCTGTTGATGATTAGTACATTCATATATGTAATGCAAATTATTATTCTATAAAATCCTACAACAGCATATTAATACAGCCATATCAAATTTTTGCTATTTTTATTCTATATATTGTTTAATAAATGATCATTAAAATTAATGCTTAAAAAATCAAATCGGCTAGGTCAACTCAATTTTAAAAATATTGAACTAACTAATTTTTGGGTCAATTTATCTCAATAATTTTTTATCAATTAATCATTTAATTTTAGTAAATTAAATCATTTTTATAAACCAAATTAAGAGGGTTACTTTTTACTTGACAATCTTTTTAAATTAAACTTGAGTTAATAATGATGGTCTCTTTTCTTAATCATATCACAAATTCTTTAATTTTATTTGATCTTTATTATATGTATATTTTATAACAATCCAATACCAATTAGATCTGTAAACTTTAAATTTTTTATCTTATTGATTTAACTTTCAGTTCAATTTTTAAAATATTTTCCAAAAAAATTACTTTCCCTATTAAAAGTGATGAATCGATTTATTATTAATTTTCTAGTTTCTATTTTAAATTGTATTAGATGAATTTTAATTTTTTTATGATATGATAAAATGAGATTACAAAACAAAATCCTATAACTTAATAATAAATTATATTCTTTTAAAATACAATTTTTGTTACTTATGGTTTTACAATTTAATGATTAAAATATAAACCTATTTTACAATCCAAGTAAATAATTTGAACCCTTTTTCCTAGCCTTGGATGAGTCAATCTGTTGAGGAGGACTCAAATTAACATACCATTACTAGTTGTAGAGTGAGGATTTATTTGTCAAAAAGGACTGTTTTGGTTCTCAAAACCGAATTGAAGAAACAAGGTACCCTATTGCCCTATCTTCTCTCTCTCTCTATCGCTCGCTCTCTCACGTCTAAATGTCCGTCGCAGTCGCACTACCTCTGTCTGGCCCCTCACTCTGGTGGCCACCGTTGCCGTCAAGTGCTGTGTATTCAGCATTTCCAAACTCTGTCTCACGTTGTTTGTCTTCCTTTCTCGGTTCGTTCTCTTTTTCCCCCTCTCTTTTTAGCTTAGTCTTGAATTTTCGTTTTGTTAAGTTTGGTGTTGTGCTTGTACTTAATGGAAATGGCATATGAATCCGAATATAAGTTTGGATAATGATCTTTGATTTTTGTGTTTAATGTTTACTTATTAATGGTATTCTTTTTAGATGCTTCTCTTCAGTTTTTCCTTGACAACATATAGAGGCGAGGTTTGTAAGTATTTATTACACAAAATGAGGATTTTATCGTGCATTACGCTGTCAACAGTACCCACTTTCTAGAAACAACTGGTGCGAATGTTGTCATGTGTAATATTTTGGGTTGTTCAATTACTTGAGATTTAACCTAAGGACCTAATATCATTAATTTTATCTCGTGAATTGCTGATGTGATGTGTGTAATTTTATGGTAAAAGCTTTGTGTTCTTTAGCACTTATTGTTTATCAATGTATCTCCTAGATTATGTACAGTGTTAGTGAAAAAAGTTGTTTTCATTTGCTTTTCTTATGTGGGCTGATAAGAATCAGGTTGATGTGCTTTGGATTGCTCTATGCGACAATAAATTTGATTTGTGCGTTATTTTTTAATATTTTGTCTGGTTCACGTTGTTGGAAAATTTCTGCTATTTACTAATACCATCGGGCTAATTTTGTTGTGGTTCTCTGCAGTTATTTAATGCTGCACAATTGAAGAAGAATGAAGGAAAATCTTGGGAAAGATTCCAAGCCAGATGTTGAGCTCCGCTCCCTCATTCATGACAGTTCTCAATTCTTTGACAAGTTGATTGAGCTTATACCTGCTAAATTTTATTTGCCTATTGATGATAAAGAGAAGAAGTGGTTTCCTGGACTCAGCAAGGGTGAGAGAGCTGTGGCAAAGAAGGAATCAAGAGAAAACATTAAAAAAGCTCGGAGGGATCAGCTGGATCCAGATAAATTGTCTCTGACAACCGTTGATTTGTTGAGGAAAAAGAAAATGATGAAAGTGATGAGGAAGAAGTTGAGATCAATCCTATGATTTCTGGTCTGGGGTGGTGATGATAAATCAGCAACATATGAGGACCTTCGGCAAAGACTCCACTGCAAAATTGAAGAGCTTCGAGCTGGAAGAAACAGTGGTGAGTCCAACAGAATGAAGAAGAAGAAGAAGGAGAGGAAAGAAACTCAGCAAAAGAAGCGAAAGAGGGACTCTTTATCTGAGGATCATGTGCCTCCGACAGCCACTTCTTCGGAGAACGTGGAGAAGAGTGTAGAAGAGGCTACAAAAGAACTCAAGTTTAGTCATGTGAAAATTGGAAACAATGACGAGCTTGGAAAGAAGAAGAAGAGGAAAGTTTCAAAGTTGAAGGATTGAGAAGGCAAAAGAACTGGAAGAAGCTAAGAAGGATCCAGAGAAGGGGAATATTATCTCAAAGAAGCATTCTTGGAAAGCTGCAACAAGTAGAGCTGTTGGGATTAAGATTCGTGATGATCCAAAATTGTTGAAACAAAGCATACAGAAGGAGAAGAAGAGACACCAAAAGAATGTTGAGAAGTGGAAAGAGAGGGTTGAAACACAGCAGAAAATAAAAGCAGAGAAACAGCAAAAGCGATCCGAGAATATAGCTGAAAAAATTCACCAGAAGAAGATGCGTCGGATTGCAAAGAGAGAGAAAAAGCTGTTGCGACCAGGTTTTGAAGGTCGAAAAGAAGGTTACAGCAATGAAGCATCAACTTAAAGTCCCTTCATTTCTGGATTGTATTGCTTTCTGGCCTGTTTTTCTGCTTTAATTTCGCATTGCTCTGTTCACATTTGAGCAGCATTTGCTGTAGCATGTTTTGATTGTGGGAAGAAAATTGTGTTGTAGAAGACGATGTTATATCATTCATATTTATCTCCTATAGTAACTTAGTCTTTTGCAAGGATCGAGCTTTTTGGGTGTGACTCTGGTGATGTCTGGTGCATCCAAAGACTATATATATCATATTCTAGCAGCACCAGTTTTATACTAATGTCTTTCTGTTTAAGAAAAGTTTTCAATCTATTGACTGATACTTTGCATTTGACGTTTTGAATTTGCAGCTTCTGATGCCTATACATCACAGTTATTCATCAATCAAAAATATTTAACTTGCAATAGAATGAATATGAGGAAATGAATATGTGGGAATAGTGCGTGCTTCACCTTTTAAGGGGGGTTGATCAATTACCAGGTAGTGCGTGTTCTATAAGGAAATAGTGTCGCAGAACATGAACACACAACTCTGAAACCAGGAGGATGTCCATATGCAGAACATACAGCAGATAGACAACGTTATTTACACAGTCACAAGTAACAAAGCTAGGGGACTCTAACATTGAAAACCAGGCAAAGTCCAAACTGAAGATAAATCAAAACCAACACAAAGACGGATTCAGATTTTGATCAGTTACTACATTTATTATTTCTCCTATTCAACATCTCAGACTCTAGTTCCAGTCACGCCTGTGGTGGTGGTACCCCCTTTGTGCACTGCTTCTCCACCAGCTCCAACGCCGTGGTCAGGATCTCGGTAACCTGGGCCGTACTTGCTACTAAACTGACCAGCATGAAGCAACAAGACATACAGAAGTTGCGTGAATGCCAAAATTATTATAAATGCTTCCAGAACCCTCAGTCTCCAACCTCTATGGCCTCCTATGTTAATTTCTTTGCATGCCAACCTGCGAAACACGTATTACAGGAAAGGAAAATAAATGATTCGATGAAGGTTTTTGGCATCTCTCTGCTATAGTAAAGGTTTGGATAACGTACCCGAAAGCAAGGGCAGTGATGGCCCAAGCAACCAGTGCAGATGCTGCTGCTGCAGCAAGACTGTCGTTCCTCCAAGCCCTGATGTGGTTGCCACCTGAAAGCTTCGATGCGATGCCCACAACACCTGCTAGTATTGCAAAGGTTAAGAAGAAACCTGTTGCTCCGTTTCCTCCAAAGCCTGCAAGTTTCAATCAGCTTAACCATATGCATATTTCTTATCGTTATGTTTTCCAACTACACAACTAGTTAATGCATTCACTGTCAAAGAAAGACTTATTGGCTTGTATTAGTGTAAAGGAAGTTAAAGTTACCAGCTACTGAAAGTTGCAAATTGAGCGAGAAGTTATGTGGATGGTAGGTTTGGCCATCTATGTATCTGTTAAGGCACCAACTAGCAAAACCCAACACAATCGCGTACATGACCAAGTTAAGAAACAGCAATGGAGCTGCTATGTTCCTCCCCACAGTCGTCGCCATGATCTCCTCTGTTTTCCTTTATCACCCTTAGTTCTTATCCCCTCCGCCGTGTAATAGTCCCAACACTTGATGTATAACCAAAGCTGACAAACTTTTCACTTTTTAAGCTGGAGCTGAAAGAATTGGCCGATGGTATCTAATCTCTGTCCTTTTTAACGCTATCCGATTAGGGATATCGATGGGCGGTTCGTAAGTTTAAATTTAATTGTTTTTAATAGTAGCTTTTGGGTTCTGTCTCAAAATCTGACCATTCTAAATAAGATGGGCTCGTTTTATTTAGAATAGTTGGTTAGCAAATAGAATTAAGTCCGGATAACTCAAAACTAAATCTTATTAAAAAAAACGTTGTTTAACTAAAAAATTTAATTAAAAAAAATAGCGGAAGTAGTCCTTATGCTAACCCATTTTTAATTATATCTCTTGAATATTATTAAAGCCTTGTTTAGTAGACAACTAATTAGTTACTTTTTTAGCTGATAGGTTGTCTTCAACTGTTTGACTCTTCCTACAGTTACAAAAGTTATTTGAAGAGTAGCAAATCTGATGACTGATTTAAGATAAACAACCAAAAATAAAAACGCTCCTATATAGGAGTGTTTTTATCAATCAGTCAAAATTTTAATTATCAAAAGTCAATTGTACCCTTTAAATAAGGTTCTAGATACTTACATTTTATGAATAAAGTTTGTTCTTATAATTGTTTTATGCATGTATAGATTAGAAATAAAATATTGACCTTAAACAAAAATGAAAATAGAAAGTTGCATAAATTGTTCATAGATGATGAAACAATACAAGTGAACATGACTTCTATAAAATATAAATTCTTATAAGAGCATTCAACGAAATACTAAGATATATAATATTCATACATTTATAAGTCATTTTACTTATAAACAGCTAATATTAAATAACTAATCTTACCAAATACCTCTAACAAACAGATAATGCAATTTGCTAGTCAAATTAGCTGATATAATCAGCTATCAACTAATAACTGATAGAATTAACTAACAACTAATGAAATCAGCTGATTACCAAACATGACTTAAATGTTAAACTCATAAAAAATCTCTTTGGATGTTTTTTTGTTAATAAAACTAATAAGGGGGTGCTTGTTTTGTAGGTATGAGAAATAAGAAATGGGAATGGAATGAAAGTTAGAGCTTGATAGGGAAGTATGATTGGAGAGGTATGAATTTGATTACCCATTTTAGGGTATTACTCCATTCCCCTCATAATTGAGAGGAATGG
>JANZLD010000237.1:89247163-89271468 GCA_026413575.1 Erythroxylum carthagenense
TATACCAGAGCAGTAATGCTCCTCAGGGAGAATGGAGATTCTCTCTGTCTAAAATCCTTTACTATTTTCTTCTGCCTGCCTTCCTCTTCTCTCCACCCAATACATAATATTCCCTCCCCAGGTACATTCGGTCCCCTAACTACTTTGCCACCTCAACATAACTACCTGCCCTCCTGCCCCTCTTCTCTCTTCTAGAATAAACATCTCTCTCTTCCCCTAAGATCCTAACATTCACTATGCTAATGGCTGATTTGTTATCGCTGAAGATTTTGGTGGGAGAGGAAGTGCTGATCTGTAGATCCTGCATTAATCTCTCTAACCAAATAACTTCGCAAATTCCTTGTGCAATTGCCCTAAACTCTGCTTCTGCACTGCTTCCTGCTTCTCCACGTGACGAGGTTCCCCCACAGCTTGGCACAATATTCAGAAGTTGATCTACTATCTTCAATACAACCAGCCCAATCTACATCGGTAAAACCTTCTATGCTCCTTTTCTCATTTTCCGAAACATTAATCATCTGCCTGTACTGTGTTTGAGATACCTCAAAATATGGTTGACTACCTTTAAATGCCTTTGAGTTGGAAAATGCACAAACTGGCTAAGAATACTCACAGAGTAAGCAATATCTAGTCTGGTTAATGATAAATAGATAAGTTTTCCGACCAACCTTTGGTATCTTCCTTTGTCAATAGGATGATCTTCTTCATCTCTCTTGAATTTCCAGTTTCTTTCCAGTGGAGTTCCCATGGGTTTGCAACTCATTTTTCCTATTTCTTCCAATAAATCAACAATGTATTTTCGTTGAGGTATAAAAATACCTTCTTTACTTCTAGTAATCTCCATTCCAAGAAAATGTCTCAAGGCTCCAAGATCTTTTACTTCAAATTCCAGCCTCAAGTTGTTTATAAGATCATTAATCTCACTAGTATCATCACCTGTGATTATAATATCATCCACATAAACAATTAAGATGAACTTCTTCCCATTTTTTCCAAACTTCACAAACAAGGTGAGATCAGCTTGTCCGTGTTTGTATCCAAATCTGTAAAGAGTGTTACTAAATCTCTTAAACTATGCTTGTGGAGACTGTTTGAGGCCGTATAAAGATTTTTTCAGTTTGCAGACTTCCCCCTTTCTTCTTTAGATTCAAAACCTGATGGGATCCTCGTATATATTTCCTCATCTAATGTACCATTTAAGAAGGCATTTTTAATGTCAAGCTGATGAAGTTTCCAATCTAAATTTGCAGCCAATGAGAGAAATAACTGTAATTGTGTTCAACTTTGCAATTGGAGCAAATGTCTCCTCATAATCTATTCCATAGGTTTGTGTAAAAACTTGAGCTACTAATCTAGCCTAATACCTTTCGATCTCTCCATCTTCCCTATACTTCACAGTGAACACCCACTTGCTACCAACCATCTTTTTTCCCTTGGTAGATCTACAATATCCCATGTCTTATTTTCAAGTAAGGCCTTCATTTCCTCAAGTAAAACTTCCTTCCACTTAGGCTCTTGGAATGCATCATGCACATTTCTTGGAATTCTTACACTGTCAAGCTTAGTAGTGAAAGCTTTACACTTTGAAGACAACTTTGAGTAAGTCAAATAATTTGAAATAGGATAGTTAGTGCATGTTCTTACCACCTTTCGTAATGCAACTGACATATCCAAGTCACTTGCTACAGTTTTTTTAGGAGCCGGTTCTTGGTCCAATGATTGACCTCGTTGAGGAGCTTTAAGCCTTCGAGAATACACCAAGATTGGCTCCCACTGAATTGGATCGGACAGTTTTGGGTTCAATGGTGGGTGTTTGTGAGTTTTGTGGGAAAATTTGGACAAAATTTTGTGAGATAGGGAGTGATATGATTAGGTCCCAATAAGTCTCTTCATGGAATGTCTCCCTCTGAAGAGAGGTATTGGAGAAGAATGACTGACTTTCAAAAAAGATGACATCATATGAAATAAAGAATTTGATCATAAAAAGTGAGAAACATTTATAACCTTTTTGAGTGGGAGAGTACCCAACACACACACACTTAATAGCTCATGGGTAAAGTTTGCTTCTATTGGGTTGACTGATGTGAAACAAAACAGTACACCCAAAGACTTTAGGAGGACGAGAATTAAGAATCTTTATGTGAGGAAATTGATCTAGAAAAACACTTAAAGAGTTTTAGAAGGGAGACGATTTATCAAGTATGACGTAGTTAGTATAGCTTCTCCCCAATAGGAATTTGGAACAGAATTGGTAAACATCATAGATCGGGCTACCTCTAACAAATGATGATTCTTTCTTTTCGCTATCCCATTTTGTCGTGGGATATAAGCACAAGAACTTTGGTGGCTGATCCCATTTTCACCGAGATATTGAATAAAATCATGTGAGAAATATTCTTTCCCATTGTCGGTACATACTACCTGAATAGAGGTTTGGAATACATTTTGAATGAGCTTCTAAAACTGTTTAAAGACATGATAGGCTTCAGATTTGTCTGTCATTAGGTAAACCCAATATACCCTTGTATGATCATCAATGAAACTGAAAAATCAACCAGTACCTGTTAAATTTTGTAGCTCTAGCAGGACCCTAGATATCACTATGAATTAATTGGAATGATTTTGAGGGTCTGTATGAGTGTATCACTATGAATTAATTGGAATGATTTTGAGGGTCTGTATGAGTGTATGGGATGACTGTTCTTGTTTTGCTTTGCTTTGCTTTACAAGGACACATTGCTCACAATATAAAGAAATATGATCTTTATTGATGAAAAGTTGTGGATATAAGATTTTCAAACCAAGGCGTTGATGTCATAAAATAACATCAGAATTTGACAAAACTAAAAGGGAAAACTTATTTGGTGTTTTAAGTTTAGTACGAGTACTCTTTCCTGAGAAGTAGTAAAGTCCATCTTTCTCCTCAACACTGACAATCATCTTCCCCAAACATTGGTCCTAAAATTCACAATGAGAAGGAAAAAACGTCACAAAACAATCCATGTCCTTGGTTAATTGACTGACAAATAACATATTATAAGTTAACTTAGGCACAAAGTGAACAATATTTAATGTCAGATTTGACAAACAAACCCTCCCTTGACCAATCGTTGGTGACACCTTTCCATCTGTGACCCAAACATTAACTTTCTATTCATGCGACTCATTTCTCAAAAACATTCAAAGACCCAGTCATGAAGTCTGATGCACCCATGTCCACAATCCAAAAATAGTGACCTAGAGACTTTGATAATAATGATTGACGCAAGTTACTTTTATGCACTAATGCTGCGGTAGGAGTGTTGGTCATGTGAATTTGATTCAATTGTGATCTTTGGTTGATTCAAGAGTTGGTGAAGCCGTTCAATCTATTGGGAAGACAAATTTAGCCCAGTGGATTTGCTAATATCAGATTCTGCTACATGTGTTGCTCCACGTTTTTGCTGACCCCTTTGGCTTTTAGGCTTCCAATCTGGTGGTTTCCCATGTATGTGCAAGCAAGTCTCACAAGTGTGGTAAGGCTTATCACAGTGGTCACACCACTACTTGTTCTTGGTTTGTTGCTCTCGGGGTTGTTGAGTAGACCCCTTTCGAGAGTTTGCTACTAAAGCTGAACCTTGAGATATTTGTTCCGAAGTGGGAGAGATAAGCATGACCTTTCTTCTACTCTCTTCCCTACAAACCTTAGCAAATGTTTCTCAGATTGAGGGTAATGGCTTTAAACCAAGTAGCCGTCGTCCCTGCAAGAAACCAAAAACCCTCTCCTTTTCCAACCATGTTCCATATTTCTCAACATCAGCATGACACTCCCAATTTATTGCATAAAACAAATCCATCTCCTGCCATAATTCAGTGAGTAAGTTATAATACTCAGTAACAAACATGTTACCTTGGTGAGTATTTTTGATTTTGGATCTGATTTTAAAGCATTGAGATGTGTTCTCCAAATCAGAATATATTTACTTGCACAGCCTCCCAAATTTCTCTTATAGTTTTGCAGAATAGATAGGTTCTTCCTATTTTTGGCTCCATTGAATTGATAAGCCAAGCCATAATAATAGAATTCTCAGCCGGTTAGATATCCAGCCTTGCCTACTTTGATTACTAGCATGACTGACTGAGACCATTCTCGAAAATTCATTCATTCAATTTATGTTGCATGATTTGCAACGAAAGATTATTTATATAAGGAGCTGAGGATTGGGCTGAAGAGGTTACGGAACTAGGTGTTTGGGAGGAGGTTTGTGTGGTAGAAGACTCGTATCATGGCTGGAAACAAATTTTAGGCTACCAGAATCGACAGCTCTGATACCATAAAACAAGAGGATTTTAGAAAGGGGACAAAACTTCACTTTATTCCTTTGATTCAAGGGAATTTATACAAGAGTATTTCCTAATTTAATGCTACTAACTATCAGATTTATAATAGGATAAACTTATCGTCTCTTTTAGAAGATAAACTTATCTTCTAAAAGATAATCTCCTAAGCTAACAAACTTATCTAAAAATAAAGATAAATTATCCAACAAAAACTAGATGATATTCGTAGAGCACTAAAACGGAAAAATATACCTGATACGAACTTTTGCCATCAGCAGGACTGTCATAAGATTTCATGTGAAGCATTATAGAATCAAAGTGAGGAATCAAAGCTGACTCAGCTGGCACCATAAACCCACATATTCCAAGCAGTGCAGCTGCACATATTGATCTTAGCAAACTAGATTTACCACCCCCATTTGGTCCTGTTAAAATAAATAGCGATTGCATATCAACTGTATTTGGGACAGCGTTGCCTTCTGCAGTGTCTAACCAATACGGAGAAAGACCAATTAATTTCATTCCCTTAGCTCCATCAACTGATTCTTCATTCTGCACCTCAAATAAATAAGAGAGAGAGTCAATTCCATAATGATCCAATAATGCTTAATTTGAACAGCACAAAAGGAACACCATGAGCCTCCAGTAATAGGTGATTCTAGATGATAATAATCCATTTACCATTTTCATTATTGGAACATCTGAATAAAGGTTACAAGTATTGAACTCTCAAAAATATAACTATCAAAGAAGATCATATAGTATTTAGAATATTGATATGTGTAGTGCAGTTATTTTATGCACCTCAAGATTGTGGATTTAATTATAGATGGGAAGATGGCAAACTATTTCTACCTAATCTGATGTAAAGTGCAATTGTCACTTCAACAAGTACTGTCCCTATAGATAACACTAACTAGCAACAGAGCATTCATCGGGTCCAATAGCAATGGACAAACATCTGATTCAACAATCTACAACACCTTTTTTTGAAGATTCAATCATGTGATACAACAAGGCAACAAGCATACAGGAACCATAAACGTAGAGCATATGGCCAAAAGAGAAAACACAATAGGAGTACTCAAAGACTCAAAATTGAGTCTTCAAGGGAAAAGGATGAAACAAGTATGTTTGCTGGTAATTCAGTAATTCATATCTACCTTGGACATATCAAACCCAGTAAGAGTTGGAAAAACCCATTTTCTTCGCCTCCCTTCACTGCAATGAACCAATGATGCCAAAATAAAAATATTAAATGAAATCAAAGCACTGAATTTCACAATCAATTGCATATGTACTATAAAATAGTCCAGAAGCGTCAGTACTTCTATAAAATAATTTAGAATATGCAAATCCAAAAGCTTCATTGACATAAAATGAATTATTGGCAATATTCATTTCTCAGGGCATAAAACATGCTCAGGAGAATACAGACCCACTTGTGACTGCTTGGAATATTAAACACTAACCTACAAGAGAACAAATCTTTTAGTTTGCCATATTGGAGGCATTGCAGAAAAAGTGATTCAAGAAATCATACAAGAAATAAATTATTAAGTTCCAGAAACAAGCATATCCAACCTGACATGAGCACACAAAGCCTTTGCAATAACAAGCAACATTGAAGCAAAGACAAGGATGTTAATTTTCGTTTGTAAATCTGAGGAAAGTCCCCTCAACAATTCCAAAACCCTGATTTTTGCCCTCTCACCAGCATCATGGTACCTAAAGCAGGGTAAACGATTTATAAAACAGAGCAGGGCAAAAACAAGAGGCAAGCCCAAGGACTCAAAAAGTGTACCTCATTAAGGCATCCTCCACCTTGCTGGTAGTAAACCATTCCTCACCAACTTTTTTACCTTTGGAGTCCAAAGCAGGTTTAAGCTGTTTAATTTGTTCTTCCCCAGGAGTACAAGCCCATACTGTGGGTGAAAATCTCCTTCCCTTAAACCAAACAGCTTCATGCTCCCGAGCATATGAGATTTCTCCCTTTGGTCCACCAAGTGGCGCTGTGGTAGCTTTTATTCTTGTAATTATGGGAAGAAAATCTTCAGCTACCTATAAGATTGATTTTCATTGAATAAGAAAGATTTTCCTAAGGCAGAGCATCAAGGGAATCAAGAGTTTAGCGCAGAATTACTTGGAAGTGACAGATAACAACAGATGAACATCCTCACAACTATCAAAGATGTGCCCATTAAATCAAAAGTAAAAGTGTCCTAGTAGTGTCCAAATTAAAATGGAATGCTAGAAGTATTTTATATGCCCTCCATAGAGCCCCAACTTATCATAAATTAAACATCTCACTCCAAAAACATAAGGAGAGATCATTGCCATAGCACCAATGATTATGTTATAGAAGCATCAAAAGAAACACAAATCATTGAGGCCTTACTGCTAATGCCAATTCTTCTGCCGCTTTTTCCACTTCTTTCATTTCTTCTTTGAGATGGAAACTCTTCACCCGACCTTTCCATGGAGACTCCATATCCTCAAAAAAGTCACTTGGAATGCTAGAATAGGAACTTGGCTTTTGATCACTTTCATTATCTAGAGTGATCAACTCAGAAATTTTGCCTGATACCCACCTACATTCATTAACCTGGAGAAAAGGACGGAAAGAAGCAACGAATTAAAACTAGAAATCAATTACATTGGATCATAGACCATATCAATTTGGGAACAGACAACAGCTCTCTTAGCTGTCATCATTTTTATTGCTACAACTTGGAAACGGCAGCAACATTCATTGGCATTAACACAGTTCTAGGCAATTTCAGATAAAGCAAAAAAAAAAAATCAAAAGCACCAAGAGTAACTTGTATGGATACTTGATGCTATTCACCAATTTATGTGAAAAGAAGTTTGAATCCAGCATATAGTCATAATAAGATAGACACCTAAAACCTTATAATTCAGATAACTAGACATCAATAGAAGCACTCAGAGACTTCAAAAGACAAGTCTATATGAAGAGTATCAATAACATTATAATGTTGCATGATCACAACAGCACTTTGACTGGTATCAAGGAAGTAAAAGATTTGAACATTTATAGCTATCTACTAAGTCACAAAGATCTATTCGTTACAAAAAATAGTTTAAAAATTAAAATTCAAAAGAATAACATTTCAAAAAAAAACACAAAAAAGGTTCTATCAATATCTGATTTGTATAGTGAGATTAAAGTTTATAAAATAGGAAGGTGTTACTTTTACAGGTCTAAAAGACTAGTCAAATGCTTTGAATAAAAAGTTTATAACTGTCATCTAACCATTCAATTCTAAAGCTTAAAGAGTTGGATTACCCACAAATAGTTAAATATT
Source organism: Erythroxylum carthagenense (assembly GCA_026413575.1). Taxonomy (NCBI): domain Eukaryota; kingdom Viridiplantae; phylum Streptophyta; class Magnoliopsida; order Malpighiales; family Erythroxylaceae; genus Erythroxylum; species Erythroxylum carthagenense. The sequence goes on from JANZLD010000237.1 coordinate 89,254,813, forward strand.
ATTGTATCGTGCATCCTCGCACAAAGTACAAACAAAATCACAATGACTTACAGATCTACAACAAATGCAGCTTGAACTCAAGACCTCCTATTCATAAGGGTTCTAATACTATGTGAAATAACCATTCAAAATCAAAAGCTTAAGATGTTGGGAACATCCTGAAAGTGATTCAAATAATATCAGAATAATAAGCAAAACCCAGCCAGTAAAGTTTATGTACAGCCTTTAAATGGAGAAATTTTAAAATTTAGACATAGAAAAAACATGTCAACATGCAGAAATGAGGGATTAAATGGCAAAGAGAAAATTTTGCAAGCTTCATTAGCCAGTGCATCATGCTCATCACTTGGAATATTAAGTAGCAAAACATAAATAAAATGGTGAATGAACACTTTAGGATTCATATTTACGGTTCCACTTACCAAAGTCTCAAAATCTATTTTCAAGCCTGTTGCAACCCATGTGGGATTCATCAAAGATTTCAGGATTTCATGGAGCTCAGAGTTACTATCCATGTGTAATATCTCATCAACAACATCTTTTATTCTGCAAAACTCAATATGATTGGCCTCTCTCAGTTCAAGTAGCTTCACAAGCTGTAGGAAAAACAGAGATAACTTAGTAATCAAACACGTAAATTTTAAAGAACAAAAATTGATTGGTAAAAATGAAGAAGGAAAATTAACCGGCCTTCTAGTTGGCTTGTCTTTTGTTATCCTACCAGAATGGTTTGAAGAATTCAGACAAGTTGGAAATAAAAGTCACAGATTTAGAGATTTTAGTATTATTATTATTATTATTATTATTCTGCATCCTGTATAGCCATGTATTGTGTATTTATATGGAAATATTACTGCTTCAGTGAAACAGTTTAGGTACTCTGTTTTGAATATTCCTAATAATCTACCCTACTGCTATAAATAGATGGACTACTAATTAAAAACAAACAACCTAGTGTCCTCCTGATCTTTGTATCCATGAATGCAAGCCTTACAGCTGAACCACATACCTCTTTCCCTCTACTCATTCTCATTTATTCAAATTTCATAGTGGATTTTGAAACTATTTGAATATGCTAGTGAGATTGTGTAAAAATGGGAAGAATAAATCTTGCTAAGACATCATCTTGAATCTTGAATAAGTGAAGTTTCTGCAAATAGTAGGATGGAGAAAAATAAAGAACTATGGGAAGATTCTTAAACACAAAAAAGGTTGAGAGAGGATGCAAGGCCATATCCTTCTTGCAGATCTGACCACATTAATTTGCACAAAAAAGGGTAAGAATTGTATTAGTTTCCAATTCTAGTTGCACAAAACTGTTGCAAAAGCATCCTATCAATATTTGCAAGTCACTTTGTATTTCTTTGGTACTAAAATATAGCTCAAAGTCTCTTCTAGGGGGATGAAATTAGTAAGTTTATACAAAAATATGATTTTTTCTAGCTTCAGAAGGGTAAAAAAGCATGTCCATATCTACTTTAGCCTTTCCAATTACAGGTAGCTTTTGCTAACATTTTTATGAAGCAAAAATTCATTATTGAGCAATGTATTTTTTTTATAAGCCTCCCAGTGTTGATTTGGGGGTCATATTTTCAATAGAGCATTTTATCAATGAAGCTTTTGATAGAGAGGGCTTCAGGAGGAGATATTGATGGTGTAAGGGTTATTCGTTGGAGGGGTATATTTGTAATTTGAAAATTTCCTAGTTCATGACTTCATGTTGTCAAAGGAAAAATCTTAATGCAAAGGTAATGGAAAGAGAGTTGCTGTCAGTAAGGGTAGCCACACTCGCCAAACCAAGTTGAATCTAGTGTTCCACTTCTCTCTAACAACAAAAGCCAAAGTAGTCAGAGCTGTCATCTATCAGGTGCAAGTTGCCATTCATTACAGCAGTTTTAGAGTTTCAAGAAAGAATAAAATAAAAATCAGGCAAAAGAAATTATGCTTATACAACTATGAATATTATAGCTGTGTCCTTTCCACAAAACTATAGCCATTTGCAAGCTATTCACTACCAATACTTGAAAAAATCATGGCACAGATAATACTTACGAAAAGAACTGTCTGAATTAACAGTAAAACTAAATAACTAGAAAAGAGAAGTAATGATTGCTGAAGCAAGCTGCATCCACAAGTATTACAGCAAAAACATTTCCAAGTACTAATACAACTAGAACTATTATTAAATAACATGTGAGAAGCGTAGATGTAATATATTTGAATGTTGCATGCATTCACAAGGTATTTTGTAGACTACCTTAGCAGAAGAAATGCATGTGAAATCTGGAATTGAACACGTCACTTTGCTCATGAGTTTGCATGTTTCTGCTAAAGAATTATAGTTCAGCACAATTTTTGAACCACAATTTCATGAATATAAAGCTACTCAATAATGCCCCTAGATATCCAGCTCAAAAGTACTCAATTCCAGAGCCAAAAAAATTGCATTCATGGAAGAAAATGGTAAATACACTTGATACGTTGCCAGTTTCAGATTGTTACCAAGTATTTTTCAGGAGACAGATTCAGAGAACTTTGCTCTATTCATTTTCACCTAAGGAATTGATAAATTTCCACTGACGAATTAGCTGTGGTAACAGAAAATGGGTAAGTTTTATCTTGAAAACTCATTTGCTGTGTTTTACACTTTTATGCCAAACAAGAGAGCTAATGTTCTTCTTCCTTTTTCCAATCCTAAAAGTCCTTCAAAATTTCAGATCAAAGCAGCAGAATATGCTTCATGACTAAAGTATATTTAAAAGCTATTTCAATGGCAGGTTTTTAACTTCAGATAACTGTCTCCATTGAATGACCATTTTTAAGACATCACACCAAGTCAGCTTTCAAGCAATCGGTTTAGAGACATTTCATATACACACGACTGACTAGTTGTAAATCTGATAATAATTGAACAATGATATGACTTGAATGTAAGTTTACCTTGAATAGTGGAGGCAATTTCATAAGCAGGAGGATTCAGAAGAAGGTCTCTAACGTACCTGATAGACCATAAAATCAAACACTGCTGTTATATCTGAGAAGTCACAAAATCAAAATTTCATGTTTATTATATATCAGAAATGATAAGTTGTAGTAGGCATGTATTCAGCTTCACCATGTAACATGGAAACAAAACACACACAGATAAAAGGAAGGAAGGTGTAGCTTTAGAAATATGCTATTCTATAACTACAACGTAAGGGAACAATCCATTAACATGGTATGTGTAGATGAAATAAGCAGTGTAATATAGTCAATAAGAAATAGAGCATGGTGATTAGAACCAAGCATTAACTCATTTAGTTGTCAAAAAGAATTTGATGTCATGGAAATAGAATTCATCATTTCAAAATCTATTCCTTTTAACATAGTTTTCTACCAGTAAAAGAGTCAGCTCACAAAATGCTTATTAGATTATGTTCCTTATTCTCCTAGATTCTTAATTTCATTTTTCTTCCTTACATCCGATCCAAACACAATAGGAACGCATTCATAAAAAAATTCACACTAATTTCCCCAAAACAAACTCATTCTAGGTCCAAGAACCCAGCGTACAAAGCAGTCTCTAAAAGCATTGAACACAAATAACTTGACATCTCTATACCTTAATTTTCCAAAACTGGTTAGGTCCAGTACAATGTTTTGCATTACTGTGTTTAGAACATTGTTCTATGTCCTAAAAAAATTATTTTTATGGTATACATATTCACAGGCAGCATACCAAGAAATTCATAGTTATTCCACAAGAACATAAAAGATTATCATATTAAATTAGAATCATGAGTCAGTTCATTTGGTTCTAGCAAGAGGAGAACAGAAACTAAAACTTACAATATAGGTAAACCTGTGCAGCTTGCTGGAAGTAGTACCTTCAATAAACAAGGTATCCCTTCTGTTGGTATGCAACCTGGTAGTATAGATGCAAATGTCAATGTCACCTCCATCTCAGACATTGAATACCAAACCGGAAATCAGATTTAATAAGTTGACTAACCAATTTGTGTTGCTGTTCCAAGATACAGAGGTTGAGGCCTGCTTGCCGAAGACACAGTGACATTTCTAAATGTTACCTCATTATCAAGACCATATATCTCCCTAACCTATAGGGAAAAACGAAAAAAACAATGCTTGAGCAGTTTATAATTGTAAAGCACCACACAGGTCTTAACAATGGCAAGAAAGTAACAAAACAATCTGCTTGCAACATCAAAATGCCAAAACAATGGACCAAATATTCTTGACTATTTATAGGATATGCAATGTTGGGGTATAAACACAAATTAAGTTGGGTCAATTTGGAAGTCTATTTTACATGGTTTAATTTTTGAATCGCATACTTTAAAAGTATAAATAACGATATTAGTTAAAGGTTAAAAGACAAGCAGTTATAATAGTAAGCACAACTGTTTCTTTCTTCTTCTTTTTTTTGACATAGTGAGACTGCTAAAGCCACTGCACTACCAAATGCCCCAGTATTCTCTGTCATGAAAACATGAACTGTCATCCTCAGTGGATGTGGGAAAGGGAGAGGCTCTACCACTGAGCCGTCATGAGATCTTCATAACCATATTTCTGATTGTGAAACTCCTGTAAAAGTGGTGACCATAATTTGGAATGTCTACCGTAAGCTATCACATTTTGAACAAAGACAAAGAGTGTTCAAAGGAGTGTTGAGAAATAAGATTGTTGAAATGGATGCTTGGAAGCACAAAAGATTATTTCAGGAATGAATTACATCTGTAGCCAGCTGGTGGTAGCTCCCGGGAGTAAGAATGGGCAAATAATGAGGAGAAAGGGAAAGAAAGATAAAAAGCATTATGGAAAGGATCATTACCAAATTTGCTGATAATGTGGCTCAAAATAAGGCAAAATGGAGTGAGAAAAGGAAACTAGTTTGCAACTAAACTTAGTTGAGCTTTGAACCTTTAACAAAAGCTCAGTGACAGGATCACCTTCAAACCACTCAAAGTGTCTGACAAGACATTCTCCCCACAATAGGCCACCTTCACCAAATTCTCCCCATTGACAAGTACCTGCAGAAAAGCATCAATTAAAAAATATATATATATATAAAAGAAAACACAGCAGTTGGTTAAGAAAAGAACACATAATCAGCTGAAAAAAGATACATTTGTTTTATTAAGGGAAAGGCAAATGTTTGCAATCAACAATTTAGAATGCCCAATCATCAAATGCTGCTGTATGAAGTATTCTTTCTCTTAACAGAATCGTTGATCAATATACTATAAATTGAAAACTGGGGGTAGAAATTTTGGTTTGCTTATCTTCTTGTTTATGACCTTTATAATTCATAATTAATGAAGAAACAATTGAAAGAGATTGCTATTCAACATGTTCGCATAAATTTACTGGATAAAAAGTTGCAATATTATCACTTTCATGAATTCACCATCAGTTAGGTAAGCTATAACTAGCAACAACGCATGTACTATTCAATAACTTCAAAAAATATATCGAGCAATAAGTTGGTTGTAAAGTTTAGTATAAGCCAAACATGTCCAATCCAAGTCAACTTGACATTTAAATTACATCACACACAATTTTTGCCAATACTAACTAATCTATACATTATAAGGCAAGATCATATGAGACTCAGTGCTGGGTTATACATTGTCGAGAAATCATTCAACCCAAAACTTAAAATTGATCAAGGCCCAATAATAGATCACATTATTCTAATACGTCCCTTTGTACAAAAGATGGAAATATACAACAACAAATATACTAGAATAAAGGGCAGCACAACTTAAACATGAGACCTCGTGATCAAACAAAAATGTATACCATATCAAGAAACCATTCATGCAAAGCCAGGGACCCTAAAGCTATTGAGAAACACATGTATGGATCATATATTGTTTCATTATAGATAATTATAAAAGAAACAAGTTGGGTAGTCAAATTAATAATAGACCCAATATTTCTAAAGTTTCAATAAAGATCCAAACACTCATCACAAAATACAATGTGAGCAAACAAACAAGGCTTGAAACTACTCCCTTATCCATTCTATAAGTGCAATGTGGTAAGTTGTTATTGACTGTAAATGACATGATGACACCCCTAAAAGTATCAAATTCAGACTCGAGATTTATTTGAAAGGTGATTAGCCTCCAACTTTAAATTTGATCAGTCAAGCCTTGAACTTTTGAAACTACAGATTACTCAAACTTCAAATCTTTTTAGAATAACAATTACACTGAGTGCATTTTAAATTAACATTCATGTCATCAGAAACACAATAGATGGGAAGATACACAGATCTTAACAAAACATTAAGCTACTATTACAATCGTGGGCAAATAAATGTCACTTGAAGGTACTCCCTTGTCAATTTTTTTCTGCAGTACAGAATCAACAATTAAAGAAAATATCTGTATCATTTTATGATAATGGAATTTGAAAAAAGATCCCCCCAAATAATTGCATGCATTCTATGTTAATTGTTATGTCATCTGAAACACAATTGCCATAGATGGGTAGATACACATAACTTAGCTTAAAAACATTAAGCTATTATTACAATTGTGAGCAAACTTACTCCCTTCATCCATTTTATAAGTGCAATGTAGCAAGTTGTCAATAACTATAAACAACATGGTGAAACCCTAAAAGTAACAAATCCATCCTCTATTTGAAAGTTCATTAGATCCTTCAACTTTAAATATGATCAATTACATCTTGAAAATTTGAAATTAGTACAAATTACCCCAACTTCTAAAACTTTTTAAAACAACAATTATGCTAAGTGCGTTTTATAATTAACAGTCATGTCATCTAAAATACTATTGTTATAGATGGGAAGATACATATAACTTAGCTTAACAGAATAAGCTCATGCTTTCATTGTTATTGTAATCAAAATAATGATTAAAACAATTAAACTGTCAGCTCAAGGAAACAGTGGAAAGTAAACAAGTCGAGAATCAAGTATATGGAGGACGAAACCACAATCACATTCAGTACTTCAAAATCAATGTTTACCACTTGAGTAAGGACTATGATTGCTGAATCCAAAGTAAAGCTTGGATTTGTAGATAATCGTAAGATATAATAAGCCAAACTAAACACACCACCTATGGTCAAACTCATAAGAGAAGGTAACAAAAACATAAAACATTACGCTGTGAATGTTACTGAACCAAATAATACCTCTAAGTAGTACTGCCCAGATTGTAAACTAATTCTTACTCCCGATTGTAACATCAAGGACCATCATGAGCACAGATGACTGACCAAATGAAGAAAGATAAACACAGGACATTTTAAGGATACCACCTTCTGATGCTAGGCATTTTTTTTTTTAAATTTCCTCCAATAGAACTTTGCTCCATGTGAAAGTACCGCTAGTAAAATTTCCCCAAACCAATACTGTGATGGGGAAGAGGAAGTTTAAATAAAATAGGTTTTCTGATTTAGTTTCTATAATAATCAGATTTCCTGATCCTTAACAGAACCAGAATGAAAATACGATTATTATGAGGCTTTCTATAAAGGTAGAACATAATATTTGATTCCTTCCCTTGTTAAGATTAAGAGACAAGTCAATCTATTGCGATTGTATAACCAGTTTATGGAATACATAGAGAATTCTGAATGTTATACTGAATCTGAGATGCTTTCTTTTTAAAGTGATTTTTATCCAAGAAATTTCTAGGAAAATGCAAATGTAATTTCTAGGAACCTATTGTGCGTACTTAATAGTTTTATTTGTTCCAAACCCTACGAGTGATTCCTAACTCTTGTTACCAACCTAGGAGTGATTTCTAGACCTATAATTTTGTTTTGATTCCCAATTCCTAAATTCGACCCGTCAATTCTAAGGTCCAGCTAAAATAAAACTTGCCTAAATTCCAGAGGGCCTAATTTTCCAGCTTACATGTGCTTCTGTCACATAGTTTCTAGATCATCCGTAGCCATCAACTATCATACTTGACATGCACATGTTTTCTACCATAATCAGAACTATCGGCTGATAAAGGATATGAAAGGAAACCATACCAAATTGCATACTCTCCTCAAGCGTCTTTGCTTGACTTCTAATTTTGACACGTTACATAAAGGGAAAACAACCCATGGAAATTGTAAAAATGAAAAGATTTTTAACATGGATTTACTATTTCAACAAGCAATATCCATAAAGGTTGTACCAAAATAATGCACAAACCTGAGGAATTGTTTTTCAAAGAGGTATGAAGAAAAAGATGATGGTGCTGACAAGTTCGAAGCTTTGTGACCAAGGCCTCTTCTGTCAAACCATCCTCCAATGAATATGTTTTCATTGTCTCCAATACTGAAACTATGCAGTAACCCCTTGCTGAACGAGAGATACCTTAATGCACCAAAGATATTTTATAAATTAGATCAGAGGTCTACTTTGCTCATAAAGGTAACCATTAGCTAAAAAGCCTGATAAAAGGTCAATCATTTCATACCAACCACAGGCATTGGTTCTGGAAAATCAAGATCGTGATCAATGCCAACAAGTCCAAACACATAAGGACTACCTGGATGTGCATGCCTGAATAATTAAAAGAGAAAGGTTAGAACAAAAATTAGATAATCAAGCAATTCATACAAGAAAATGCCAATTTACAGCCTTTCAAAGAAAGAACAAGCAATCTCTAACAAGTAGATAAAGAATAGAGTAAATAAGTACATGATTTCTAATGTTTTTAACCAGAAAACCTCAAAGGATGAATTGAAACAAAATAGGAACATGAAATAATAAACAAACTATAGCGATGTACATTGTCAACTAATGCCCTTACTATAGGAGCCAAAGCTGCATCCTAGCTTGTAATCTTTGAAGAATAATTCAATTAGTAAGTCAAAAAGAAACAAAGCACAACTTTGAAAAAATATAGAAAAGGGTGAGAAAACTTGGGACAACAATGGAATGATGGTGGAAACAACACTATAACAAGAGAAGGTTGACCACAATGATAGCAGTTAAAGTGAAACTCACAACAATCGTTGTTCACTACAGAGACATTAGGAAAACAAAACAGCAAGAAGTTGTTGGATAGAGAAGCTAAGATGCAACTAGAATTCGCTAGAAGAAACATGAGAAATATCAGAACTCGATAGAAGAAACATGAAATATAGAGGCAAGGAGATTAGAGCCAATTCACCATACAGAGGGAAGAACAAGAAATACAGGCATGAGCACGTAGACGACTTAGCATTGAAACCTATGCTTCAAGTTACAGTCAGTGTTAACAGTTCATACCATTGTCATAAGCACATTTATCTCCTTAAAGTATGCAGATAATTTTAGTCTATCACCAAGCCATACCAAAATCAATAGCAAAAAAATTTAAAGGGATTGAGTAATTTAAGACCAATTACCCAGATATAAAACGACTTTTACGTGAACGAGCTTTCATTGGACCTTGAACCTCTTCCACAATGCACTATAAAGCCATAACACAATCGTTGAACAACATATCAAACAACAAGAACTTGACTATGACACTGATGAAGGCTAATTTACATTGAAGAATCGTCTTCATTAATGAAACAGCCAATATAAAGATTGGAAGTGAAAACAGGTAAAAATAAGCCAACAAGTGACAAATGAACAATATGCTTATCAAGAAATGACTTTCTTTTAAATCAAACAACGTGAAATACAGCCTAGAGGGTTCGTTGACAACAAACGAGTGAAGCCATAAGATAATACACTTACCACCGAATACCCATTACGTGTCAGATCATCAAGCGTTTGCCGAAGGTTCTGCAGGAATAGAATTTCAAGAAGGAGATGTGAGAAAAGCAATAATAAAAGTTTGGTATGAAAATGATAAACCAAAGGTGAAAGTTACAACACCCAAGTACGGGCAGAGGGGGGAAAAAAGAAAGATGCGTACCCCATGATTAAAATCTAATGACAGGAAAAAAATGAATATTTATTATATGTCATGGGAAACACAATAGAAATAGAAATTATAATACATAAATCACATTGTGCCAAATTAAATATTTGAAGAAATTATTAATATAAGAATGAAATATAAAAGAATGCGTGTTGAAACAAGAAGTTGCTTCTGATTTAGGTAATAACCCTGGTTAGTTCATAAGTGCATCAATAAATTCATTGGCGTGCCAACTTTTCCCAGAAAAAGAATAAGCCTAAACTTTTAAAGGAATAATCTAATGGGAACCACTTTATCTTCCACTTCATCAGTGTCTGAAAACTTGGCCTACATGAAACCTCGAACAAAAGTTCAATTACTTAAAGTTATTGGCAATATTTAGTTATATTCTTTTCTCTCAGTCAAGCACTAAAATTATTCAAGTACAGAAATACTTTCAATGGGATAAGACGGAATTGGACCCTTAAGTACTACCTTCAACATGGAAAATCCAATACAATCATGCCAATTAACCCCAAATCAGCATTGCAAATTCCTTGCAAGAGTATAAATTTTCCCTGTGTAGAACCCCCTAACATTTTTTTTGTTTTCCTTTCAATAAAGTAACTTGAGATTAATTTGGCCTCTTAAATGACGACCTGGTTTCAACATGGCAGAGCCAATATTCACTCATGCGTATGAAACCAAATTTAGCTTCACAAAATCTTCTGAAAACTAATTATATTTATCCTCTTCCCAGAAGCTAAGTAGAAAAGTCAACTACTAGAAAATAGGGCCATGTCTGCTCCTAGATTACAAATTTTAAAGTTATTAGTCATGATTTACTAAAATACAAATTGTTTCTAATGCAAAAGTCATACATGTTCAAGCAAAGGCACACAGATCAAAAGGAAACAAATAAATCCCTTAATACAACTGTTATCTGACAGTATAAAAGTCCAAAACACCATATTTATTAAAAGCTGTCGAATTATGTAGTCTTATTTGGAAAGATTGTATAGTTATAGAAAATCGTATAATTTCCTAATTTATAGGAATTAGAGTTAGATACAGATTTTGAGGAGTTTCTTATTTGTAGGGAGTTATTTGTAAGCTAGGCAATTGTGTATATAAACTAAAGGTTGTAACCTAGCTAATATATGAGAAAGAAATTAATTCTTTTCTTATGATATTTGACATGGTATCAGAGCTGTTGGCTCTTTCCTGATAACCGCTAAATTTTTGTTCTGATCATACCCAACCGAGATCCATCTTTACTGTTCCTCTTAATCGTTTTAACCTTCTCTCCCATAGTTTCTTGTTTTTACCCTTTGTTTTATTCAATCAATCATGTCGGAATCACCCAAAAGTTCTGCCGAAATCACCAGCCCTGTCATGAGTGCCCTTGCATTTAAGAATACTGCTACTGCTATAACCGGAGATTTGCAAAACATTCAAGCCGCATATCGGTTGAATGGGAAGAATTACATGAAGTGGTCACAATTGGTCCACACATTCCTAAAGGGAAGAGGGAATTGAGCCATTTAATGGGCACGAGTCCTTCGCAAGACGGTCCCAAATTTGCAACGTGGGACGAACATGACTCCATGGTAATGTCATGGTTATGGAATTGGATGCTGCCAAAAATTAGTGATACATGTATGTTCCTCAGAATTGCCAAGGAGATATGGGAAGCTATTTGACAGACATATTCCAAGGTTAATGATGATAAACAAATCTATGAAATTAAGACGAAAGTTTCAGCAACCAAACAAGGGGCTCGAACTGTGACTAAATATTCAAGTCCCTTACAAAGCTTGTGGCAAGAGATGGACCATTATCAATGCATCCAAATGCGTTGCAGTGAAGATGCAGCAATTTTGAAGCATTTGGTGGTAAGCAGGATTAAATGTTGAATTTGATGTTGTAAGGGTGCATATTTTAGGAAAACCGGACCTCTCATCTCTGAATGAGACAATCTTTATTATACGCGTGAAAGAGGGACATCAAAGTGTTATGCTTTAACCTCAAATGGAAAATGGTTCTGCACTCGTTACCAAGGCCATATAATTGAAAGAGGCAAATAATCCTTCATTAGTTCCTCGAGGGGACCCAACCAAACCGTTTAACCGAGAATCTCTATTCTGCACATATTGCAAGAAGCATCGTCACATCAGGGAGAAATGCTAGAAACTTCATGGCAAGCCCAATTGAAGTGGGAATGATCGAAGTCAGGCACATATGGTAAGCACTTCGTTGACTAGTGAAGAAAATTCCAAAAAATCTGCCCCTAATTTTAACATCAAAGAAATTGAGAAACTAAAAACCTTTGTGGAGTCCTTTAAGAAGCAAACCTCTACAGGTACTTGTCCATTGGCATTTTCAGGTATTTCTTCTTCTTCTCAGGCTAATGTCTCAGAAAGAAATTCTCCTCCCATGTGGGTGATTGATTCCGGAGCCACTGACCATATGATCTGTTCCTCCAACAATTTTATCTCTTATAATCCCAGCTGTAGCCATAAAAAGATCACAATAGCCAATGGATCCATCACCACCATAACTGGCCAAGGGGATATATACATAAACAAGGATCTTACACTAAGAAATGTTCTTCATGTTCCAAAGCTATTTGCAAGCCTTATTTCCATTCAAAAATTAACCAGAAATTCAAATTGCAGTGAAACCTTTTTTCCTTCACACTGTGTCTTTCAGGCACTAGAAACAAAGAAGAGGATTGGATGTGCTAGTTAGAAAGACGGTCTCTATTTCCTGGAAAAACAACACAATATAACAGGAGTTAGAAATCCCTTATCTACATCCTTTTTTTCTCAATTTGTAATGTCAAACCAAAATAAGATTTGGCTTCATCATCGTCATTTAGATCACCCATCTTTTAGAGTGCTCAAGTTGATGTTTCCTTCTTTATTTAAAGGTCTTGCATCTGAAGTTTTTCATTGTGATAATTGTGAATTTGCCAAGCACAAATGTGCTTCCTTTCTAGTAAGCAACAAAAAAACCTTTGTTCCTTTTTCTCTCATTCATAGTGATATTTAGGGACCTACCATTCCAAATGTTTCGAATGCTAAGTGGTTTGTTTCATTTATTGATGATTGTACCCAAGTCACATGGCTTTACCTCTTGAAAAATAAATCTGATGTTAGCACTGTTTTTACCAACTTTTACAACATGATCAATACTCAGTTTGATGTAAAAATTAAGAGATTTCGATCGGACAATGCCAAGGATTATTTCAATCAAACCCTTTCTCCATTCTTTCAAAAAATAGGAATTATTCATGAATCCTCATGTATAACCACCCCATAACAAAACGGCGTAACTGAGCAAAAGAATGGACATCTCCTAGAGATTACTAAAGTATTGTTGTTTCACAAGAATGTTCCCAAACAATACTCAGGTGAAGCTGTATTAACCGCTGCCCATCTTATTAACAAGCTTCCAATACATGTCCTTGGGTTCAAAAATCCAATTGATATTCTCACAAAATTTTTCCCAAACTTCTCTGTTTCAAACAATCTTATACCTCAAATCTTTGGCTATGTTGCGTTTGTTCATGTTCATTCTCACAATAGGAGTAAATTGGATCCATATGCTCTTCAATGCATTTTATCGGGTATTCCTCCACACAAAAGGGTTATAAATGTTTTCATCCACCTTCTAAAAGATTTTTTGTCTCAACCAATGTTACTTTTGTTGAAGATATTTTTTCAACAAACTTATCTTCAGGGGGAGACCATGAGTGAAGATAAAGCAAAGGATATGTTTCTTCTTGATCCTAGTTTTGTTCAGCATATACCCATAACTGTCTCCAAGTCCATTTCTCCCACTTTTCCGTCAATCGAATCAGCCAAATCTGTTGAAATGATTAAAGATAAGGGAAATCAAGATAACATTCAGCCACTGCAAGTTTATTCTAGGAGGAAAATACCAGTCTCTCAACCAATACAGGTCCAATCTCCCATTCATGTTGTTGCCCAATTTCCCGAAACCACTCCCAAACCAACCGACAATGTCACACCAAGTGTTGAGCCAATTGAACCAGCAGATGAACATAAAAAACCAACTACTGAGGACCTACCAATTGCACTTAGGAAAGAAACAAAAACCTGCACGAAACATCCACTGTCTCTTTTCATGTCCTATCAAAATCTATCCCAAAACCATAGAGCCTTCCTAACCAATCTCCATACAATTCCCACACCGAGAAATCTAACTGAGGCATTAGGAGACAAGAAATGGGAGGATGCTATGACGACCGAGATGGAAGCCCATGAGAGGAACAAGACATGGGAGTTAGTTGAATTGCCAAGAGGGAAGACACTGGTCGGATATAGGTGGGTTTTTACTATAAAATACAAGGATGACGACTCGGTGGAAAGATACAACGCAAGATTGATGGCCAAAGGATACACTCAAACCTATGACATTGATTATCTAGAGACATTTGCCCTTGTTGCTAAAATGAACACGGTACGGATACTTTTGTCATTAGTTGCTAATTTCGAGTGGAATCTACAACAATTTGATGTTAAGAATGCATTCTTCCATGGTGATCTAGAAGAGGAAATTTACATGGAAGTTCCGCCTGGATTTGAATCTATAGAGGGAATGGTGTGCAAGTTGAAGAAAGCTCTTTATGGCTAAAACAATCACCACGAGCTTGGTTTGGGAGGTTTGCTAAGGTGATGATCTCATTAGGATACAAGCAGAGTCAAGGAGACCATACTTTGTTCTTGAGACACTCAGACTCTAGGAGAGTCATAGCATTGTTAGTTTATGTTCATGATATCATCGTGACAGGTAATGATGTAGAAGAGATGAACAATCTGAAGTAGTGTCTCTTGAGGGAGTTTGACATCAAAGAGCTAAGAAAATTAAAGTACTTCCTAGGCATTGAAGTAGCTCATTCAAAGTAAGGAAATTTCATCTCTCAACAAAAGTACGTACTTGACTTGTTGAAAGAAACAAGAAAGATGGGTTGTAAACCAGTAGAGACCCTGATTGAATTTAATCATGGATTATGTGATGCTCCAAAAGATCCCATGGTAGATAGAGGATCCTATCATAAGCTCATTGGGAAGTTGATATATCTAGCACACACAAGACCAAATATAGCATTTGCAATGAGCATGGTTAGTCAATTTATGCACAATCCCAAAGAATCATATCTCAAGGCAGTAAATAGGATATTACAATACTTGAAAGGCAGCCTGGGAAGAGGAATTAATTTTGTTTAAGCGACGAACGGGCACAAGCATGAAGTTTGAAGCTTATACTAATGCAGATTATGCAGGATCTTTGGTCGCCAAGAGATCAACGTCTAGTTACTATACTCTCCTAGGTGGTAATCTTGTAACATGGAGAAGTAAGAAGCAAAACATGGTAGCAAGATCAAGCGCAGAGTCAGAGTTCAGATCAATGGCGTTGGGAATATGTGAGTTACTCTAGCTGAAGATAATCCTAGATGACTAAAGAATAAAATGGGAAGGATCCATGAGGTTGTACTGTGATAATAAATCAGCCATCAGCATTGCAAATAACCCTGTTCAACATGATCAAACAAAGCATATTGAAGTTGATAGACATTTTATCAAGGAAAAACTAGACAGTGGCTTAATATGCACTCCATTTGTGTCAACCAAGGATCAGTTGGCAGATGTACTTACAAAGGGACTGACAAGCAGTATGTTTCAAGATATTATTAGCAAGCTTGGGATGGAAGATATCCGTTCACCAACTTGAGGGGGAGTGTCGAATTATATAGTCTTATTTGGAAAGATTGTATAGTTATAGAAAATCGTATAATTTCTTGATTTCTAGGAATTAGAGTTAGATACAGATTTTGAGGGCTTTCCTATTTGTAGGGAGTTTGTTACTATTTTTAAGCTGGACAATTGTGTATATAAACTAAGGGTTGTAACCTAACTGATACACGAGAAAGAAATCCATTCTTCTCTTATGATATTTGACAAAAGCCATTCTCAAAAACAACCACAAAAATCCAAGAAATGATGGTTATTGTATTAAAGACACGCTACTTGGAGTGCCAACATCACTTTACTACATCAAGATTGATGATCTTGTAATTCTCATTAGGATTTCTATGTTTGATGCTCATACTGGTGGACTAGACAATGAAACATGTCCTTGTGGCTACCACAAAAGTTGAAGATATTTTTGGTTTTCCAACAAAGGAAAGAGTGGTAGTCTCAAAGAAGAAAAGGGTTGGGCAACAAAGTGGCTAGCAATAGGCAAAGTAACAAAAAACCTGGTTGTTTATGCAAGAAGGTGGGAGGCTCATATGGCTGCCATGCTTCTAGGACTAGAGTGGTAATAATCATAGGAAAAACACAGGTAAAGGCGATAGAATAAGGCTAGTAATAAAGTAATGGAAACTAAGGATGAACTTAACACGAAACAGAACCAGATGTATATGATCGAAAAACAGAAAGAGAGATAATCAAAGGTTTTTGCACATTCCCCTCGTCTTGATCCAAATATTTTCATATATGGAGCCTCATGAAAGAAAAACAGAGTTAAGGATAGACCATTCAATTTCCCAGTGTAATAAGCACATAGACTTGCATCATAATTTCTTGTCGATTTTCATAAAGGAAGAGGAGGACATAAAACATTTGATCACTAAATACAAAATGTGACAACAGTAAATCAAGTACCATAATAGGGCAACCAGCTCTAGGTACGCTGCCTGAACGCAGCCCACCAAAAGGATTCAAACCAGCATATTCAACAAGAAAAC
>JANZLD010000237.1:89367224-89391345 GCA_026413575.1 Erythroxylum carthagenense
GTACAAACTGTATTTAAACAGCCTATGAAGGGTTGAATAAAATAAGAGTTCTCATCTTCAATCTCTTGTCGTTATAAAAACCTAACACAAAAGTTCCTCTCCAAATGTCTTTCAAATATATAAACATAAATCACAAGGGCCGAATTATAAAGGGCACATGTGTATCATCTAACACGAAAAAGAAAAGACCATTACGAGCAATGAAGCAGCAGAGTCTCGGTTACAGCCATCAAGACGAAGCATAGTGCTGGCATCAGTGTAGAACTGGTGCACTAACTCGGGCCTTTGTTGCAGAACTTGGTAATACTTATGTACGAAGTAAGTGCCCACCTAAAATACAAAAAGCCAAAACATATCAAGTTCAAATCTTCACACCCAAAGAAATACTCAAAAGAACAACAAGGACCAGATAAAACTCTTCACGGAAGAACAACCAAACCTGAGCAGCAGTTAGGGGAGCGGGATAAGGGGTCGACATTCAAGTCTCCGCAAAAACCCTAATCTCTAAAACCCTTTGCCACAATCCCTCTTCAAGATCTGCAACTACAAAAAAACCAACACCATATCAACCTCTCAGTCTTTGTCTGATCACATTGTATGAACGTACAGAAATGATACACTTTGCATACATAAAAATCATGTAGTGAGAGGAAAATCTGACTGAGAAAGGGTTGAAGAGAGAGAGTTATGAGTGTGAGAGTGAGCCTGTTGAGAGTGTTAAGTTAACTGGCTGGGGGTAAGGAGAAGGGGATAGACACCAGGAGAGATTTTGTCCACTTGTTTCCTTTTTATTAAATTTTGATGATTTTATTATTAAATTTTAATATATTAAAATTAATTTATAAATAAAAGTAATGTATTAAAATATTTATTTAGTGTTTATAACTTTTAAAAATATAAATTTATAAAGCAAGGGTCTTTTATCCTAATAAAAATATAACTTAGAATTTTAAAAAGTTCAAAAATTTGCAACCATATCTTTAATTAATAAAAAAATTATTTTACTATTTATATATTATATTAGTCTTGTGTGAAATATTATAAGTGGGAATTATATTTTTTTTAGTCTATATAACCTAATTTAAAATTAATAAATTCTCATTAATTTGAATAAAAATTAAATAATTTGATTCCAAGTTTAAGCAAGTTATATTATTTTTAAATTTTAAATTAAAAATTAATTATATTCAGCCTAAGTTTGATCGAGTCATGAGTCACAAGCCTCAATCCCGACCTAGTGTCTAGTTAAGTCCATTCGTGAATATAAATTTTTGGACTAAAGTTGGACTTATAAGAAAGAACACATGTTCGATTCGAGATCAAATCCCCCTTTCAGTTACAGTATTCTTATCATGTTTTATTAAATCTTATCTATATATTAATGTGAATCTTACATAAATATATAGAAGAAATTTAACGGAACTGGATTGAAACGTCGTAATTGAAACAGAGAATTTGATGCCGAACCAATTTCAAGCCTACTTATAAACCAATTAGTTATCTGACATATTTTCAGAACTGGTTTGTTAAGTACATAATACGTCTAAAACAAGACGACGGCAAAGCAAGAATCATTCTCAGGAATTCATAATCAATTAATACGATGAACATAGGTTATCACAGTTAGCAGATTTATAAGAATTTGCAAAGATGATGTAGCTTTTCCTTTCAAGTATGGAAGGAATACTTCTTTTGGGATCTTAGGCCTGTGTGTGTGTTGTGTGCATCTGCATCTGTTTCTCACATCTGCTTTCATGTTTAAACTCATACTGATTTTCTTCCTTTCGCCAAGCTTACACGTATTGCTCGTCCCTCTAGTTCCTGATACACCAACAAGATTAGCCAGTGATTACTTAAAACAAATCACTGACAACAGATACATATGGTTGTAGAATGTTGATCAATGAGTGGAGATTAAGATGGATTATTATACCACTCCATTGATAGATGCAAGTGCAGCTTCCATTTCAGATTTTGTTGAGTAGCATACGAAACCATAGCCGCGAGACCTTCCTGTCTCTCCATCATATAAAACCCTTGCTCCAACAACATCTCCGTATTCTTGAAATGCTTGTGTCAAACCTTCAGACGTCACAGACCACGACAGATTCCCAACAAAAAGCTTATGTTCTGTTTCTGGGTATAAAGGCTCTTTAGGTTTAGGTTTATCCGAGAAGTTAACCCTCAGGATGCGACCCATGTATTGCTGAGAAAGGACATAAACATCGAGTTATCGTAATGGAAACAAGCACACAGCGACAGGGGAGGAAGGGAGTTCTTAGTTCTTACACTTCCATCAAGATTTTCAATAACTGAATTACAATCTTCAATGCTGCTCATGGTCACGAATGCAAAACCTCTACTCTTTCCTGTCTCCCTGTCATAAAGAACCTAACAAGTAACAACCATTCTTTTTTCAGTGCATAATTCTCTCGAAAAATAGAGATTAACAGGTACTCGAAGTTGTGTGTTTAAATTCATAAGCATAATTAACCAGAACTGTAATACACATATCAGAACAATGATACTATAGATCAATGTTCTGTCATTGTCACTCTGCAATCTCCCGTAAAATTTAATGTACTTCACTGACGCAAACCATATCATCTGGATGAGCTTTTAACATTCTTCAGGCACTTGAAAGTTGATTCCTTAAAAGAATTAGGTTCAGTCACACGTTCGTAACTCTGAACTGGAGGTGTTTGCTACAAAGGCATGTAACAATAAATTTACTGTGATATAGGGAAAGTAAGTGCAGATCTTTTTCAATCTGTCAAACCTTGATCATTACCATCAAATACTGAGAATAATTCATCAAATATACATACATGTATAGTTAACGATCAAAGCTATAAGCGCCCCAACAGACATGGTTATTGTCAACATCAACACAATTGACATATCTTTGTGAAGAGAAATCAATCAGTAAACATGAAAATTTTATGATTGAAACAGTAACAATTCTGTTGGATTCACAAAACAATTCAAGTTAGACACGGCACACTGAGAAAGAACAAGGAAATGTATGTGCATGCTGTGACCTACCTCAATCAGTTCTGGACTGCCATAGTCTTGAATGATCCCAGCAAGTTGCGCACTGTCAACGTTATAAGGCAAATTGCCAAAGTAAAGTTTAGTGCTCACGGTCTCTCCTGTAGCTTCTGCTACATCTGCCACATCTCCTTGATCTCCACTGTCAACTTGCTGGTCTGCTTCAGCCAAAGTACCCTCTTCGACAGGAGCAGCAGCAGCAGCCTCTTCCTGAGCAACAGCAGGAGATACTCTAGGCACACGCCATGAGACTGCATTAAGTGGACAAAATTGTTCCATGGGATAATAAGAACGAGACATGGGAGCCAACATGATCCGAGTTGATGAGAGTTTAACAACAGACTCGGCTGGACAGTACTGCTTATTGGCGAGTGTGCATTTGAGAGTCTGAACGGACGGTGAGAAAGAAGAGCCGACGGCCGCAGCAACGGTGGCAGCCATGACGGTGGTGGTGCTGATGGTGGCTTAGAGAGTTGATGGGAAAAGAGAGAGAGATGGGGTGGGGAGTGGAAGGGAAGCTGATGTGGGGAGATTGTGTCCAATGAGCTTGGGAGTCATATTTTGCAGGATAAGGCGTGAGATCGGTGTGGATCAGACTCTCTGACTTACTTGCTAGTTAAAACTAAAGTCTTGTTATGTGCCTTCCCATTTTGCTGGCTTTTCAGGTTTCCAGCTGGGCTCTATGTGTATGTACTTAACTACAAAATTTTAGGTCAAAAAACGTGAAAAAAGATCTTATAATTTATAATTTCTTATAATATATTTTCTTTTGTAGTAATGTCATAAAATATGTGATGAAATTTTTTTTAACCGAAAATAAATGGATGTTAATAAAATGTTTAGTAACAAAGGTTTTAGAAATTTACATTTACATGATATATTAGGATTGATCAAGGTTAAAACTTCACTTACCTGAAAATTTTATAGAAAAAGTCAACGTACTCAATTCATAAAATTATTTATTTTACGGGAATCTAAAAAAGGTTATAATGTACGCAATATTTTCTTTGTATATAAAAGGACTGTGTTGATAACTTAAATTGTTATTTTATAAATGTTTAAAAATATATAAGTAAATCGTTAGATGCACTTAATGGCTTGTAAATTATATTTCAAACAAACTATTTAATAAGTCAATAATTTACAATTAAGTAACTTATTTAATCTAAATGATTGTTGTAAACCCTAAAAATTATGACTTGGACCATTCCTTAGAACAATGAGCATGGCTCTGAGTCGAACGCCCTCTCAGGTTGTTATTACACTTTTCTCCAAATCACTTCTTTCTCATCTAGCGCCAAAACCATTCTGATCTTCAGTTTCTAGAGTTCTCATTCTGTGATCAAAAAAAAGGTCAAGCTACCTTTATGCTAGGTCAAACTCTTAAAGATGTTGAAAGAAAAAGCTGAACTAGATCTCCATTGGAAATGAAAGTGAAGGATGACACGGGGAAAATGACTTTCACTCTCACTTTCTAATTGCTGAAGCAACTCCAGGCATAAATGAGACACTTACGTATATATGTTTTCAAAAACAAAGATAAAAGAGGAAAAGTGGAAGAGAAATGTACAGATTACAGTTGCATTTCATTTCCCCGTCCTAGATAGAACCTTAAAGATGATTTCTTAATTTATTCAGAAATAATTCTTGCACCTTTTCTTTACTAGTTAAAACGAAAAAAAGTGCAGCTGGTTCAATCCAGCCGATTCTTGAAATAAACAACCCGTACAACTTCATTTTCACTTGAACAGTCTCAGCAAAATTTTCCGGCAAAACCATGTCCATAAGCTAATCAGCTACACTCTAGAATTGCAAAGCTATGTTCAATTCACACCATAATACAACAATTCTCCATTGGACTAAGCTTGTCACGTAAGAGCTGTAAAACATAGGCTCTAGTGAGAAAAAAGGAGAGGGATAATGAAAATACTGTTGCAGAAACCTTGCCTCCAAACATGAATTTTTATCCCAGCTAGCAAGATTACAGCCAAACCTGCAGCATTTCCAGCAAGAAAATTGGAACTCAATACCATCTATAGATCCACACACATGACTGAATGATTAAACTCTTACAGAACTAGGCTTGTTAGCTGTAATTTTTCTCCTCCGACTTGAAATTGTGGTTGCTGACCCTAGATGTCCACCATGATCAGCCCGTTTCTCAATAGGTTCCTTCGGCTTTCCTGTGGTTGAAAGACTTCCTTTAGTGGGTTGGGCTAGAATAGGCTTACATTGTGCATGTCTGCTTTGAACTGAGCCACGGTTCTGTAAAGATGATGGTCGTGCAGCTTTAATCTTGTTTTTATTTCCAATAACTGTGTCATTGTCTACATAGCAAATACGAAAATTCAGAGGTCAGTGGAATTTGTTCATATTAACAGAACTGCGATCAAATGCAAATGCATGACTACAAACACTTGCACGGACACGCAATAAAGACTAAAGAGACAGGCAATAATCTATTTTATTGCCGGTACAGTTTAATTGTGTATTTATTGTCCACTAGCTATCCGGAGTTCAATGAGCACACAACTTGTTCAATCTATCTGCAGTTCCCACATATGCCTTACGTTACTGTTTCAAGCAATGAACTACGCATGAGCACTCGGAAGGTATTTCTTTCTCTGGATGATGTGGTATATGATGATCTCCACCAAGTTCCTGGAATCTGATTTTTAAGCACAAACATTTTGATTTTATATCTGGCAACTCTTTCCAAGACCTGTTTCTATTATCACCATAGTAATTAGCAACCTTAGCCATTTCAATTAGCTCCTTCATTAATGGAAAGAGTGACTATTTATAATATGAAGACAGGAAACAGTATAATCATCAAAGACAAGATACCGGCATCTTAGAAACATTTGCAATATGTGAAAGGAATGAGGTTTGAATGATTTAAATCCTAAAAATAAAACCAAATCCAGGCCACTGTTTCTATTTCATAACCCTGGTTATATAAATTCCAGCATGCAAGTATATCCCTATTTCTCATGGTAGTTTATGAAGAAAACAATATTCTCCAACAAACAAACGAGACCAACAAACTTTTATTGATATCATAAGTGCACCAACCTAATGATCAAATGGAACATTTCAGAATATCTCATAATTGTAGGAGCAAATGTAATATGGTCATTGCATGACCTGTGTACTATTACTAGAAGTAGTTTTCTCACTCAATTGCAAGTACTGTAATACATTCCATGGATGCCAGTAGCAGCGCAGAATAGCCTAATTGAACAATCGCACAAAAAACAGTAAAAAGAAACCAGGCTTATGAATGTGAGTTGAAAAGGAAACGCACCCGGACTAGACATGACAGCACGTGGACGTGGTACTGAAGTGGCTCTGATATTTGGTCTGTCCTCCTCATCAGAATTACTTTTCTTGTCTAGTCCTGCCAATTGAGACAACGTACGTATAAGAATGGAAAACAAAGAATAGCGGCAATCCTATTTTTGGCATGAAATCAGCGAGAAATTTAACCTTCTGAATCAGAAACTGGTGGAATCACTACACTTGGTACATAAGACTTGGGAATTTTTGCAAGGGGTGGTGGAGAAACAGCTTTTTGCTCCTTCACTGCAAATAATAATTAATAAAGTAACACAAAATTATACAATTGAGAAGAAGAAAGTAAACTTAATCGTGTAATGATCATTGTTGAATTCTCACCTTCTGGAGAAGAAACTGTTGGAATGACTATGCTTGGAACATAAGACACCGGAGGTTTCCCAAGGACAGGTGGAGAAACAGTTTTATGCTGCTTTACTGCAAGTAATAAACTGTTAAGAAACAAAAGACTATACATTTGAGAAGAAGAAAATAATTTATATTCACGATTGTTGCATCAATTCCTTACGAAGTTTAAGGATACGTTAAAAACTCACAGTTCAAATCTAAATTCTGCCCTCTAAACTTTTCATCACTAAGAAACCATTCTAAGACACTAAGCTTCTGCCCTGAACTAGGTAAAGAGCTGAAAACAAGCACCGTCTCTGGAATTTAGACTAAAGCTAATGCTCAAGACCTCTCAAAAGCTCTCAACTGTTACACAATTGCAGCAAAAGCATAATCAATCAGATCCAGTTCTGTTCAATTAACTAATGAGAATTTTTGAGCTCTTCCAATTGGCAGGCTTATTGTATTAATAGGTTAATCAAAAAGCAATTAATCAAAAAGCATAAGAAGTTATGATCAAACAATCTTGATAATTGAAAGGGTGATGCATGATAGTATTGCGAAGGGGGAAATTACCTGGAAAACAATTATCATGTAAGGAGAGGAACTCTATATCTTTCAAAGAAAGCAAAGAACTCCAATCATGATCTCTTAAAGCATGCTGATCATCCTGATCTTCTGTTCTCACCTTCACTTTTGGATACACTTCCAGAATTTCCGAAAGAAACAGAACACGAAAAACTAATATCAATATGTAGTCAAAGTTCCCATAAACAAACAGAAGAAGATATTTCGAAGAGAAGATCCAAAACGAGTTCATCCCAGATGAAAAAGCGTACTCTTTTATGTTTCCAGCGAAGAATATTCAATGATTGATGAATCGTATGAAACTTGAGGTGGGTTCTTGAGTTATAGAGCCCAAAGAATAAAAAAAGAAATCCTGGAGAAACAGAGTTGCGTTTGAAGAGTATAAATGATATAGGATTCTTGTGGAGGTGGAATGAACAATGAAAGCGTGCCGGAAGAGATTGTCTTGTTGTGTGTCCTGAAGTGGAACAAAAACTCAACTCTTCTTAGTTTTGTTAGGTCAAACCTCCAAAAAGCTTAGAATCTTATTCACTGGTCAGTCTCTGCTCGACCATGCGTGTTATGTGTGAACATTAGGCATCTCCAGAAAGTGAGAAGGGGGAAGCCCACCTGAGTGCTTTTGGGGGAGATTTTGTTGACTTGTAATAAATGACAATCAGGTGGTGATGGACACGCCTCCAATTTGGAACTTTCAACGTCCTTCCTTCCACCGGTCAACTGGCCCTCACATTTTTGTTTTATGCAATAGGAATAGGGATGGTCGGAGATTTATATATCGCAGGTAATTGAGAGTTAGGTGAATTTTAATTGATCTAAAATTTAAAAAAAATATTAATTTAGTGTTAAAGCAATATTTTGAATTTTAAATCAATAAAATAAGAGAATCAAGATTTAAAATATTAAAAACTAAAAATTAAAAATTAAAAATTTTGAAACATAAATAAATAAGATTGTCCTTTTGCCCAACACACATTGGATCACTAAGGTTAACTTTCATTCTTGCTCAACTGGTGAATTTTGCAATCAAACATTTTTCTGTCTTTATATCGAGGAAACATTTACACGCCTATGCTATCTTTTAGGAGACTTGTGTCCTCGTAAAATCTGTCTACTTAAAAATGTCCTTTGGCTTTTTACCTTTTAGGAAACATAAAAATATCTTGACACAAGTTTAGAATTCTCATTGATGGCTTGAACCCTCCTATGAGGAGGCTTTCTTCACCTTCCACCTAAGTTGCGTAGGAAATATCTTATTAACGAAGAATTTAAAATTTAATTAGAAGAAATATTATTAAATAAAAATTGATTAATTAATTTTGATTTAAAAATAATTAATTTACAACCCGACTAATTAATTAATTAAATTATCAGTTTTTAACAACAAAGAAATTTTAAAAAGTAAATCAAAAATTGACTGATTAAGTTTCTTAAGCTTTGTTATACCATTATTTAACCCACCTTTTTTGTTAAATATTTACTCTATTAATTATACCATTATTTAACCCACCATTTTTTAAATCTCTTATTATTAGATCAAAATTTCTTAAGCTAAGTTTGACAAAATAGTCTATATTAATATGAAATTAATGAACTCATTTTGAATTAATAAAGTTTTTAAGTAAAATTAAATTTTTTGATCTAGATTAATCTAAAATTAATGATTTCGTTTTAAACTAATAAAAATTTTAAGTCAAATTCAAATTTTTTAAATAAATTTATAATTTATAATTAAATTTGAACTCAAATTTTACGGTTTGATCTAGTCCAAAATATAGGGAAAATTTTAAATTTATAATTAAATGTGAACTTGAATTTGACTAAGTATATAACTAATTGCTAAAATCTTCATCTTCTTCACTATTTTGCTATCTAAGCCGTAATAAATCTTTTTGTATAGAAGCGACCTTTGAAAACTTTTAAAAAGGTCCTAAAGAGTTTTAACTTCAATTACAAAGCTCTATGATACGTCATCAAACTAAATATTGAATTTCAGTTTCACTATTTTAATTAAAAACTAACTTGCTTACGTTAGCAGTAAGGATACATGTTCTTAACTTGGTTATTTTTTTATTAATTATCTCATATTTAATTATGAAGTTTCAAAATTTACATTCAAGTCAAACTTGATTAAAATATCTTTTTTCTTTTCAAATTATTTTTTATGTGTGACTCATTAAGTTTTCAAATATGTTTGCAATTAATGAATAATTTTAACCCTAAATAATATTTAATTTTTTGCATAATTCAATCTCTTCCATATATAATGTGCCGATTAGACATAAAATCATATTATTTATCCTCCGTTTGTTATTGATTTAATTAACAACATTTGTAAAATATTTACAAACGTCATTCTATCTTAATCAAGCATTTCTTGAATTAATATTAATTAAAGACAATGAAATATTCTCCAAGATGACTTTATGGTAGTAAATCATATCTTGATTACTCATCTACTTTCATATAATTAATATTATATTCAATTACTGACAAATGAGTCATCTTTAACTATAACAAGTCATAATTAGTACAAAAACAGTTAATTTATTTTCTAATAAGCGTTCACATATTTGTTTAAGTATTTTTCATATTTTAATCTATAAAATTTTCTACTTTCATTATAAAAGAAAAAAACATAACGTGTATTGATCTTTTTACTTTTTATTAATGTTTAATCTTAATAAAATAGTGATTAGTAACAATTCAGGAATAGTATATGAATGTAATATGAATCTCATAATTATGATCTTGTCATAATTTCATTTGCAATACATATTTATCTCATAATTGTAACATGCCACTACCGTAGAACATATACATGTTAGAGTAATCATATTCACTATTATAACATGATACAAAACATAAGTAATCATAAGTTCAACATTTCTCATTTCATTTTACTTACATTGTCATTACATCTCATAATCCATATATGTACATTACAAAAACATCTGAGAGTTCACTGTTCTTTACAAAATATCTAATATAAAATTAGATGCTAACAGAAACAATCTATCTAAGCTCTTCAAACATCAGCTGACCAGATATTTGAGTCATTTCTGATTTCAAAATTGACAATACTAGACTGCTAATAGAATGTCTTAAAAGCTAAATCTCCTCAATACCTAAAAAAATAACGTTGCAATTTTAATAAGTTTTGCGAACTTAGTAAGTGAACCATCATCGATGTGCTCACTCAAGCAAAAACACAACATCACAAGTATATCACATTAGCTTGAATCAATTCTCATGCAATTTTGTATATTAAATTACATTATACATCATATCTCAATAAGCACATTCTAATACAAACATGTCATATAATCTTCTCATAACAATCTAATCTTTCACCCCAATCATTCATATCATCAACATATAGACAAGTATTGTAGATTACTATATCAACACAATTCAATACTTTTTTTTTTTACAATCATTCACATGTACAAAAACGTAGCATAACATTATATCAACTGCATTTAGTCATTCTTTACAATAATTCACATGATACATGTAAAAATATATTTGCAATGCACACGAGACTCTACTTTTATTTTTATTTTTTTGTGACCGAGTGCCTATTTAACTGTTATGTATCTATTGTTGATACTGAGTTCATTTCAAATACTGTCTCGTACTTATTGTAGATACCGGACTAATTAATTGTTGAGCCTGTGACTCTGTGTGTACATTTCTAATCATTAAGCCCTTTTACATGTTGGTCACTTCGATCATAACTCATTTATCTGATCATCATATCAACGTAATGAAAATGCATCGAATCACATATTATGCTATCAATAACTCTCATTCAATGTACACAGTCATATAGCACATTCATCGGATCTAAGTCCGGCATTCAACATATAGTTGAGAACACAATTTTCATATTCACATTCAATTTGCAAACACTTCCAATATAGTTCTAAATATCAAACTCCTTGAACCATCAATGTCCAAAATGAACACAATCATATAAGTAACAGTTAAGTATCTAACAGTTAATTAAGAACAACTAAAATATAGTGAGTAAATATCTAGGTTAACTCACAGTATACTCCAGATAGCTATTACCTTAACGAGTTGGCGATGTCTAGAAGCTGTCGATCAATTTGTGCTTTTAAATCATGCAATACACACATATGTACACATTACTAACTTGTTTAATCAAATAAGTACTCAATCATACACATGTATATGTGTTATGTGCAATATGTGCTCAATTGACTTTCCTGGATATGTATTCTTATACATAGATCTTAACTATTCAATTTATACTTATACATCCTAAGACCATTCAAACATCATATTTTGCATACTACCAGTTTGCAATCATGTTTGTACCTTTAAGTTAGCTTGATTTACTCCAAATTCATCAACCACATTTTACACTTATCCCTGAACATTTTGATGATCAAAAGGCCTCTCATAATCCACACACAATTGTTACTTTAAATCTGGAATTTCAGTAATTAGATCTATACATTCACCAAACTTTTTTTTCAGCAATATATATTCATACATTTACCCAATTCTCATTCATAATTATCCTATGTTCTTCAATGCTCATTCATCCATACCTTATACACATTACTCATGTCCTTAAGCCATGTTTGCATTTTAAAAACTCATTTATTCCTTTAATAAAACAAAATTCTCATATTTGAACTCAACCACATCAAAACAGTCTATTCTTTAGGTTATGACATCAATTAGCTACATAAACTTATAAAGCTCTTAACAAATTAATCAAGCAACAATCTAAGTTCATTCCTAGCCTTAATCGAGTCCAAATATACTAATTAAGAGTGAAATTTCTCAACTGGTTTAACATGTACACTAGGTTGAAATTAACTTCCAGAATTTGTCATCAACATCACTAATGTGTGTAACTTTACTACTCTCAATACTTCATGAATTTTACAAGCTTAAAGAGGTCACTAACACCTGAAATTTTCTAGATTTCATGTCCTTTTAAGGTTACTTCATTTCATGTTAATTTAACTTCTATATTGGTTACACTAAGGCTTACAAAATTCTGCTCACTTATATTATTAACAGTAACTTTTTACAAACACGCCTATAGCTCTAATTTTCCATATTCGAAAACAGCTTAAATAACACCTATCTTTAGCATGAATCCCTCATTAATTATACTTCAAATCCCAACCTAAATCATCCATACAACAACCCATAAGCTACTATTTTTGTATATGCAAAAACATAACAAAAAAGTATCCAAGTTCATGCAGAAATTTCTAGCACAATTTATCATCAATATCATGTACAATTCATTATAATTTCATCATCATAAATTCTCTATTATAACATGCTATAAAGACTAATCTTTTATTTACTTGTATAGCTTAAATTTTAGCTTAAAGATCAAGCTAATTCAATTATCCATGCATGTAAAAATCATCACGAATTTAAGGTAACTATAGGTTGGTTTTTGGCTAAAACAAAGGGCAATAATAATCTGATTCTTTAACCATCTTGTGAAGGGTAAAAACATGGATTATTAATGTAGAAATTGACACAAACATAAACAAAATACAAGGATGTAAGGATGAGAGAGTTCCAATGGTGTAAAAAGAAGAAATGAGCAAAGCTAAATTCACTCCTGCAGAAACTTAACACTTTGGATGCTACGTGTCTCTATATTACTATGACATATATCCCTAAGCATGTTCTCCATTTGTCCTGCATATTTGTTCCCAAATGTCACCATTAAGCTAGGTCATTTGTCACTCGCTCATTGCTGCCAGTTGTCAATTAATTAGTTATGCCATTTGTCCTTCAATTTTCCATGCCAAATGTCACTAATTTATAGGTTTAGTCATCCTAATTTTTCATGTGTCAATTTATCTTACCACTTGACATTTTTCTTAGATCAAATGTACTTTTTAATTCATCAATTTTTCAATTGTAACAATAAATTCCAACTTTACTAATTATAGTCCACCAAACTAAAATTCAAGACAAACTATACACAATTTACATTATGATCGTTTTAAACCTTTCATACTCGAAATATATCAATTCAGTGCATATATTATCTTTGCAACATGTACTAATTCATAATTTATGTGTGTATGCTAATGATATGTATGTGAATGAAATGTAATTCATGAATTCTCAATGATATGGTTATATGCAATATTCTAGGATTCTACCCGTTACTATGAAAAACAAGCTTTTACAATAATTTGATCATATACATATGAACATGTATAAGTTAAATAATTTATTTAAATTATTTTTCTCTAAACTACAATCAACCAAAAAATGATACAGTATTTACATATTTCGTATTGATACAATTGGCATGGGCAAATACAATATGATACTTTTTTCTCTAAACACACATTTATATAACAATTCAACCTGAATATTTATGTTTGAAAACTATATTAAATAAAATTTAGATGAAATTTATGAAATGTACACCCAGTGATTTACGAGGAAATAATTTAAAATAAAATAAAATATATTATATAATATAATATGTAAAACTTTTTTTAGATCAATATAATTTGTAAATATTATGTTTTAATTGGACACACAATACAATATATAAATCATTAAATGCGTTTAATATTTAATATTTTATAAATTATAAATATATTAGTTAAAGTTAATGACTTAATATTAAATAATAATTTAAATTTAAATAAATAAATATTATTTAAGGATTTTAAAATATAACCGTTCTTAATTAATTTACACTAATCATTCCAAAGAGCTCCGATATACAAATATTTTTTTAAAGATTTAAAAAAGGGTAAGTGGGCATCAGGGAGGGTTTGAGGGCCTCTGGGCAGGGTTTAAGGGCTCTCGTATACCCATATGCCCGTATGTGGCATCACGCTAGGCTGGGATCGAGATGGAGACGGAGCCTCCGTCGGTTCGGTACGGCGGCGGCACGGCGTTTCCCACTGGACGAAGGTGACTGGTTCTACTCCTCCGAATGGTATGATCTTCACTCCTCCGACACAAACACTGTTTTCCGTTCATCCTCCGACAAGGGCAACGGCATTGTTTCTGTTCTCGCTTTTCCCTCTTCTAGACCCGTAAGTCTCTTCTTCTTCTTCTCCTTTTTATCTAACCACCGTTTATTATTTTGGTAATTCACGAGTTTTCCATAGGCAAATATTATTATGTTGTTTGCAGAGTCAGATTCATTGGCCGACAACTGAGAAATGGCTTCAAGAAAGGTTCACAAAGCTTCATCCTGGTCTTGAACATGATGGGCGTTTTAGGATAATTGGATATCAGTGGCGCACTCTTCATTTTAATGACAATACGTTCCAGAGCACCGTCAAAGTCATGGCTTTTTATCAGGAATCTCAACCATCTTCCATATGCTTAATGCAACAGCCGCATTGTCTGGCAGTTCCATGTAAGTTTCTGCATTTTTTATTGACTCAGGTGTACGGTAGTTCTCTTCTTATCAAGCTTCTGATTTTGGGCTGAAAAGTTTATGATGTGGCAATGTCATTACACTATATTTCTCAGAGAAGTGGTCATATTCACCTTTTTAGTATGCTGAATGAGGGGAAGGACAATACCAATAACAATAAAAGAAATAAAAGATAAAGCTAATTGTGGTTTTCGAGGATTCAAATTCTTGATTCTGGATAGCGCGCATACCAAAACTATTCTTTTCCGAAAGTAAGCAGGAGCAGATTATGGGTTAAAAGAAGGCTAATTTTGAAACCTGCCCTATTGAATGTGTTTTCTTCCTGTCCGTAAATGTTGAGACGTAAATTTTCATACCAACAACGAGTATAGTACTGATCAGTGTTGTACGTGCTACTCTGTCTCCATGGTGTTATGGTTCAATATTTCAATATTTTCTGTCAACATATCATATAGCAAGTAGAGGATTACTAGATCAATTTCGAAGTGAATTTCTTCTGTTCACTTTTTCTGAATGATGTTTTTATTTTGTTTGCTGGGTGTGATTAATGTCATATCATTGTGCAGATTTGAAGAGTATGGTATCAACAGGTCTGGCAACTTTAGCATCTTGTAAATTTGACCTTAAAAGTGCTACAAATGGTAAAAAGGAAATGCGTATCCTATGCATAGGCCATGGTGGTGGAAGCTTACCATTGTTCCTGACTAGTAAAATTAAAGGTGGGAGAAGCTCATATGCGTTACTTTATGTGCTTTTATGTGAACCTATGAGATAACTGAAACTTGAATACTCAGCAATCTGTCATGAGATGATTGAAACTTTAATACTTATCAATCATGAAGCTTGTTTTCCCTTTTCAACTCTTTTTGATGGATTACCATCAAATTCAATTGGTTTGATTTTAAAAATTGTAATACTCTGAGGTTTCTTGGTTCTGCTAATGTCTCGAGAAGAAATTTTTGATGTAAACTAAAGTCTTATTTGACTATGTGAATGTGATTTCAGACATTTGATCTCTATGTATAATCTAGGTAATGAATGTTCGCTGGTAATTACTAATATACGATAACTCTTTTTTGTTCAGTGTGAATGTGATGGTTATCTTGCAGCTATTGTCCATTATGGAACAAGGTTCCCTTTTGCACATTAGTAGTTTTATTATAGTTGTTCCTTGTAAGATTTCTGGTATTCATTGATGTTTCTTTGCAATGCATTAATCATTCTTAGCCAGTGTTGGTTTTCGATCTTTGTATCCAGTTGCTGTAATTGACATAATTGAAGTCTTTCTCCTGTATCCAGGTGCTGTAATTGACATAATTGAAGTTGATCCTCTTGTTATATCTGGTTCAATCAGAGCAATGGGGTTTCCAGCTTTCTCGGTGGTGAACTCGTCAGGTGAACGTGCGTTGTCAAAACCAAATGCCATTGATGAAATGCTATGGAAAGGCATCCATGAGAGACTCTACCTTCGCGAATCAGATGCTGAGGAGTTTGTTCTCAATGGACACACCGTATATGATATGATTTTTATAGACGCTTATGATGGTGATGACATCTTCCCTCGCAAGCTATGGGACCCAGATTTCCCATTTCTAAAAGCTCTCAGTAATCTTCTGCATCCCAGACATGGGACAGTTGTCGTGAACCTTCACTCTGATTCTGATGCCTACATTTCAAATCCATCATTTTCATATTTTTCGAAGCCATTTGTGCAAACAAGTAAGCATGTTTCTAAAGTTTGCCAAGCATACAGGAAAGCCCTGGTAGGAAATGGAAATTCAAGTTCTGGCCTAGGATTCTTTGTTTCAGTTCCCTGGGTATGTAATACATCTCTAGTTGTGTGCAGAGGTTTTGCACTGAATAACAGGAACTGTAGCAGGGATTTGGTAATGAATACCATCATATCCAAGTCCCTTGAGATTGAAAACATTTTGAACTTACCATTTTCATGCTTGGAGTATGTCAAACGAGATTTTACGGTTATTGATTAAATCTTCAATTGTTTGATACCAATTGTAGTTGTACTTATACTCCTGCAATTGGTCTTTTCCCATTCTTGCATTGCACTTCTCTCTTGTCTTCAAAATATGGCATTGGCAGGGAAACCTTTTAAGAGATCAGGGAAGTTACCATCACATCAATGGTTGAGAGCACAGGTAACTCTGTTCTGTAATTAGAAGAAACATTTGAAGTTACTAGCAAAATAAAAGGTGTTGAACAGCTTATTTCTTATGTTTTCATGTAATGTTTACTCCTAATTGAAATTGAAAGAAAAGGCAGAGCAAAAAGTAAACGGAAATAATTGTAATTTGTACTTTAGGTCGAACTAGATTCCGAACTGGTGTTTAAATTTAGTTAAATATATTTTGATTTATAAATTTTTCGTCAAATTAGTCTAATAATTAGTCTAATTTTTTATTCATTTGTCAATTATAAATTTGATTAATTCTAAGTACTTAAATTTAAGTTCGATTTCAAACTCAATCAAATAATCTGTAGTCTATTAGTTTTAACTCCAGTAAGACTAGATCTAAACTTTTTGTTTTATCATGCTTAATTAATGCATCTCAAACTTATTTATCTTTGTTTGAACTAACTATTGTATGTAAAACTTAAGGGTAAAGAAATAACTTTAAACTCCACAGATATTGACCCTTGTCTCCTCCTTCCCTATCTTCTTTTCATGCTTTACTCTTACTCTTCTTCTACCTTTGCTAACCTATAAGCTGCTTTACAGGTTCTGATTTGTCAGATGTGAGGCCAGATTCAAGAAAACACTAGTAGTTTGGTCAATAGTATTTCACTTTATATTGTTCT
The DNA here is from genome assembly GCA_026413575.1 of Erythroxylum carthagenense. Classification (NCBI taxonomy): domain Eukaryota; kingdom Viridiplantae; phylum Streptophyta; class Magnoliopsida; order Malpighiales; family Erythroxylaceae; genus Erythroxylum; species Erythroxylum carthagenense. The sequence continues at coordinate 89,384,788 of JANZLD010000237.1, forward strand.
GTGGGTCAAGCCTGAGCTTGAGGAGACCTTTAATTCCTCAAATGATATGACATCCATTACTAGTTTCACTTCTATCATTATTAGAATGCTGTGTCATAAGGTACTGACATTGAACAAAATAGTTGCGAGCCTGTTCATGTTGCTGTGCTCGCTTTTCCTTTAAGATTCTAACCATTCAATTTATTGTAATTCACGACAGATTTATTCAGGTACAACAATTCGGGAGTAGCAGATCTACTTTTTAAATAGTTTCACACTAAATTCTGATATAGTTCGATTCAGAATCTTTTATTTAATACCGTCGATTACTGATAGTTAATTAAAATCAGCTATAATTATAAATTTAAAAAATTTACAACTAAATTTAATTTTTAAAATTTTTCTTATATAAAATAATAATTGCTTATATAAAAAATTGTCTATAATTTATTTAATAAATAATAAAATACTATTAAAATTGTATTAAATAAAAATTTTCTGTCATCCAACTTATATAAAGTGATGATAAGTATCATAACTAAATATATTAGTTCAATATAATCATATTTAATAAATTTATATATTTTATAGTGATAATATATATAGTTCTTAACATATATATATATATGTGAAAAATATTATAATAACTTTTGCAATGTGTAAAGATAATATTTAAAATTAAATTTATTTATTTCAAAACATTTTTTTTTTTGCTTTGCATTGTTATTAATTGTACGTTTATACGAGAGTCAAATGATTTGTTTGTTTTAATTTATAAGAAATATATATAAAAAATGTTAATAAAAATAAATAAATATTTATATCAAATTTATATGGTTATGATTTCTTAAGTAAAGAAAAAAATTATAACATTATATATTAAAACATTATTTTCTAATTTTATAAATTTTAAAAATTATTTTATAATTTTAAAAGCGGTAGTTAATATCAACCGATATTAATACCGTATCATATTAAAATCAAATCTAATATTAATCTCTATACAACATTCGACTTCTTTACATCTGTAGAAAAGGTCACCTTAAACTTTAATGAAGCTTCTTGGCAATTGCTTATAGACTCTATTACATATTCAATAATTAAATAATAATAATTTATTGGCCAAAGCGTGTTGCAACTATTATTTAAAAAATTCAATCAGTTCAACCGGATAAATTGTAAAAATTTTAAATCGTTTAATTTTTTCATTCGATTTATTTTAATAAATTGTATTTTAAAAATTGATCAATTTATTAATTAATTGGTTAATTTTTGTAAATTAATAAATTCTTATAAGTTAAAATAAATAAATACATATTTATTTAATAATTTTTTAATTAAACTTTAATTTTTTCAATAAATAAAGATAATTTTTTAATTATATTTTAAATTTTACATAATTTTTAACTGATTTTATAACGACGTAATACCAATCAAACTTTTTAAACGTTAAATTTTTTATTTGTTCTAACCCTTAAGATTTTTTAAACCATTGGTTGCAGTGATTCACTAAAAGCTCTATCTTACAATAAGATATTACCATCAGTTGAACAAAAGCGTAACGAAGTGTAAAGAACATGGCACAAGGCCAGAAAGTCAAACCGAGACACTTGTGCCTACGAAATGATTACTCTGCTCAATTGGTTGCTGTTCTAGTTCGAGTACAGTAATTAAAACTCGAGCTGTCTCAAGTCAAACCCTGCAGTGCCATTTCCCTTTCTGGGCCAAATCATCCTGAAACTGGAATATTACACCTGTCCATATCATGTATGAATAGTGTAGTAAAAACTATGGAGTCTAAGATCTCGAGAAACTATAATGCTCTTTGTTCAAAACAATATCAGTTCGAGACAAAACTAGCCTATATATATAATCAGATTAAACTGCTCTTTCTTACTTGTCTGCTGCTAATAAACAATCCAATCCAGTCCAGTCTCGTGTATCTTAGTAGGACCTCTCAATCTTTTGTTCACTCCTATGACAAGAAAAAATGGAAAATACTAAAGGTCTTACAGAAAATAGTATTTAGATTATTATACATGGTAAAAGTCAGTTTAGCAACTGTTCTTCTGCAGAATTTATTAAGCATAAGCATAACACAGAGTCTTGTCTTGTGGGTCTTCTCTTCTCAAGGGGCTATAAATTCTTATAGAGTTGCAGGGTCTCACAGCTTTAAAGATCATCACCTGTTTCTTGGACATAATACAGTATCATGAAAAGTAAATGAGATGCAGAACTTGGGAAGAAAAGGAGATACATTTTCCAATTCAAGGGGCCAGAGAGAGGGGGCAATGAAATGATGCCGTACTTTGAGCCAAACTTCATAAGATTTTCTATTACAAAACCCAGATTCCTTACGTTCAGACCTCCAACTAACTTTTTCTTATAGGGAGAATACATCTTCCACTATTTAATGATTACTTTACTTGTACCAATTTGTTCTCATTCTCTTCAAATAATATAGTATACAGAAGCAATTGGACAACAGTTTGCAATTTCAATAAATATCTGTTTTTTTAATGGTTTGGCAATGGGTGTTCCTTTATGTGGAGAAAGCAAAAAGTGAACCCCCTCGTCTCCCAAACTCTGCACATCTATACATACACAGGTAGGCCATTATGGGGAAAAGGTAAGATCCCAAACACAACAGTGAGCGTTGGCAGGACCAAAACCTAAACACAAGCTCCTCCATCTTTTTGAGCAAATCAAAGCGCACTAAATCCAACTCCCTCACATCTTTCCTCAGTTTTAACGAAAACCCATATCTCATATCCCTCCAAATTTCCAAAAGACCTGCCATGATTTGATCCATCAACAAACGCTGCCTCCCAAATGGGTTTTCTCTCAAGACCCTTTTCTCTCCTCCTCTTTCTCTTTCTTCTTCTTTTTGCCAATCTTGCACAAGCTGCCACAGATTACACAACCTTGGTTTACAAGGGCTGTGCCAAGCAGACTTTTCAAGATCCAACTGGTGTTTACTCACAGGCCCTCTCTGCTCTCTTTGGTTCTTTGGTTTCACAGAGCACCAAAGCTAAGTTCTTTAATACAACCACTGGAACTGGTCAAACGACCATAACTGGTCTTTTTCAATGTAGAGGGGACCTTTCTGCTAATGACTGCTACAACTGTGTTAGCAATCTGCCAGTTTTAACAGACAAGCTTTGTGGCAAAACAATAGCTGCAAGACTTCAGCTTTATGGGTGCTACATGTTGTATGAGGTCGCTGGTTTTTCACAAATTTCAGGTATGGAAATGTTGTTCAAGACCTGTGGAGCTACAAATGTGGCAGGAACTGGGTTTCAGGAGAGAAGAGACAGTGCCTTCCAAACTCTGGTAAATGGTGTGGTTAGTGGCCATGGGTTTTATACCACTAACTATGAATCTGTGTATCTTTTGGGGCAGTGTGAAGGTGATGTGGGGGATTCAGATTGTGGGGAGTGTGTGAAAAGTGCTGTGCAGAGAGCCCAGGTTGAATGTGGGAGCTCCACTTCAGGTCAAATCTATCTGCACAAATGCTTTATTAGTTATAGTTACTATCCAAATGGGGTTCCCAGGAGATCATCATCTTCTTCTTCATCGGCTTCATATTCATCAGGTAAAAAAAAAAAAATCCTTTTGCGACACTTTGAATCTGAAACTGAAATAAAAAAAATTCACTGATATACCTACATACATGCGACTTGTGGATTGTTCATTAAATATTCTTCTCAGTTTCATTATCAAATATTCTTCTCCTACAGATAGGTTGCTCCTTTTTAGTTATAATAGATATAAATCCGTGTAGCTGTCTGGGGTATAAAGAAGTATTCATGGTGTGAGCAAGGTATAGGTGGCGTAGAAAAATACTTACCATTCGGATGTATTGATTAGGTACAGGACAAAACACAGGGAAGACGGTGGCAATTATCTTAGGAGGGGCAGCTGGAGTGGGGTTCTTGGTGATCTGTCTGATGTTTGCAAGAAACATGATGAAGAAACGTGATGGTACACGCAAAATCTTGTCTTTTTCCTTCCTTCACATGCACTTTCCTTTTGCTCATATGGTTGAAGGGGTTCAATTCAATTTTGTGCAGATTTTTGAGGATCTTGAAGAAGGCAAATTTTCATTCTTTTCTGAGGTGGATTCTTTCTTCACACTCATTGGTTTTCCAGGGACCAAAATTTTTGGCAAGACAGATTTTACTATTTACTAAGTAGGAAATGGGAAAAAGGTGGGAACTTTTGTAACTGTGATAGGTTCTACTGAGAAGAAAAGCAACTGAGCAGTAAGTTCAGTCATGCAAGGAGAAGGGTTTTGAAAGTGAAGGGATAAAAGACAAAATGACAAATGTATGGGTAACAGAGGAGAGGAGGTGTTTTGAGTTATTTGTTTCTTTTTTGGGTATTTCCTCTTATCCATCATGTGAGTGTTTTTGTCTCTTTATAACTCCACTGTTCTTCTCTTTATGCTATTCAGAAAATATTCCCAAACCATCAACTCTCTCCTCTCTTTCTTACACACAAAACTTACTTCATCTGCATTTTTTTCTTTTCCTACTTGGATTCACTCTGCTAATAATATTCCTCTGGAAGTTAGCTTCACCAACTTACGATCTTTTTAAAATTCATGTCCACTGTTGTGATTTGCTTCAAATAAAGTGCCATGCCATGAAACTTTTTAACAAGTTGCTCCGGTACACTCAAGTCATGCTTTTTATTTACACTGAGTGGGCCAAGTCTTAGACCTCTGGTGTCTATCTTAAGCATTCAAGTCATGCTTTTTATTTACACTGAGTGGACCAGGTCTTACACCTCTGTTATCTCTCTCCAAAGCTAAGAGGCTCTAAATGCTTAGAAGATGTGAGTTGACTGCATAAGTAATATATTATGTAATTGGGAATAACTTAGAAGTAGATCCTATACTCTACAACTTGAGGAAACTGAAGAGTAATGGCAGATTGAATTCAGTAATTCTTTATATTTAATTATTAATTCTTCGAAAACAGCTTCTTGTTATACAAGGATAAGGCTTATATAATAAGGATGTGTATTATTAAACTTTTTTTGATCTTATTTAACTGCAAAATTTTAGACTGAGTGTAATAATAATAGCGGGACAATAAGTTCCATCAAAGAAAGGATGGAAAGGCACTGTCAACTCATTTATCTTTATAGGAAAAAGAATGGCACTGGTGCCAATATTCCGCCAGGACAAGCCATGTGAACGCCCAACTATTTTCATGTCTGCCATTTTCGGGAAATAGAAGATGAGTTGATGAATTATTGTCGGCTAGCAGGCTCGGTAATTGAGTAGGGCCCGGTTCGGTTCAGGTCTACTGTGTTCGGATTTGGATTCGACTTGAAGCTCGTTTAGACCTAAGGTTTTATCTCAAGTCCTTTTTTTTTTTTTTAAAAAAGCTCAAACCTAATTTAAAGTCACACCAATTTAGATCAGATCCATTAACTACGAGTTAAGTTTTGCTAAATTGGGCAATGGCTAGCATTTACTCAATTCAGATCAGCATTTGCTCAATTCAGATCAGCCTATCGATTGGGCTTAGGTAGTCAAAAGCCCAACCCAATTGGACTTTATCTAATTTCTTTTTTTAATTAAACAAGAAAAATGACATTATTTTTCAGAAATTTCAAGCTTTGAGTCGGGTCGGACTTATACTCGCTTCGAATTGAAAAAATTGTGAGTCTTGCACAAAGTCAGATCAAATTGAATCGAATTTATTAACTATCCGGCTAAGCCTGAGTGTAATTGTTTCGGTTGACACTTATTATGGACTCTTTACAAGAACAAGAAAATGAGCACCAGTAACTAACAATATTCAATATAAATTTCGCTAAAGCGCAAGTTTTAAGAAGGTATAATAATGTACAACTTTATTTCTAACGGTTAATATATTTTACTATAATATTTATATATAGAAATTTTAAAATGTCATTATTAAATTATTGATAATTTTAATATTTAATTGATATTTTAATAGTTTTAATTCATATTATAAAATCAAATAAATTTTAGAATTTAAAATACAAATAAATAGGAAACCATCCTTAGTCGTACTAATTTATACGTAAAAGCAATCATATTTCACCAACTAAAGTTAGCTTGAAGTACTAACCAGGACGTGCAAAGGCTACCCGGTAAATCCGGTGTCCTGCAACTCGATTGTTAAGTGAAGTGGGCCAAGAATGTACGCATCAACCTTCCTGTTTCAATTATTTCAATTATGTTTTATTAAATTTTATACTTATATTTATATAAAATTTATATAAATATATAGATAAGATTTAATAAAATAGAAACATTATAATTAAAAATAAGATTTAATAAAATATGATAAAAATATTATAATCAGAATAGAAGATCTGATCTTGAAATTTGATGAGTATTGAGAACAAAGGTTATATTTTTAGAGTGAGCTTCTGCTAATATAAAGCCAATTTTTTATTAACCGAACCAAAAATTAAACTAAAAAAGTAAATTTAAAAATTTAAAAAGCTCAATCAATATTAAATTATTATAAAATTAATTAAAAGTTAAGTAATATCTAAAATTTTAAAAATAATTAAAATTCTTTTGAAAATTTT
>JANZLD010000237.1:89393253-89404169 GCA_026413575.1 Erythroxylum carthagenense
CGGAGCTTTACTCGGGGTTATCGAATAATTACGAATGGATTGGTAGATTTGTGCTGTTCACGGTCTGCTATAACTTTATCCATAGGAATGAACGAAATTCATATTTTTGAGTCTATGATCGAATTACAGTATCAAATGGTATAGTACCTTGGCTAGGCTTTTATTCATATTATTTTCAATCTTTAATTTTAATTTCTTTCTACGTGATTTCGTGTTTTAAATTTAATCGTTCTCAAATCAATTATTTTTATTTTTATATTTTATTTTTATTCTCGATTTCGCACAAATAAATAATTACTACACTGGTCTCTGTGGTTCGACCTTATTCACCACTTTACTCGCTTAAGTATTCTAGAGTAGGAATTTATTTTTGTTGGTTTGACACGCCACCAGTGGTGACCTGAAGAGGCGAAGAGTCATCGGTAGTGGAGAAAATGGTGGGCGAGGAAGAGAGAGGTAGGTCTATAGGACCAGTTTCTCCTGGAAAGTCGTCGGCAACAGTCAGTCATGGAAATGAGTGAAGAGAGAAATGAGTGATGGGTCTTTTGGTGGAAGAGGAGAGTGGGAATGGAAAAGAGTGGAGGGGGTTATTTGTTAGGGACTGAAAGGCGAAGAAGAAGAAGAAACCAGAAGAGGAAACGTGATAGAAGAAAGTAGCAAAATGGTGGGAAAAGAAAACTTTTAAATATTAATTGAACAAACCACGACGTTTTCTTGGATAAAACGTCGCGGTTTCTATTTTGCGACATTTTATTAAAAAACATCGTGAAAAGTGTGATAAATCTGCGACGTTTTATAAAAACGTCTTGAAAAATTGGCTCTCTTTGTGACGTTTTTTAAACATCACGAATCGTCACGAAAAGATTGAAGAATTCGTGACGTTTTTAAAAAAACGTCGCGAATTGTATATATTTGTTGTAGTGTTTGGTAATGAATTAGCTAAGCCAAATGTCACTAATTCTTAGGCTTAGTCATTCTAATTTTCATGTACTAACTTAACTTGTCACTTGATAATTTTTCCTAGACCAAATGTACATTTAGTTACCTTAATTCTCTAATGGAATGAATTAGTTCCAATTCACGAATTATAATTCATCAAACAAAAATTCAACTTATATGACATTCTCAATCTTATCTCAATTTTGAACCACCTATCATACATGTACTTTCATGAACATGTACATTTCAACTAAGGTATATTTTGGAGCTTTACAAAAATCATCTAGTGAGTTAGGTGTCATTGTGAGGAATGAATTACCTTACCTTTAACAAACTAGGTAGTTGAAGGAAGAAAACTTGCTCCAAAATGCTTTGGACAAAGTTTCGGTAATGTTTCAATTCATTCGATTATATATATTACGATTTTACTTAACAAAAACAGTAAGTTAACTTATACGTCTTCTTCATAGATGAAGCTCAATATCATTGATATCAATAAGCCTGAGGTTTCAAGCTATGCTAATTCACTGTTAAAACAAAGGGCAAAGGATCATCGTTACAGACTTCATAAATATTACCAGTTTTTCCTTCCGATGAAGAGACAAAGACACATGTTATGGAATTGGTGACTCCAGAAAATTAGAGTGTCATATGTGATTATTGGGCCTCTGCGAAAGTTCAGGTTTGTTTTATTTCTTTTTATATTTCCTTCCATTAATTTTGTTTATACATTTCATGACTACTTCTCTTAATTTAAGAAAAGTGTGAGAAAGTTAAGGTGAACAGATCAAAAATGAAGACTTCTCATAACACTGGCTCTAAATTATTTGTTGTCGTTCTACAAGAATTTGTAAGTGTAACATTTTTAACTTATTATTCTATTTATTAATACAATAAATTCTATTATCTTCTAATTTTTTAAATTCATATAATAGAGCCAAACTCAACTCCAAGGACAAGAGTGTGATAGGATCACACTATACAAGCTAAAACACTGCAAGGAAGGTGAAGATTGGACGTCTGAAGAGGCACAAAGTAATTATATATGTACAAAATAATTAATATTATAATTTTTTATGTAATACTAAGTAATAATTTTTAATTAACTCGATTTTGTACTTTAAATTGTAGGACAAGATGCAAGAATTGTTGCAGACATCATTATCTCAGGGGAATTAACCCAATGTCGATTACATTTGTAACAATGTCCTTGGTACAAGATCGGGGTATATCAAAAGTCTTGGGTATGGCTCTAAGCCTGTTGGTGCATCTACGTCACGACCAGCATATGTCACGACGTTTCAAGAGGAGAACCATTTACTAAATACTAAGTTACAATGTACAGAAGAGAAGTTAAATCGTAAGTAAAAGAAGTGAGCAAGCTTAAAAAGATTGCCAAATAATTACTTGACTCAAACTATGTCAGTAGTAGTGACGATGAAAAGTCTTAGTTTGTTTATAAATTTTGTTCAAATTATGTAATTAACCTGTAATTATTTTTTAAATAAAATGCATTTCATTTTTAATGTTTTTTCAATTTATTATTATTTAAATAAGATGTCACCAACATTAATTATAAAATGTAACTAATTTATATTTCAAACTATCTTAAAATTGTAATAAATTAAATTAAATTTGTTTTTAACAATTATAATAAAATTTAAATTAAAAAATGCTTATCACTAAAAAGTATTAGCTACCAAAACAAAATTGTCACAAAATGTTATTATCTACGTTTACAAGAATGGCTCTAAAGGCATTTACATATAACAAACAATTAGTAGCTAAAACAATTTTGCTATAAAAACAAAATAGCCAGTAAAAAATTTACCCACGACTACGGTTTAGTAGGTAAAAACCTTTATTTACAAAACATATATGTCACAAAATCGTCCTATGTACGACATTTTTCGCTCTCGTTGATTATATGTTTTACCGACGAATATATTGTGTATCAAAAACCTTTCTACGATAATTTCAAAAAACATCATGGATATTGTTTTGCTACTCGGATTTAGCGATCATTAGGGTGACGATTTTTTGTCACAAATTATGATTTCACTCGATTTTTTAATATTTAGCGACGTTTGAATTCGTCGCCAATAACTTTATCGGTTATAGTGATCATTATAATTATGATGGTTGGTTAAAATAAATGAGTGATTACTATTGCAATTGGTTGGTTTGGTGAAAATTTTGAAAAATATATTCTAATTTTAACATGTTCTAATTAATTATATTTAATATTAATATATTCTAATTAATAATATTATTTTACTAAAAATAAAAAATAAAAATTTAATCTTTTGTTTTACATCAAAATTTAATATATTATAATTAATTATATTTTAATTTAATATATTATAATTGATATATTATATTATTTTACTAAAAAAGGAAAAAAAAAACAAAAAACAAAGTCACACGTCATGCGTGACCTGTTAGTCCTGTGAAACTTCTCTCACCGGGGCGACAGAGGCTTGTCACGCCCTTCGGCCTCTCAAAAATGACACTCATATTCTCATATTTTGGGGTATGGATGAATCTTCAAAACTTAGATATGAAACTGTTCATGCAATAATAATATATAACCAACCGACGATTTTCATTCCCAAGCTTATTGATGTCTTCCAAACCCACGAACCAAGCACGTCCTTAAACATATTGAGCACAGATTGAATACAAAATCAGGATTTCAAGTACATTATAATCTGTAACTATAAATATTATACATACATACATACATTCATATAATTATGTTACGACTTATGTTACGTTAAATGCAAGTAAACCACCAGGCATTATAAACTTACAAATCTACTAGATCATAGTTTCTGGTTAGTGTTACAAACTATAGTCAATTATAAACTTCAAGGTGTCTGAATTTGCCACAACTAAATTTTACAGCAGATATAACACCTAAAGGACCTTTCTCAAAATGAAGAACAAAATCCCCCATTTGCATTCCTAAATAAACCAATTGACTTTGAAATTTAGACACTTGGTGGCACATAAAACATTGGCTGAAATAAAGCAAAGCGTCAAGGCAACATTACCTATATCCTCTCAAATTTGACCACTCACTTCGGAAGCCCCAACGGTCGTTCTTCAACACAAGCAATAACATTCACTGCAGGGTGATCCCAAAAGGTCAACAAGTCAGAGTCCTATGACTCCGATTCATTTGCGTCTTCAGGCAAGCCAAATATCCGTAAGTTGCGGTCCATCGATCCTACAGCAATGTATTTTGCATCCGGACCAAATTTCAGACATGTTGCTCTACCTGCAATTAGAGCAAACCTTATGACATCTGTCACCCAAAAGTTTTTTTAATAAAATGGTAGGCAGAGAAAGTGAGTGAAACCTGTGCCAGACAGATCGGGAAAAGTTTTTATACAATTCCATTCTACTTTGACATTCCCAACCTCGTATACCCTACAAAACAAAGGGCTCCTGATTAACCAGAAAGAACACTATACAAAGTTAAAGAGGCAAACACAGGAAGCTGTCAAAGAGTTTACTCTTGCTTCCAAGTGGTTAATAAGACGTTTCATCACGACGACAGGATTTCAGAAAGGAAAATAGAAATTGAAAAGAAACAAACAAACAACTCTAAGACAGCCTGACATCAAGTAACTTCCAGGCAGGTCCTGCTGGTTATTCATACTATACAATCATAATCCCGTAACAGACAAAATACTGACCTTAAAAATCCAAGGAACTGTATTGTTCCTTGGATTTTTAAGGTACAGGTGACTACAAATATGTTTAAAATAAACATGGAAACCATACCTTACATCCGAACCTGCAACTCCTACATAATATCCGCTATGGTCGAATTCCACTGCAATAGTAAAACAAAACTCCTGAGACAAATTACTAGATGCAGTTGAGTAGTTTTATGCAATTTTATAAAGATGAAAGTAAAGTGACATTTTTCATAGGAAAAAACAGAAAAATAACAAACTGCATCCCTACATTTTGTTGCAAAATAGATGAATAGCAAAGATCATCATGCACACATCCTCCAATTACTAATGTTATATTTTGCCAATGTTGTAACAGCATTTTGATATTTATATTTATTAGATGAGGACTTCTTATCTAAGTCAGATAATTGATTACTTGATTTTCAAATAATTATCTTATGTCCTTTTTCCTACCTGAATTGATTTACTAGGATCAATAAAATCATATTATTGACAAAATTAAACATATCACAAAAACCAAAATCGGAATTGGGTACTACCGTTACAAATCATGCTGCTTACATATTTAACACTTAATAAATCATCTTTAGTGTCTATAGGGTTTGGCGTCACAGCAGTATATACCAGAGTTTGTTGGCGTATTTGCATCGTATAGACTCCATGTACGGAAGTTCTTCAACTTGCGAAGATCCCACAATTTAACGCTATCATGAGCAGCAGTCTGTACATTCAAAATATATGAGTTATAGATTGTATGATTGGCCATGCATTCCGGATATTCTACCAAGATACTCACCGCCAAGAAGTAACCATTTTCTGAGAAAGATATTGCTGTTACTGCTCCATCATGCCCATCAAATCTTGCAACATTGGCCTGCAAATCAATTAAGTGAACATGTGAAAATTTTTTAGAACTATCAAAATCAACATACAACATACTAAGCTGCTTAGGGATGGACCTGAACATGTCTTGTTCGTGTTACGAAATCTGAAGATAAGATCATGAGGATGGAAAGCTGCTAATATACAGATGATAGCATTACCTGGCTTTTTACATCCCAAATTTTAACAACAGCTTCAGAGGTGCCTGTTCCAAGAATAAGACCATCAGGATGGAAAGATGCAGATGTGTAGCCCTCTGATTTGGAAGCATCAGAATTTAAGGTGTCAGAGACCTGTAAAATCATGACAAGTGTAAGACATAACCCACATGAAAAAACTTTGTTGGTATTTAGTAGAGATTTTGAAGCTGAAAGTCACCACCCAACCTTAAGAAACAGCGTTAAAGGACATAGCTACAAACATAGAACAAATTACTCAAATATGACTATCAACAGCCAGTAAGTTTACAATTCACAGATTTTGAGTGTTAGTAAATCAAAATATTTATCACCATTTCAATTTAAATAAAGCATTAAAAGAATTACAAAGTAATGGTAAACATTTACATGAGTAAACAGGATGTATTTAACCATCATACACATCTCAACAATGGAACAAAAGAAATGAGAAAATCCAATTTCTGAACATCAATAGAGTATATCAGAGAATGGAAGCTCTTGGGACCTGTGTCAAGCATTCACCAGAAGAGAGATCATAGAAGCACCATGTATTATCGAGAGAAGCAGTTACAAAGTAGTTATTTGTGGCATGAACGGTGACAGCTTGCACCTGACAGGTTAATAGGCAGATTAATCAAAGTGATTATAATTATCACATAATTAAAACACCAATACAATCAGGTCAGGCAAGTCCAGGTTCCATGACTTCACATCAACAGTTTAAATACAGACATAACTTACCTCGGCAGTATGATCCTTCAAGATGTGCCTGCAATCATACTTCCCGTCCTCAAACCCTTGCCATACTCGGACTGTCTGTGCCATTGAATAGCAAAAGGTAACTTGTATTATTACACAAAAGAATATCACATAGCTAACACCTACAAATAAAAAAATAAAATCATTTGCCTTAACACAATGGAACAATACTATCTTCAAAAGAATTCACCAACCTTATCTGCTGACCCAGTTAAGATGAATTCACTGTCACCAACGAACTTTACACTTGTAACCTACCACAGACTTGAATTGATCAGTTGAGACATTTATTTTAAACAAAATGTTCCGACAATAATCAAGATGAAGTAGAAACCTTTTTTGAATGACCACTGAGTGTAGACAGGATCTCCCCTGATGGGTGATCAAATAGTACAGTAGTTGCATCAATCCCTCCAGTTGCAATAATGTCCTGAATACAACAGTAACAGGTGCTCTAATTGAGATGAATCATTATGAAATCAGCAAGCAAGCAACAAACTGGACCAGTAAAAACCACAACAAATAGGTAAAAAGGTCTTGACATGCTCCTCAGACAATTCTAAGTCCCTCAAACTATTCCACAATTAAGCAGAAAGATGCTTTTACAATTGTTAAATATGAAATTGAATACAATTTTTCAAAGAAATATCATCCTCGTCATAATATTTCCTTGGGCCTGAGCTGATAAGAAAAGCCTCACTACACTAAAAACCTTGCAGGGTTTTGCATGCCACGCCCACTCAGCTTAGGAAATTTAGATGAGCGGCAGAAAAATCTTAATATGCAGGATTGTAGAATATGTGGCTTATTAATACGAGATACTGTCAAAAGAGCTTTGATAATTTTGGGACTGGATGTTGATTATAATCAGTATCTTTAACACTTATCTTGAGCATCAAATGTAGGGAGCACAGAAATCTGCAATAGTTTCAAGGAAAGACAATCTGAAGTCCAATGTATAAGCGTGATATAACCCCCAAGAAATTAGAGTATGTAGTACAAACTTCCTGAACACTTGTTATGGACCAATTTATTATAAAATGTCCTTGCCAAGATCTCTAACTACATCAATTCATTATGAATTTTAAATTTATGAGAACACATACCTTGGAATAGCGGATATCAATAGACAGAATTCCTGGCTTGCTCGTTTTGTGAAGAGGATGACTAGAAAGCTGGGTATACCTCTCAAGAGCTGTAGTGGATGCCAATGATGGTGGACGCTAACAAAGATCAAAGGAAAGATATAACTACTAGCAGTCTAGCACTCCAATGGTTAAGCACGTGTTCAAATGAAGGTGCTTCTCTGATTAGTCTTGCTGTTCAATATAAATATGTCTGAAAATCATTAATTAGACTACTTAGCATGAACACGAAAATACCTGCCGCTTTTTACGCTGTTGAGATAAAGCTGCATTACATTCCGTTAGCTCAGTAATGATCTCAGCAGAAGTGCCAGGACGCATTTTCTTTCCTGTTGGGTTTATATCTTTGTCCTCAGCAGCTGCGATGTTATAAACACAACATCAGTACACAGACTTAGCAATTTGATGAATGCTGAATTAAAAAGTATATTTTGCATAGACCTCTTTTCCCATTGCTAAGAGTGGAAGCATTTTCCATAGAGGCTGCTGCTCCAAGCTGGGGTATCTGTCTTTCAGTCTGTGCAAGTAATGATCTTGCCTCATCCCTTTCCTTCTTTAGTCTAGCAATTACACGGCAAGCAGCATCATGCTGCAACAGCAGATACAATCAAACCAGTCCATATAGTTGGGTCAGTATATAAGGGTGGCAATACCATATTACCAATCCAATTTGAATTTATTGGAACAAAGAACAAATGTACATAAAACAGAAAATAAAAAGGGAAAATACAATTCCAAGGTCTTGGATCTAATGTACAGAACTAGTGATTGATAGAACCAAAACTCGTATATAAGGGATGTTGATGGAGTAATTAATAATTTGAAATAACAAAATGAAGGAAAATTCAAGATCTTCTAATCCTCAAAACAAAACAGTTCTTCGATAGAACATAATTAGAAAGCAAAAATATAGTTAAAGTGCAACTAAGTACTTTCCAAATATAATAATCAGAAAAGTAAAGGACAATTAGGTGCTCCAGATTTGATATGCAGAATGCAAATTATCAGAAGAATGGGAAAATAATTGGCCACGTCAAAATTTATTATGCAACTAAGACAGACAAACTATTCCAATCACTGTAAACAAAAGCTTAAAGGACAAGAAAACTATACACCAGAAAAGGAGAAGGGCAAAGGAACTTATCATATATGTAAAATTTAAGGAGTTTTTAGTGATCAGATTCACAAGAACTGGTTTGGTTTTCTTTTCATCTCAAAAACAACACTTAGGTGTCTCAGTTCCTTCATGAAGAAGGCAATATTGTTAATCGGTGTACTAAATTTGAGTATTAACGTGTGTGAAAAATAAAATACAACAATATATTGATGGCCATTTCCCATAAATACCAATGTATCGTCAATTTAATGCCACAAGAACAATTTGCAGGCTACTGCAAACCTGCATTTCACCTAGATGTCCTGAAACCACTTGAAGAAATAAAAACGTCGAATAGAGTCAAAAACCAAGCTCCAAAAACTTATTGAAAAAGCAGTTTTAGCTCTGATAAGGTTGAACACCTAGAGTACTAGTATGCCAAACTCTCATAAAGGCATAGTAAAACTTTGACTCAATATTCCACAACATGAAGTCCAAATAAACATGTTACTGAAACAAAATCACTTAAGAAACTATTGAACTAGTAGATGGTAGGTCGTTGAGGTTTACCACGTTTCAATGAGGAAATAAATGGTTTATGACCAAAAAGGTCGTTTCAGAAGCAGTTATAACAAAACAGTTAACATAACATTTTTGCAACATATGCGACAATGTAAATGCATTGCTCTAAAATAGAAAAGAGGATACACACTCAAAGTCCAAAAGCAACGTTAGTCAAGTTGTCCAGTAGGAATATGACGGGGTGGAAAAAGAAATAACAGTTTTACCTGGTATAATGCATGACTTAGCTCTTGCCTTGCAGTATGCAATTGTTGCTCCAATGCAAAATTGGATAGCATCAGTCCATCCCATTCCTATAATAACAAAAAACATGACCAAGCCAATTGCTACAACATTCAAAAGTTTTGAAATAATTGATTTAAGGCATCTTATGAGCTCCAACAAGAATTTAACTGTGACAAAATCCAACCCTATATTGGAGTATACGCAAATAGAAAATAGTGCACCCAAAAAGGTAGGAGATGAGAGACACCTACGTTTTGGAACATCCCAAGCATCCCAGGGATGCTAGCAGTCTGTACAGTTTTCGGTCTCACAACCTACAAAAGTAAACAAAACAAAAAAAAGGCAACACAAACAGGGCATTTGAGGCTGCGGAAGAAGACGTAAGATTGGGAAAATGAAACCTTAAGAAACCAAAAAATAAAAAATTGAGCAACAAATGAATGTAACCTGGCCTGTTTTGAGGGGAATAATGTCGTCCAAGGTAAGTGGTTCTCCAGTTATTGGACATTTTCCATAATCCTACAAACAATTAACAAATATCTGTAGATATTAAATAAATAAATAAAACAGTTAGTAAATAGAGTAGTTGGGATGAACAAACCGAAATATGTCTATGGATTAAACGTTTCTCGTACACAAGGCCAGAACTCTTGGAGAAAACTGGTTCTTCCGGCACTTCGCCGGAAACTGCAGGGTAAAGAAACGAGAACAAATTAGATCTTCCATTAGAAAACAAAAATTCAAACCTAACAAAGAGTGAGAGAGCAAGTTACTTGAGCAATGCATTGTAGGAAGAGAGAGTAGGAACAGGATAAGTAGGGTTTGAGTGGGAAGCTATGGGGAAGTGAAAAAAAAAATGAATGGTGAAGAGCAGAGCCGAGGAGAAGAAGAAGAAGAAGAAAGAAGAAGAAGCGGCAGCGAGCGTCAAAAAGAAAGGTTTTGGGATTCCCGATTCAGTACCAATTGAATCTTCCAGGATCCACAGTTAAAAGACCCAATTGATTGCCATGGATCTGAAAGCCCATTTCTTCATATACAAATCATCTATATTTCACTAACAGGCTGTTTGAAAACTTTCTAATTGAATTCATTAATAAATTGAATTTAATTATATTAATTAAACAAACTATTTGAAAATTTTTGAATTGAATTTAATTATATTAATTAAGTTGGGATTGAATTCAATTTACATTATTTGGAACAAATCTAGTAATATTATAATTGAATTCAATTACACTGTTTGAAACAAATCTAGTAATATTAGAATTGAATTCAATTATACTATTAGGAACAAATCCAGTAACATTAGAATTGAATTCAATTATTTCATATGACATATTTACCCCTGACTAAAAAATAATATTATTAACTACTCCCTTCTATTCAAAATAAAACAACT
>JANZLD010000237.1:89412849-89423226 GCA_026413575.1 Erythroxylum carthagenense
GAGTTATATAATATTATTTGACTTTTTATTTGTTTTAATATTTATTTTTGATATTGGTTTTACTTATGTTATAATACATATAAAAGATTTGGTTAGATATATTTTCATTTAAGTTTCATATGGTTTAAAATTATATAATAATTAATATATTAAGCTTTGCATATTGTTTAATATACTTTAAATAATATTTATATGCATAAATAATTTATATTACAAAATAAAATATAGTTAAAATTAATAATATTTTTAATTTTTATGTTACCAGATAGTTTATTGTATGAAGCTGTTTCTAAAAAAACTATTTTAAATAACAGTCAATTAATTTTTTAGAAAAATTCTTCTTAAAAAAACTTAAAAATAAAATAGCTGTAATGATAAAAGCTTATAAGCCCAACGAAATAAAGGATAAAAGTGTGGTTTGATCGGACCTCCTGGAACCCAGTGCTTGCTTTCCAAATAGTGCTTTAAGACAGGAGGCTATGTTATGTAGACAAAATTCTGAAGTATGATTGCTTTTGATGTTAAAGAGCATTTCACATTTCGTATTCAGTTTACTGCCTTTCACGAATTCTCCACTTCACGTACATCATAATCAAAGGCTAGATAAACCATTAAGAGTGCACATTTGACTATATCCTATTTCAAACATTTAAGATTCCACCATCCAACATCTTAAGAACTTGAATTTGACAACTATGTTTGAAAATAATGTTAGACCAATTAGCATCTTGTAGATTAGAAGAGGTTGACCACTCCAATCATCATCGAATATGATCATGCTCTTGTGCTTCATTGCTCATTTCCATGATTCCATACAAACTCCACAAGTTTGTAATACTGCATTTTCTCTGTATTCAGGACTTTATATTATAAAATAACAGTTTAATTTTATACCTGATCTTCATTGTCTATGGAGAATATCATCATTAACACGACGTGCAACTTCAACCCAAAGATAAATAGTATTATGAATTGGCAATTTCATATTTTTCAATTCATATATTCAATATTTACTGTAATTATTGAATTATGTTAATTGTTTTATATTAAAATCCTTGTTAATATTTTCAATAAAAAATTCACATGAATAAACATTAATGAAAAATCTTAAGTAAAATTTATGAATAGAGTTTAGAATATTTGACAATTAGAGAATTAAAATAAAAAATAATGTAGAGATAAAGTTTAGAAGTATAGTTGTCCTTAATTAAACAATATATTAATTAATCATAGGTTTAATTTAAAAAATCTTAAACTTTATTCAATATAACAATTATAGCTCAGACTTTAAAAAGTGACAATAAAGTATTCGAATTTTTATTTTTTTCAGATTTAACATTACGTTAATATTTTCGTTAATAGAACTGAGATCGATAAAGATAGAGATTCATCGACGGAAATGATTCAAATGAAACAAGGTCAAAGGGCTTGAAAACGGTTTACCAAAATTCTAATATGCATTTTAAGTTCTACCTATTATTTTATATGTTTGTGGAGAGAAATATTAATGTTGAGTTAGATTTATAAAAAATTAAAATTTTAATTATTTAATTATTGTTAAAAAAATCAGATTATAATTATAAAAAATAAGTAAAGTTTCAGAATTTTTAATTAACTTTTAATTATGTTATCAATCTATATGTACATGAAAAAATTCTTATGCTTAAGGAAATGGATTGTATTTAGGCAAAATAAAAATAGCAAAGGAGAGAAAGATCCTATATCATTGACCAAGTCCATACCATAACGGTACGGTACGGTACCTAATGCGGGGAAAAAATTATGTCCGTACTCAAGAAATGAAGAACAAGAAGATTTATATCAACGGAACTCAAAACTCGGCCCGCATGTTCCATTTGTTGTAATCTTACTGGATTAGAGAATGTTGAAAGAGACAGTGACCCTCGTCGTCCGGATTGGAGCTTAACAAGTCAGCAGAGTTTTGGCAGTGGATGATCCAAGACGCCACGTGTCAACAACCCAGAAAGCCTGCACGCAGACAAATGTGAGGAAAAAAGCCAGAGGTCAGGCGATGTCGTCGCGTTGACACAAAGAGAGAGTCTCCCCCGACTGGCACTCCGTACGGACACCCTCTAAGAAGGAAAAGCCGTATTCTTTCTTTCGGTCTTCCTGTATGTATTTACTAAGTTTAGGATCCCCTCCTGTCCCAGTCTCTCCGGTTTCTTAGCTTTCTCCAACTTTACAAACTTGTACGTCGTTGTTCTTGTCTGTTCCTCTCCAACACAACACAACACAACACACCTCTCTCTCTCTCTCCCCCTCTCCAGCTAATTACTTTCCGTCTTGGCCTTGATTTTTTTCTCTCTCGAGTGTGTGTGTGTTTGTTTTCTTTCTGTTTCTTGTTTTAATGATGGAACGTTTGGTTACATTAGTTTGGTGCATTACATATATGAATCAGCTAGCTAAGCACAGTTGTTTTCAAACCTTATCTGTTACCAATTTAAGCCAGTGAATTTAACCACCGAAAAAGATAAAAGAAAACTGTTTGATCCCGTTAAGTTTCTAGTACTCTAAAACCAACGTTTCCGACAAGAGAAAGACAAAAAAGTTCGAGGATGTTGCAGGACGCAATCCAGCCGCCGGAGAAGGTATCTTCTTATTGACGTATTCATAGGCTTCGGAAGCTTCTGTTTCTATATAAGATCTTCGTTCTCTTCCTGGGAATGCTTTCAATGGCTTAAATGTTCAGGATTCGTATGTGGTTTGTTTTTCTGCTTTATAAATGCATGTCAAGCATGCATGGTAATTGTTAACGTACGTGATTCCTTTCTGGTATGGCTTGCTTCCCAGTTTTCTGCATTATTTCCCTCTGTAGTTGTCTAATCAAGACATGGATGTCTCAAGCACCCTTTAGAGTTTTTGAGAAGCAGGAAAGTTCTTCACATTTTCGCTTTTAATTCATACAGAATCTTGTTTCAAGCATCTTTTTATATATCCTGAACTCAATCGCAGATTGCGCAGCCACAGGATGAGATGCTTTGTGATAGTTACAATCATGAATTAGTAGTCTATCAACTCTTCTTTTTGGTCTTCGAAGACCATCCATATCTAGTATGTAGAAGACGACGCTTCAAACTGGGAATAAAGCATCCCCTCCTCTGTCATTTTCTCATTTTCTGGAGTGCATCACAACCTAATGTACTAATCAAGTTTATACCTTTTGGACAACTTTCTCATTTGATTATCATCATGGAATATGTATGCTTTCACATTTCTAGTTGAGATTGTTCTCCTTGTTGTTCCTTATTAGACCGACTGATGAACATAACTTTCACACGGGTTGTGATTGGTACTGTCAATCGCAATTTAATTCCAGTTGTTTGCTCTAACTTGGGTATTTTATACCCAGAAATCCTCCTAACTAGTAGGGGCTTCTTTTGCCAATCTCGGCCAAAACAAGTTCCTACACGTCACGTGAAGCATTGATGCACATCTTTTGCTAATTACTCTTAAAGTGCTCGTTGTGATAATGTTCTGTTTTCAAGAATTTATGTGTTCTTGTCAAATAGAGAAACAGGTATGGTCTCAAGATAGATGAAAGTCCCACAATGAATTCTCTAATTTAAGTCACCACATTGAGACATGCCAGTGCTTAGTTGACACCTAATGCACCTAAGAGACTCTTTCCTATACATGACATGAACATTAACACCAAGGTCAGATGTGAGGAAAGATCTTGGACACTGTGAGCAGACACATCGCATCAGGTCAAAAGATTAAGAATATGATCCCAACTCAAAAAACAAATTATATAGTGTGCCTAAAGGCAAGGCTGTTACTTAATTCTTATGTGGGATGTTATACGTTAGTTTTACAAATCACGAAGTCAGTTCTTAGCATATGCATGATCATAACATCTGTCTTTACTGTTCCGCAGGATGATGCTTCGAGCCCAATTAGTCTTCAGATTCTGGATTTCTGTGATCCTGAATTCTTCCAGGAAACCCTGCGGAACTCAGAACTCACTTCTACCTCAAAATGCTACGATGAAAATTCTTCCTACACAACTAAACTTTCAGTGCCACCTGATATAGAAAAGTTCAACAGCTTCCAAGATAACTGTGCTAGTTCTAACACAGGAACACCCACGACTACCACTGCTACGGGTAGCACCACCGCGTCCAGCGCCACTACAGCCACAACTGCCAACACTAACAACATGAACAATGGCGATAGTAACAATCTGTCCTTCATTTTCGATTCACCTCCAGATGAACTCGATAACGACATTTCTGCTTCCATAGACTTCTCTCCATCCCAAACATTTCCTCTCCCTGAATTCATCACTCCTCAACAAGACCAGTTTGAGTTCTCTTCCTTACAACCTCAGCTCTCACTAACAGATGTCGTGTCTGGTGATGGATTTCAACAGTACCATACTAACACTGTCATACCACTCATGGCTCCACCATTGACGTCAACTTTTGAAGAAGATTGCCTGTCTTCAGTTCCTTCTTATGTTCCGTTGAATCCTTCATCACCTTCTTGTAATTTCCTTGGTCCTTCAATGAGTGCATACGTGGCTGCTGGGGCCATGACTGCTGCATTATCTGCTGATAGTACAGGATTATTCCCGGGTGGTGCAATAATTGGCCATGACTTACATCTTCAGGAATTGGAATACCACGGTGATAGTGGTGGATTCTACTGTCCTGATTCAATTCAGAGAGCGTTCAATCCAGGCGACCTACAGGTACTACCATCTATGAGCAAACTATATCTAACTTGTTGATACCTATATTCATTGCTTTACTTGCATTTTAACTTGGAAGGCACTTAGCAATGAAACTCAACAAATGATGGGTGGGACTGGGAGTTCGACTCCATTAGCGTCAGAAATTTCAAGTTTGGAGGACGCAACTTTCAAGGTGGGCAAACTCTCAGTTGAGCAAAGGAAGGAAAAGATCCATAGGTACATGAAGAAAAGGAATGAAAGAAATTTCAGCAAGAAAATCAAGGTTTTGCCTCCCATCTCCTGTCTCCTGTCTGCTCTTAATGCATGCACATGTGGAGAAATTTGATAAGTTTTTTAGCAGTAAATCGATAAAATGGTCACAAACATTTCAATGTTTTAACTTAAATGATTTGATAACTTTTAACTTATTGAAGAACATATGCCTGAAGTCTGAACTGTGTCTTTTCTTAGTACTAATGATTGAATTAAACTTCCAGTACGCCTGCAGAAAGACATTGGCGGACAGTAGGCCTCGAGTAAGAGGAAGATTTGCTAAGAACGATGAGTTTGGAGAAACCCCTCGAGCTGCTTGCAGTAATCATGAAGAAGAAGAGGATGATGAAGTAGTTTCAGAACTCCCAAACATCTTAATTTTTCAATAGATTATGTTGGTTTTCTCCATGACCCTTTTCTTGCGGTTTTTGATTTTTTTCGTAAATCCTACACAGGTGGTGGTGAAACAAGAAGATGATATGGTTGATTCTGCAGATATATTCGCTCACATCAGTGGTGTCAACTCTTTCAAGTGCAACTATTCTATCCAATCCTGGATTTGAAAATATAGCTCTTTTCAAGACTCAAAAGCATGCTTGACTACAATTTTGCTGGACCCTGCTTCACCTAGGAGTTCCGTCTTTCTGGGTTGATAAGGAAACTGAATAAAGTGGGTCATATTATATTGTTATAACTTGCATATAAGTCAGACTGAACCATAAACAAACTCAAAAACAAAAAAGAAAAGTTAATCCTTTACAATCTGTACCTTTCTGTGGCACCTAACGCAGCCATAAGAGTACTAGTTTGAGCAAACTTTCTGCGATTGAAGTTGCTCTTTACTTTTTTTCTTGTATCTGGTGTAACTGACAATGTTAAGTCACATTTTACCAAAACTTCCTTTCAGTTCAATCACATGCTATGAATTCATTCCTCTGGATGCTTTGCCCATCCCATAGATTGCTTTTTAGTTGCTTAAAATGGATGAAGAGAACTTTCTTTACAACATAACCATTTTGGTGCACAGTGATGGACGAGGAGATGGGCTTCTGTAAGAGAAGGCCTTCGCTTTTAGTAGAGCAAGAGCCTGGCCAGCAAGGCATATTATGCACGATCTCACTCAAACCCTGAAATAGTAACTTGGTTTTGAACTTGCCAGGGATATAAACCTGTCTAGTCCCATCATTACCTGCCCCATGTGCCTAGAAAATGCTTCACATATTGTTATTTCTTGTACTTAGAAGATGGATTCTTTTAGGGGAAGGGCTAAATTACGGTTTAATCTCGCTTAATTTATTAGAATTGCAACCCAATGCCTAGTGCAACATATTGTTTTTTTTTTCCCTTCATTTTGTTATACACATGAATTTTCAACCTTCAATTTCAACAACTCCAACCTTCCTAGGAATTAGGTGAAACCTGAAATGTTTAGGCTATTATTTTTAGGTGGTTGTTACCCATTATTGCTCATTGACCCTAACCATTACCATAATTGTTCGTGACAACATATATTTAAGAAAAAACAAACTCAAATCAATTGAATTTGATTTAAATTAATAATTTAAATAGTTATAATAAATTATTAATTTAAATCAATTTTAATTAGTTTTATTTAAACTTAAGAGCTTGATTAAATCCTGATACAAAGAGTATTTAATTGGTGATATTTATGTTGTATATATTTTATCGTTATTTTTAATCAAAATTAAAATATTTTTAAAAATGTAAGAAAATTTCACATTTTTAAAAAAAGGTTAAGAGTTTTTTTAATTTTCTTAAATTGTAAAGGAGTTTCATACCTTTTATTATTTCTTTTATTAAAATTTTTAAAAATATTGTAAACACAAACAAGGTCTTTTTAACTAATTATAGTCTCTCCGGATGATCTCATTTTGAAAAGAATTACTTATTTTTTAAATTGATTAGTTATTACATTATTATTTTATAATTTCAAAATAATATCATATTATAATTTAATAACTTTAACATTACGTCCTTTTGTTTAAAATATAACCTTTTTTTTGTATTTAAAACAATATTAGATTATATAAATTTTTACTTACAGAATCATACCTTGTGATTAGGGACGAAGTTACAATGGGGTGCCCCCATTACATTCAAAAAAATTTGACATAAAAAAATTATTATTTTAAATTTTGAATCCGTCCCTGCTTGTGATACTAGTTTGGGCATCTTCAAAGATGGTGGGTGAGTTGGTGAAGTGGAGAGATATGAAGTCAAAAGGTTACGTGTTTAATTCTCCCTAATTACGCTCTCTCGATTGAATATGTCGTACAAGATTTATCTAGTGTTGAGTACCTGGTTGATGTGATTTGCAAACTATTGTGTCCATTCGAAAGTTTACCCAATACATACTCAAATGATAGTAATTATGAGTTCCTTCGTTTAAAAAAAATATCTTCGAAATATGACAATTTACTATTTAATATTTTTTTGTGAACCAAGTTTTGAATTGATGTAATTATCAAGCATATTCAAGGAAAGGTGCCTTGATATATGTTATTTGTGAACGATATTATCCTAGTGGATGGGACCAAGGAGGGGGTCAACGTCAAGTTAAACTGCTGGAGAGATGCGTTAGAATCGAAAGGTTTTAAATTGAGCAGGTCTAAGACGGAATATTTATAATGCAACTTTTCAGGGAACCAGATGGCGCATAAGGTGGAGGTAGTAGTTGATATCGACGTCTTACTACAGAGGACGAGTTTTAAGTATCTCGGGTCTGTTATTCAGAGTAATGGTAATATCGATGTCGATATAGTTCATCATATTAGATCAGGCTAGGCCAAATGGAAAAGTGCTTCAAGGGTTTTATATGACAGGAAGAATCCTTTAAAATTCAAGAGAAAGTTTTATAAAATGGTGATTTGCCCAACCATATTGTATGGGGAAGAGTGTTGGCCTGCCGAGCATAAACATATAAGACAGTTGCTGCTAAATACGTATGTTTAGGTAGATGTGTGACATTACAAGGAGAGATAAGATCTGAAACCAGGTGGTGAGAGATAGACTACAGGTAACTAGCTTTGTCGACAAGTTGAGAGAAACTAAGCCTAGATGACATGGGCATGTGCATAGGAGGCCTTCTGACACTTCAGTACGAAGCTATGAGGGAATAATACTTAGTAAATATAAGCGGATGAGAGGGAAGCCTTACAAGAACTAGCGGGAACTGATCAAGGAGGATATGTTAGAGTTGGTCCTTAATGAGGTAGTAACTAGAAATAGAAAAGTTTGGCGTGATTCAACAAGGATAAAGGATTAACCGTTCAGTTACCTAGAATCAGTACAATAGTTACTAGGAGATATTGTGTCATGATGCGTAGATTGCCCGACAGATGTGAGGGGACAGGAGGAGGTCACCCGGTCAGACTGTGCAGCCTATTCGATTCTTGCAGATGTGGCCTCTTTTAGGTATTCCCTATTATTTGTATTTTCATTTATTTTATGTTTTTTAATGTATTGTTTCTGTAATTTGCATCATTCGTATATTGTCTCATTTGCACGTGAGTCAATTGAAAACAGTTTCTTTTTTATGTAGGAATAATGTTACGTACTATCGAACTTCTCTAAACCTCGCTTCATTACGAGATTTCGAATTGGATGATGACAATGATGATAAGTTTTGAATTGATGAAGACGGGAAAAAGAAAATATAAAAGAATACTCTCTCTAATATAATTTGGTGGTAATTAGATGTTGATACCTAAGATATAATTATGTTTTGTTTCTTTTGCATAGCTATAATAATATGGGACATCAGAGTAATTAGATGTTGATACCTAAGATATAATTATGTTTTGTTTCTTTTGTATAGCTATAATAATATGGGACATCAGATGCAACAAAACACTAACTAGCCGACGACGCGGGTAAAATTGCCCCATCATCAATCACTCCAACACAACCCACGCCTCCATTTTTAATATGTCCTGGTACTGATGTTAGAAATTGTTCAACATTATTTAAACCTAAAATAAAGTAAGCTAATTTTTAAATTTAATAATTTGATTTCATTTGTTTTCATATGGTATGAACTTTATTAAAGACTTAAACTAAGTTGCATGAAAATGATAAAAGCATGAAAATAAAAACACTGAGAAGGTGCTTGGTTAAAGGGTTTAGGAAGGACTTAAAAGAGTTAGGTCTCGGACCGTCCTAAGCCTAAGTTCAGCCCATGAGCTGACTTATTAAAATATGTATCAAACTAATCCACCCTTTTAAACGGTATTTAATAAACTATTGGAAATAAATTCTCCTCTTCCTAAAATATTTTATTGCAGGGATTTTAGTAAACACATGGATTAAGTCTAAAGCAAACCATCAACATCCTCGACAATGCAGATGATCTCATCCGGGACGTCTTGATCCACACAAACAACCCACTACCGATTCGAATCAAATCACTTCTAAAGAAAAACCGAAACGTCAATAACGTCTCAATAAAAAATTATACTAAAAGACAAAAGTGTAAAAGCTGAAGTAAGTAATACACAATCTTGCATTTAATTAAACCTATGTGGTGAAAAATACTTATAAAATATGAAATAAGTATTGTATTAAATAATACGATAAAGAATAAATAATAAGACTAACTTGGAAAAACTTAAAACTAAATTCTTAAGAAATAAGCACTACATATTTAAAAGTTTAAGCAAACCACATTAGAAGAGTATTAGAAGACTTATAAGAATGACAAAGATTTCTTTATGAAAGACTCGTTATTAGGATGTTATAGCACGTTAAAGTTTTTTATGGTCAATCATATTCATGCTTGACTCTGGGCAAGGACTGTTTGGGCCCTTTCTTAGAACCTATTTTCATAAACAGTAAAATATAACCTATTTTTTATTTTATAAAAAATAGCATGAAATAAAATATAGTATACTTTTGACTTTATAAAAAAACAACAAAAGTCTCATATTTTGTTTTTTTTAATTATTTATAAAGGCCAAAAAAGGTAAAAATAGGGGCACATTTTTTTACTTTACTCAAAACCTATAAAATATTATAAACAAACTCATGTCTAAAGTAAATTTTAGCAGCGCCATATTATTTTTTATCACTACTTTTTTGTAATTCTTCTTAAACTTTTATTTTTTGTCCTACAATTTCTAAGCACAATTTTCTTACTGAAACGTCTTAGTAATTCCTCTTAATATGTCATAATCACCTAAGTTTGTCTCTCTTAATTTTTAATAATCAAATCACTTCTAAAGAATAATTCAACTTAATAGACTGTTATTTCTGTATTTATTAATTAGTTTTTAGTTTAATAATTTAAAGAATGAGATATTAAAAAATATATAAAATATTTATATCTAGAATCAGTGACGGGGCTATATGGGGGCCAGTGGTGCACTGGGCCCCCCAAGTTTTTTAAAAAA
>JANZLD010000237.1:89425266-89466944 GCA_026413575.1 Erythroxylum carthagenense
GGCAGCTGTTGAGAGAATTAAGAAAGCTCTTATCCAGCTCAGTCCTGCTGTTCCTGTTTAAAACAGATGAATGTTGACATGTATGATTATTGTTGAACTGCTTTTGGATTCAGAATTGTGCTCTTTTTCAAGCATTGCCATCAAATGGCTCATTGTAAAATGTGGACTCCAATAATGTCTGTAAGTATCTGTAGACTGATCGATACTAAACTTAGCAGCATTTTCTTGTTAAGCCCTTTTAGAGATTCTTGAGATAATCAAGTTTCTAAGTTTTCATTTTCATGGAGATTTATGTTGGCTTGTGTCAGTTTGTACTACAAACTTAGCGTTGGCAACTGGACTTAAACTCGGGTATTTTTTATTGAGCTTATGCTTGGGATCCGAAGTTCAACCTTTTAAACAAAACGACATCATTTTGTTTAGTAAAGTTGGGCCAGTTTAGACTTGGGCAATCAGGCTTGGACTCAATAAAAAAATATTTTAAAATTTTAATATTACAAAACATTATTTTAAAAAAATTGACCAGGTGGCCCATGAGTCTATTCATTATCGTCCTTATGTAAACTACTATTATAAGAAACTATTAAAAATTATAATTATTACATATCAAAATTCTATAAAAAATTTATAATGATTTATTAAGTATCAAATGTTTGATTTTTTACTTAAATTTCTTTAAAGTTAAATTAAATTGTATTTGTGTTTTTAACATCATTTATTTTATTTTCTTTTAATTGTTTAAATCATTCAATCACTCTTTTGATTATTTTTCTTTCAAACTTAATTTTTTATGTATTAATTACTTTATTGACATATTAAGCTATTAATATCACAAAAATAAAAGAAAGTGCTATTAGCATTATATCAATTTAATATTAGAATCAATAGCTCAAAATGCATTACCATAATATTGGACTGATATAATTTTTAGCTAGACTGATATAATTTTTTAATCATTGCATATGATTAGCACTTAATGTGGTGGAGTAATCCTGTTTAAGCCTCGTCGGACTCACTTGTTGAATCGATCACTTACAAAAATTTTCAACTTTGATGACATAAAATATGGTTTAGCATTTTTATTGGTTTGGTCGAATGATTTGACAAATTGTACTTAGCAATATATTTCAATAAATTATTAAATGAAGTAAACGAGTTAAAGTAAAAGGAAATTAAATTTAAAAATTCATAATCTAATTGATATAAGTCGAATATAGAATAGGGATCATGAGATTAAGAGAGTTGGTTTGGTTCAGAAGATTCAAATTAAACAACACCATTTTATTCAATAATTTAAAATTTTATTCATCAAAATGACGCTCTTTTGTTAAATTTTGTTAAAATAATATCAATTTGTTATCGATTAAATCAAGTTTCAAATTATTCAAATTTGATTGACCAATCTTAAATAGTTCAACTTGAGATTAACTAAACTTCAATCTAGATTCAAATCGAGAAAAAAAAAAAGTTAGATTCTTAAGACGCAAACCTTGAAAGTTGATGCCCATTGAAGAGAAAAAACTTGTGTCTCGACTAGCATATTTAGGATCTTAGTTATAGGAATGGAATGACTTGTAATTTTTTTCCAAAATTACCCTTGTAATAAAATATGCATAGTTGTCATGAAATTATTTTAATAATATATTTTAAATTTAAAATTTTGACGTAATGGTTGTAAAATGAAGCTCGTGTCTCACAAATATATGAAGCTTATTTGTTGCATACCCAAAAATAAAAAAAATCTTTTTTTCACCTTATCACCATTAACGTTACTATTATTTATAGCATTGAGGTATAGGAAAACATTCGTCAATGGAAGAAACCAGTTGAAGGAGAAACACAATGGATGTAGTAACATGTAGTCGCGTAGGTATTTGCTGGATTGGAGTTATAATTTCATTAATTTTTTGAGGGTATTTTTGTCATTAAATTAGGGTTTGGAAGGCAAGCCATGCCATTCCATCCCTGACTCCCCAATTTGGGAGGTCACAAAATATTAGATTTTGGATGACAAAGGATGGCTTCCAAAGCCATTAATTGCCATTCCATCCTGTTTTAAAATAAACCCCCAAACAATGGCCTGAGTCATTTGAGTCATTCCATTCCATTCCCTTCCATCCCTCCACCAACATCCAAACATACCCTTAAATTAAAAAGAATCAAACAAAAAAAGTCCATTTCAAAATTGATTAACTCAAATCCAATCTATAACTCTAAGACTTAACTCAATTAATATGTGACGTGATCATTTATGCCAATTTTATTATTTCAACCTTGTTTCAATCTATCTCATCTACATATTTATGTAAGATCACGGGGATGAGATAGATTAGAAAAAGGTATAACAAAATTAATAATATAGTTTCATCATTTACAGCCACACTATAAAACACTCGATTGGATCACTATGTTTTTGTTAGAATGTTCCAATCCCATATTAGTTAATAACGTGTGAATAAGATTTAATTAAATATAATAGAAGTTAATTAACCGAAACAAAAAATATGATCCCAAAATAACAGTGAGCAAAAATAAGTGGAAGTAGTTTGTTGTATTTTTAAAAGAAAGAGATTATCAAACAAACATTATTTAATTGAGTGCATAAATAGTCACTGTAAAAGTAGTTGAGTGGTGAGTTTATTTTCTTATGATATGGTTTGGTACATGACGTGACTATAATTATTATTTTAAAAATTAGACCTAAAGTTAAATTAGAAATATAAAAATTTTACAGTTTAAAAGTTTCAATTGATATTAAATTGTTATAAAATTGATTAAATTTTAAATAAGATTGAAAATTTTAAAAATACAATTAAATGAGACTATCTTAATTTAAAGTTTAATAAAAAACTATCAAATAAAAAAATTAATTAATTAATTTCAATTTTTAAAAATTGATTATTTCACAAAAATTTGATCAATTAATTAATAAATTTATCAAATTTTAACAATATAAATTATTCAAGTAAATCATGCTGAAAATTTTATCGGATCAAAATTTTTATACTTAAACTTCAGTTCAAAAATATAATAAAATTTTATTTAAATTAATTTCTTATTTTGAAATTGTTAATATATTAAATAATTTAGTTATTATATCCAAAATTTTTATTTGGTATATATTTAGAAAATAGTGAATAAAAATTTCATCACGAAGTATATTTATGTAAATAGGTTCAATAAATTTTTATTTAAAAAACTAATTACATTAATATTTTTTGCATACTGTTATTTTAAAAGATTATATAAAATAATTAAATATTTATTTAAATTACTTTATTTACTCAATTTCTCTATTCCTTTTTCGTGTATCATCCTATTTTCGCATGTTAATGAATAGAATAGATGGATGGAAAATATTAAGTATAGGGTGACAAGCAACCTCTACCCTAAAAGCGTGTCATTAATTGGCGTATGGCAGAAAGGTAAGTCCAAATCATACCTCTCCATTGTTGTCAATTTGACGCTTGCGTGAGGTTCCACGTGAATATGGTTACCTTATCTTGTCTTCTTTCCCAAATTTGTAAGTAATAATTTAGTTTATGAATTATCAGAAATTAATGATTACAAATTTAACTCTTCTAAAAAGTTATTATTTTACATATGATTTGTGATTAAAAAATTTAATAATCGAAAATAAGCAGTAAAATTAGTCATATTTGTAATTATTGAAAATTAGATTTTTGTCAAAAATTTAAAAAAAATTAACATAGTTTTTTTTATAATAATTATTCCATGTCAAGATCTCGGATCTTGCACCTCAACAAAACTTCAACCAGGTGTTATGATGATGAAAAATTATTTCGTGTAAAAAATGTGATAATTTATTTATTATAAAACTTAATTAACAAGAGAATTTATAATTTATAATCAATCACAACGTGTACAATTTTAATTCAAAACTTTGATTTTTTTGTTTATAAATAGAATTTTGGGAAAGACAATTATTATATGGTATTTAAAAATGATATTTGAATTAATTATAAGATTAAATTAAATTATTCATGATTTATTAACAATAAATCTTAAATTATTATTAAAGTAAATTATTTATAAATTTTATTAATAATTAATATTGAATAATTAAATAGTATATATTTAATTTATAGAAATTAAATTATAAAAAATAAAACGTGAAGTTTTCATAAGTTATAGAAATTATAAGCTGTCAAAATTAAAAACAAAAACTAAGATATCAAATAAGCATTTTTATTGAATTTAAAAATAAAAAAGTAAAAACAAAATGAGCATTTTACATTCACATTTTTTATATATTGAAAATTAGATTCATGTCAAATTTTAAAAGGATACGAACATAGAGTTTTTTTATGATAAATATTGTTAAGAATATGGTAATTTATTTATTATAAAATTTTATTAATAAGAAGAATTTAATTCATAATTAATCTTTTCTACAAAATATTTTTTAATTTTTAAATAATTTCTTCATATAAAATTATCAAATAAAAATAAAGCTCCTTAATGAACGCCGGCCGGTCAAGCAGTAAATAAGTGCATAAGAAGAATATGAGAATGAACAATCACAAACAAACATACCCTCTCTCTAAACCAATGCCTAAATTATGCTCCAACTCCGAACTCCACAGTCAAACAAAAGGCATGTAGAGACAGGCAACTATTAATGTTTCATACGTACTTGTCGTGTTGCTTCATCCTCTCTCTCACGTGTATTAGAACCCAAAAGTTGTTTGCTTTGTAAGAATCGTCACCCATTACAAGGAAAAGAAAAAAAAGAGTCCATTTTCGGTTTGATGCTTCTCTCAACTATATACCAAGTGGAACTTTTAGTGGAGGCTAACTAGTGGACTCCTGTATCTATCGTGCTTACCAGCTCATTTTTTTCCTCTAACCTTTTGTTTTTTTTCACATTTTTTCCTTTATCGCTATGATTATCTTCCTTCCTCATCTGGGATTTTGAGTTGTCCCTAAAGATGTTATCTTTCCTCCAAAATTTCTGAAAAAAATTTAGAGAACCAGAAACCACGATTTGGTCCTTTAATGGGTCCTACACAGAACCTGGATTTGGTGGGGTGAGTGCTAAAATTCAACAACAGACGTGCCTCACATCCACACTGCGATCGTCCATTATACGCATTAAGCCTCCCCACTACTTCTGTTTCAGTTTACTCTTTCCTCTCTCTTTCTAGAAATCTTTAAAGGACAGTGACTAGTAATAGTTGATTACCTTTTGTTGGTCAAGGGGACATTTTGCTCAGAACTTGGCATTCTTAGCAGTTAAATGTTTTTTTTCTTTTTTCTGGTCAGTTAACTCTGTTTTTCTGAAGACAAGCTCACACTTGGTGCTTAATTAAGTATTACTTTCTTGGGAATCAAAGTGTTACTGAAATGGGTTTTGCTCCTCGGATCCGTTTCTTCTGGTAAGCAAAAGTTGGCTTCTTGTCTGCCAAAAAAATTAGGTTCTTGTTCCTTTTTTTTTCCGCTGTGTGATAGTAAAGTTGCAACTTTTTATTTTTTGGCTTGTTTCTGTTTTTTGGTGTAAAATCTAGTTAGTTGGTTGTTTGATTTGCGAATAGTTGAGCATAGTTTGTTGTCCATGAAAAGGCAATAAGAAGAAAACCCGATTTGTTTGGTTCTGCTTTTAGAGTTTTTGTTTCGATCATTTTAAGGTGCCTTGTTTTCTGGTTTAGAATCGTGTGTGTGAGAGAGCGATGGAGAGAGAGATTGCGTCGAGTAGTTGAGTTGCATACAGGAGCTGAACTTAAATTTGTTTTTCATGGTAGTTTGTACTATCTTTTCCTCTCATGATTTTCCTTTACTCTTAATTGCAGCTTCTAGACTGCAACTTATGAGCTTTAAAAGTTTTTCAATCATGTTCATTCATTTTCTTCTCTCCATTGCTTCATCTGCTGTTTAGATTCATTTTGTAATCTAACTTTTCTTGCAATCAAAACTGTGGAGTAGAAGACTTTCCTCTTTACTCCTTTATGGGTTTGCGTCATTATCAGCTCTATTGCTTGTTTGCTTATTCCACATAGGAGATAGGGTAAAGTAAAATCAACCAAAGAGGAAAGTTCTTTGATGTTGTTCACATGGAAAGTAATTACACCTTCAATTTTTACATATATAGCTACAAATTTTCTGAGCTATGATGCCTTTGGTTTTCCCATTTCTACGTTCTCTCTTACTCAAGTCTCTTACGTCTGTCTTTATTTCTGTTATTCTTTAGTTTTCTTTCCGAAAATTGTTATCATCTTTTGTACTTTGATAGTGATAGGTATGGCATGAACATTCTTCTTTTTCCTATTTCTTTTCCCAATATTTGATGCTAACCCTTCAGTTTACTTTCCAGATTCGTTTTAGATGTGAACTGGACGAGAAGATACTTTTCTAGGACGTAACCTTGCAAATTCACAACTATCAATTGGATACAGAACATGGAAAATGAAGTTGTCTGCCATTAACATACTCTATTAGAGTGGTGAAACGAGATGGAGGATAAAATTGTTGTTAAAGCTCAGAAAGACGGTAACTGCGGAGGAAACACAGAAGTATGGAGCAGTAGCATTTCCAAATCCAAGTCCAAAAAGTTGGTGAGACGTGTGAACTCACAGAATTCTCTGATTTTAAATTTCAAGCAATTTCAACGAAGTAAAGGTTATATCAAGGAGTCTTTCCTTCAAAGAAGTCGTATCTTAGGCAGTTGGATTCCAAAGCATATGGTGTCTGCAGATGAGAAGTATTTTCGTCGATGCCTGGAACTCATTCATATTAGTGCTTCAAAAACAGCTGCATGTGACATCTCTTTGAACTGGAACAGTGAAAACGTGAGCTTTATGGATGATGGTCTGGATCCAGCTAAAGTAGGATGTAACAGTGCATATGTTTTGGCTGGAACTGGTTTTGACAGTCCATTAGCCGCTGCAACTGGTAACGTTCTGATTAGTTCTTCAGGGCAATGGATTGTTGGCTCCATTATGGGTAGCAAGAGCATGGTAAATATCCTGAAGAACCCTTTGTTGGAAAAATATGGTGCTTTTGACGGTGGAGCCAATTTCAAAGAAATGGTGTCCAGTGATGTTAATCAATCAACATCATACAATTTTATGGAGTCTCCGATCTGGATGAGTAATTATTCTTCACACAAGATGGATAAAGGAGTACCTTCTCCAAGAATCCATAAATGTGGACCTGACACTTTGCATGAAAGGCTTATTTCTATTTCAAGCACAAATTCTACATGTTCTGACCAGCCGTCATCTTCTCTTTCTGACACTACCACTCAAGGAATGCTCCAATGCATTTACAAGGGTAGCAACCCACATTTTGTTTTCTCTGTCGATGACCAGAAGGTGGTCTATGTTGCAAACTTGTTGGAAACTGAATCAATGGACTGTATGTACTTGTTTCATTCAATAAAGGGTGGTCAAAGGGAACACGAGATCCATGATAATGATTCTCACCTTATAGGAAAGATGAAAATATCAACTTCTTTTACTTTCTGCCCCGACAATTGTAGAATTATGCAGAGAGAGTTTGTCTTGTTTGGTGGTAACGAAATCATTATGGAAGAGATGCACACTTCAAGCCAGCAGTTGAAGAAGAATAAGGGATTCTCCAAGAAGGTCGCAGATGCGTTCCGAACTAGTCGCTCAATGAAGAAGAGAACTAAATCGACATTTGGTGGATCAAGTGCTGTTATGGAGAGATATTCTTTGGAGACATTTCAGGATATAGATAACAATGTTGATGCACTTGGTGGAGCCAAACTTTCAGAAGATCATCTTCCACCAAATCTGGAGTTGGCTGCCATTGTTGTGAAAGACCATCTTCCTGAGATTCGTCAGGAGAAAGGTGGAGGTTGGGGCATGAAATTCCTGAAAAAAGTTCGCCTTAAACAAAAAAGTGATGCCACAGAGGCCCGAGGATCTTCTTGTTGTACTCAAAATCCTGACAGTTGCTCAATAAGTATGGATGTCATTGTTCCAGCTGGTCTTCATGGTGGTCCAAGAACCAGGAATGGTGGCCCTTCTAGTCTTATTGAAAGATGGAGATCAGGTGGTTCCTGTGACTGTGGTGGCTGGGATCTAGGATGTCCTTTAACAATACTTAGAAGTAACATGAAAGAACATTCATCCGAAGCAGAAACACAAAGAGAGTGCAAGTTCACTGAATTTTTCATACAGGTACGTGTTAATTGTCTAAGGTGGCAAGTGTCGGTGCTTAATTAACGTTGATGCCATGTGAAAGTAGAGATAGAAAAGAGATGAATGAGAGAGAGAAGGGAGAAGAATATAGACATTGATTTAATGTAGTTCGATTATAGAGCTTATGTCCATTGATACAGCGAAGGCTTCTGATATATGTTATTCGTTAAGTTTAGCACATTTATTTATAATAGTAGGGCAGTACAATATTGCAAATTAAGGTAATAAAATGTTACTAAATAATATCTAAGATTTATTGTATTATAGGATACACAATGTTCTTATACTATGTATTAATATTTTTATAGTAAATATTGAATTTTCATGATCTTCAACAGTTAGTGACTGCATTCTTAACCTTTAACTTATGAGGAACACAGCTGTTTAATTGTGGAAAAGATGGGATTATTTTAGAAAAGTTTATATAAGAATATGGAATTTTAGAATATCTTTTGTTCAAACATATTTTCTATTTGAAAATTTGGAAATCTATGTTTCCAATTTTCCAAACTTATAAAATTTCTAAACAAGATATTTCCTCTTTTGTTTCTTCCTTATCGTGTCTCGCATCTTTTTATTGGCTTTTTCACAGTTTCCTTATCCTTTTGAATGATTTCAACATTTTCTAAGGAGATTTCATAATTGTATTTAATGAATTCTGTTTTTCCTTTTTGTCTCTCTTTTCATGGAAAGATTGAAAATGAGGAAACATAACATGGCATTTGCAAAATAGAAAAATAGAAAATGTTTTCTGTTATTGAACATGTCATCACATTCTTCTGATGTCATCGTATACTTGATTGAATCACACATTTTGTTGTAGTTAATTTTGCTGCTTAATCCTCACTTAGAAAGATCTGAGGAAAACATTAGTACAAGTTGCATAACCAACTGATCGGGTTCTATATAGTTCATATGTATAGTTATGGCCTAAAAACAATCCATCTGTCGCATTTTTGGGTAAATTTTAGTGGCATCTTGCTACATTCATGGTTTAATACCACAATTCTTCTTGGATTCAAGAATTTTAAGCAACTGCATATTTGGTCAAATAGGCATTGACATTTCATGTCTCAACTTCAACTTTGCAGGGTTTAGAGAAAGGTTTTCCCCCGTTAAGGATGGTGAATGTCTATGATGGCTTGTATTTTGTCAATTTTCAGTCAAGTTTGTCAGCTTTGCAGTCTTTTTCAATTGCAGTGGCACTTATTCACAGTCAGAATCCTGCCCTCCAATCCAAAAATGTATAGGAGCTAAAGTAGCAAGATTGATGACTGGGATCATGTAGTTGTTATGACTCACATTCTATCACAGAAATTAGTAAGTTGAAATTCAATTATTTATACACAAAAAGTAAGATGATGATCTTCGTCTTTTTCTTTTAAAGCTTTGCAGTTTGTCAATTGTTAAATTGTGTTCACGGTTTTTATTTGTTCTTAATGATTGTCACTAGGGATTGGTTATCCTGTAACGTTTCTTGTAACTGCTCTGTTTTGGTTGAATGTTCATTTTCTTTTGGTCAAGAAAAGTAAAATCATTTGAGGGATGATATACAAAGAATTTTGTTCATGTCCGTTAGCATAATTTGGAATCTACATGGTGCAATAAAGAATTGAATTTTCAAGCATAAAATGAATCGATATCAAGTTAAAGCTGTGGCAAAAATCTTTAATTTTTGTTAACCTGAAGAAGAGAGCTGTGTTCTGCTCTTTCATATATTCAATCTCCTTGCCTTTCTTATCAGAAGTCTATATCGAACAGACTTGCCGGCGGATGACCACAATGGCGGGTAGGGAGTTCCCATTAATTGATTAGTTGAAATTGATCATCAGTAAGATGCAGTGTTTCACACTTTAATGGTTAATCGGTTCGATTTTGGCAGAACTGTAAACGTAAGCATCTTGTTTCATAGACCTTGCTTCTGGGAGGATAATATGAATTCCAGCGGTTGCTATATTGCTAACTCTGCATGTATTTATTAAGTTATCCTCTTACACTATAGATGGATCTTGCTTTTCTATTCAAGTTAATGCATTATGCTGAGGAGTTAAATTGGATTCAACTGGTTGGAAGCCTGGACAGCATGTGTCTGTGAAATGATCACCTCTTAATCTCCTTTACTTACCATTCATAGCTGTGGATTTTGCATCTCAGCTATGTAGTCATTTTGGTATGCAGATGCTGAAGTATTTATATTATCGTTTCAGTTATTTTCCTTCCAAATGTAATTCCCCTGAAGAACTGAAAGCATGTACGTGGTCAGACCTTTGAGCATTATGGTGTATAAGCAATATGTACGTTAGAATAATCCACTTTTGTAATTTTCTTAATCTGATTCTCTTTTTTTATACTCTTTTAACTGATTATTTTTCATTTTAAATCTTCTTTCTCAATATTTGTTCATTGCAAACTAAGTCTAGAAGATTAATTTTGTTAAAATATTTCATTTAAATATGAATAACTAAGGCATTTACAAAAAAAAAGAGTGAATATGTACTTTTAGCTTATTTCATCGTAACATGTTGGGTAAGACAGGTACAATTGCTTAAAATAGCTACTTGCAATCCCAGAATGCAGTCAGCTTCTCCAATGAAATACATTTCATCAAATGGGCAAAACAGTGATCATGCAAAGATCAGATATTGACCCGATCCATTTCAATTTCACAACAAAAGATACATTTTTAATATGTACACAGCTTATAATATACTATATCGGGGCAAAATTGTTCTATACAGAACTCAGGCAGCCTACTTTTTAATCCAAAAAACTGTGTGAGCTATTGAACTACCAGGTAGGAATGCATTAAATTCTAGAGTTAGCTATACGGATCAAGAGATCATTTATACAACAGTGTGTCAATATCTGTTCTTCTTTTCCTTACCTGCAAAAACCATCTTCAGAATTCAGGAACTTCAAGTGATCAACCATATGTATCTTACTTTCAATACAGAGAGACGTTTATCTTACCAAATATATTTGACTTTAGTGGAAATCGAAGAGAAGATGAGCCCTTCACTTTAAGCTCACTAAGTTGTTTGGTTGGTTTCTGACTAAGTGGAAGGCTACTACTCTCTCCAGCCGAAATGATCGGACCCTTTTGAGCCCTTTCTTGATACACAGCTGGCGGTGCAAGTTTTAGCTGAGGCATGATTTCCATCTGCATAAATCGCTGCTCCCTCTGAAGATTAGACAACATCTCAAACTGCAGCATAGAAGTTCATGTTGATTAATCTTTTAGGTCTACCCTGGTAAGGCGGAAAAGTTGAACAACAATTATAAATAAGATTTACCCGTGATATGTGCTGAAGCCCATAGGAATTTTCTATCAAATCTTCGTGCGGATGTAACAAGTAAGGTCCTTGTGCTCGTGGAGGTCTTGTTGAAACCTGATCAATCAAACCATCATCTGGAAGAGCTGACTTATTTTTGGCCCTCTCTGCATTCTTCTTTGGCATACAAATGGGACATCCAGATAACGAACCTCTGCTAGGTGATTCATTTTCCAGAAGTTCACACTGGAGATGAGTTGCATGACCACAACTGAAAACTCGAACAGAGAAAGTAGAAGAACCTTTGGAGAGAAGGCAGTTGCATATACAACATACTAGACCCCTGGGGGCATAACCATGAGATGCCCCCTTCTTGAGCAGGCTCATGGCATAGAATGTATCATCCTCTATCACTGATTTAGCAGTATCCTTGAGCAAATAAAAAAAGAATCTGAATCAACAAACTAGTTGAAAGTAGTGTCATATTCAACAAGTAAAGCTGACAGGGACAAAGGAGAGAGATAACAAAAAGTAACAGAAAAAGAAGTTGAACAGTGTCATGCAGAGAGAAAAGACAGTAACTAAACCACATATTTGAAACTATTAATTAGTACCAGAATTCTTCTTTCAAATCCATAAGTTCCCAGCATCCCCAATATGGTAATTTTAAAATCTCCAAGTTCCTGGTTGCCATCATCAGAGAGGAGCTTTGACATGATAGTTGGAAGACGAACGTAACCTATCATTCCCTCAACAATCTCTTTGATGAACTGAGAGAACAACTTCCTCAACACACGTGCACCTCTGTGGGATTTGGAGATTTTCCATTTGATTACAGACACAACATCATCATTCCTAGTACTCTGATTTTCTATTAGCACCCCAAAACCATTATTCACTTCATATGCCCCTTTATTGTCATAAGATTCCATCAGAGGCTCACAGAACCTGTAACAAAGCCAGTAATTTGCCAAAAAAGTGGATGGATAAACAGTTAATGGGAAGCCATAAAAGCATTAATTTTGGATATTATAGAGAAATGTCAGATAGAGCTGTTGAAAGTTTAAGAACTTGAAGGGATGTGTATCATGGAATGTTAGGCGCAAAGCAAACATTGCAACTTTTTGCGCATAACACTTTTGAAAACTCGAGAATAATTATCCAGAAATTAAATAACTGACAACCCAAGCCAATTGGCTGAAAATATTTGGGAATGTTTCTGAATATAAAAGCGGAAAAGAATCAAGATTTGTGTATCAGTAAGATCACTCACAGCAGTATTTGAGAGAGAATATCAGTGGTGAAGCTAATATCACATGAATACTATAGCTGACAAACTAATTTAGTAAAAGAAAAGTGCAAGACATTGAGAAAGAAGAAATTATTGCACTAAGAACTTCTCTAGAGAGCATGGTGCTTTGTGTTTTAGCTGGGACTTATTTCATAAGTTTGACCTGACAAGCAATAGATTCTGCCTTCAGAGTTTTGAGCTAAACATATGGCTTACCATGTTTGCCACACAATTAATAGAACTTGATGAAGTCATAAAAAGCGAAGAAAGAGACAAGAAAAACAAAAGGGTAAAATCCAGATAAACAGTCTTGGTTCACAACTTTGTGAAGGAAAAAAAACATAGAAATCTCCACAACTTTAAGCAATTTTTATCACTATCATACAACAGTTATTTCAACCTTGTGAAAAGAATCTTACACTCTAATTTAATAGTTCATAAACAAAAAGAATGGTCAGATATTTCATGAGGTAAATTTAAAATCTTTGAAGAAAGAGAAAGAGTCGAGGAACATTCAGAGTTCAACTGCAGAATCATAACTTCCATGAAAGTAATGTAGAAAATGCGAAACAATGATCGATCCTTGCACTGACTCACCAATGTAATAGTTGCATAGCTGGAAGTTACAAACAGCTCTATCAAGTGTTTCATTAGCACTAGAGAATGTGGAATTAATAAAAGCACATTTTAGTTGCACTTACGAGTCCAGTAATTTGAACCACAGTGCCTCCGACTCCTCAGGCATCAAACGAAGAGTATTGCGCTGACATAATCCAATACAAGCTTGTAATATACTGCGAATATCATTCACCTGTAACATCAAGTTTTCAGATAATTTTACACACGTAAGGAACCCATGAAAAGAAAACATAAAATGTTGAAAAAAAATTTAACCACATTATACAAATCAGAGACGTGCAGACCTCTTTCACATTTGAAAGAGTGTGGTAGCACTTAATACTTGTAGAACTACTGAAAGCTTTGCCTGAAGCTATGTTTCCCACAGCTTTATCCAGCTCAGCAAATTTATCATCAAGGCCAGAAATTCTGAACAAGAGAGCACTTCCAACATCACCAACCCTTTCCAGTAAAAATGCAGCAGCATCAATTATCCCATATTCCTGACACAAGCGTAAACAGTGCTCTACGCGGTAGCTATCAAAAGTTTCTAAAAATCTTAGGACTGAATTTGGCTCATACTGGCACAGCAGCTGCAAAAATGAATGCAAACATCCAGAATCAGACAATTAGATAGACTTGCACTTATGCATGTACATTGCACGTGATCAAAAATATTTATTTAAAAAATGGCATTGGTTAACTATTTAGGCATATGTATATAGCAATTGTTAATAGTTTACTAATAATTAACAGTCAAATTCTTAATTCTAATTTCTTGTAAATTCGACTCAACCTTAAGTTATATGGAAGACGTGTTCCTGTAAAAAGCATTACACAAGGTAGCCAGTTGTTCTTGTGAAAAGAAGTTTTTCGCTTAAAATTTTCAAAATATAACATCAAATACTAGAGAAATACATCTTAAATTATATAGGGAATCCACAAACTACTAAGGTAACTTAAACAAATTAACAACAGAAGTTGTGAACCATCATGCTTTCACCTATACAGCTGTGTATATATATTAGTAAGAAGATGGTTGGGTGGTATTCACTAGCTCTGAATCAATGAAATATTAGGTCACTTTATAACAGCGAGAATTTGGCAAAAAATTAATTGAGAAACAAGATGAAACATATAACAGCTCCAGATAAGAACCGATATCATTAAAAAGGTGATACATGAGCTTACCTCCAAATAAAGCTCAATCATGTCATCAGTGACATTGACAACATTATTCCGCACCAACTTGGAAAATTTGGTTATTTTTTCCAAGTAAGTCTCAAGTCTTTTATTCTGATCCTCCCCTATTCTTCCATTATAAACATCTGCACTGCTATCTCTTCTTAAATTATGGAAGTCGAGCGTCCCAGACAAGTGAACTTCAATTACAGTCTTTAAGTAGAGAAAAAGACTTTTTGGATGAGAGCGTAGTTCAGAAAGAACATGATCAGTTTCACTGTTGAAATGGTCCATGACCATGAAGAATGTGCCCTCTCTGAAAAAATGGAAAAATTAAATGAGAAAAATAAACTATCAAAGACAAAATTGAGCAGCATAAACATTTGATATTGAGATGAGCCAATTCTTTCAGACTAATTTGCAAGAAGCTTTACCTGCTTAAGACAACCAACTCTGGGATCATTGAGACTAAAGCTCTTCGAAAAGCCTCGTATTGATTGCCACTAAGCTGTTCCAACAAATCGTTAATATACGAAAAGGCATGGATTGGTTCATCAACATCTTTCATATAACTTTCAAGAGCGGGAAGATACTGATGTCTGATGCTATGAATGAAGCCACAAACCTGTAAAGAACATCAAAAAAATAACACATAATATCAGAAAAGATATACCTAATCAACAACTACACTCTATTCGCCAAAGCCAGTATACAGAAACATGCGTGGAAGAAACACCTGGTGAAAGCCTGCTCTCTCGCAAAGTTGCAACACATAAGAAGCATTCCAGTCTGCCACAGGTACTACTTGTATAAGGGCAAGCACTTGCTTCTCTCTACTTTTTGAAGTTCCAACCACCTGTACATGAGTGCTTGTTGGCAAATTACTTCCTGAAGTCAAGTATTCCAATATCTGATTCAGCACACTTTTTGAAACATAAGCATTTCTACAAGCGACATAGCAGCCAATGAATTCAAATACATGCCCAACGTCTTTCCCCGTAGGCCACACTTCCCCTGATTCAGCATCACCAGTGCTGGCTGACTCATCTGCTTGAATTACATATCTTTCAATAATATGAACAAGAGCATCGACTGTATTTTGAACTAGTATATTCTGACTTGCAGACATCATATATTCTTGCTTAGATTCCAAATTTAAACTAGTAGAATCATGCAAAGAAAAGTCAGGGTTTTGGGTTTTGTCATCTTCAAAAGCACACTTGAGAACATCCAAAGTAGCTTCAGTATCTAACTCTAGGAGATGATACAGATTTAGGTATGTTCCCCTTGATTGCTTGCATTGTGCTGCTTGCAAGGTTTGGGAGGTTGAGTTTTCCAGCAAAAACTGTACAAGTTCTGCTCTAAGAGATGACACTCGTGTTGAGGGAAGAGTTCCATGCCCTGCAAGAAGGAACCTTTTAGTCTTTCTGAATCATTCATCAAATGAGGCACAGATCAGTATATGTATTTCTAGGAAAAATCAGACTGCGATGACATCATCAGGTTGAACAGTAAAAGTTACTTCTGAAGGACAAATACTGAATATTCTGCACACTGAGAAAGTTAAGCTATAGGACTTAAAAATTACCGTAACAAACACAAATGTTAGATATTAAGAAAATTCCTAAGTTTCTAGTAATTGGTGTCAGAAGATTTACAATTATTATTTAATATCTTCTATGTAGGAAGTCTCCGATATTAGAATAACTATTCTGAAATATTAGCAATATTTTGTATGGCCCTATTATTATAGATAAAAAAAAAGGATAAAAATTCTAATCAGTAGTAAGTCATTGAATTGTCTTTTTTTTTTTCAGGGAAACAGATACTGGAAAACCCTTAAAATAACAAAGAAGAGGAATATTGTGTGGTGGACTAGCATTGTCCACACCACTATGTGATACTGTTCATTGATGATGAACCACCATAATACTATTGATACTTTTTGTTTAGTCCTGAAAATTTTATTTTCTTTTGAATTTGGAGATTTTGCCTTGAATTTCTTATTGAAGAGTTCTTTTTTATTTTGTCTTAAAGATTTCGTTCCAATTTGCCTTTGAAGATCTTTGTTTTAAGCTGATGGAGTAACAATATCGACTAATAGATCAACTTCACTCATTGATGTTGGAGAACTCAACTGTGGTTTTCCTATACCATAAAATTGACTTCAATGGTGGTGGTTCAAGGAAGTGTGTCACATTCAAACTCTTCAAAAGTAAAATCCCTCATCAAAGAGCATAACATAGAGATAGAAATAACTAGATTGCTCAAGCCCTCCAATGTTGATGATATGGCAAAAAGTTTTATTTGGTCTTAATCATATCAAAGCTGGACCAAAACCTAGTGGTCTCAATGCTTAGTTCTTTTAAAATACGTAAAATTACACCAAGCATTCGGTTATTAATGTTCTACTAGCTTCAAGATTCCCAATGCTTAATTT
The DNA here is from genome assembly GCA_026413575.1 of Erythroxylum carthagenense. Lineage (NCBI taxonomy): Eukaryota > Viridiplantae > Streptophyta > Magnoliopsida > Malpighiales > Erythroxylaceae > Erythroxylum > Erythroxylum carthagenense. Next base: position 89,442,256 of record JANZLD010000237.1, read on the forward strand.
TTATTTAGATTTAAATAATTTGAACTTTTCAAAATTTGAACATATTATACGTATGACTCTGTCACATAAAGTCATTAGAAAATATAACCAAATACAAGTATCATCCTTCTATGAATTATTATTTATATCACATACATCATATGAGTAGGATTTAAAAATTCACTACTCTCATCATCCTTTGGTCATATGATGAAGGTTTGTCGGGGTCAAGAATTATATAATGAAGGTTCCAAGCCTCTACAGATTATACGAAATTATATAAATTTAGGATAAAGATGATTTGTAACAAACCCTCCAACGTGAAGGGAGTTTTAGAGATTAACTATCATGTTATGGATCCTATAAAGGAAATAATAGTATTAACTTGTATTATCCTTCCATTTCAAATATAAGGGTAAATTAATAATAAATCATTCTACAATCTGTTCTATTTCTTCTACTATGTCAGATAACCATTCAAGTCAAAAGGTTAACCTTGTTTCTGGTAGGTTGTGATTTGTCATGTTTGTCCACACTTGTTGAAAAGGCGTATTAGAACATAACCATTTTTATGCCTCACCCAATAACTTAAGCTTTTGAGTCGAATGGAGAAAAGAAAAACAATCTGAACATCTGATGAGAACATGCCAGCAGTTTGTGCGATAGTATTTAAAATCTGTCACTTATCATTACCAAACACTTCAAAATGATCAAAGTAGCATAATAAAGGATTCCAATGGCGCAGGAAACTATATAAACCTCAGGGGGATATAAAGTTTGAATAAATCACCAGTTCATTAGAAACTATTACTCAAATCAAAGTAGCATAATAAAGGATTCCAATGGCGCAGGAAACTATATAAACCTCAGGGGGATATATAGTTTGAATAAATCATCAGTTCATTAGAAACTATTCCTCAAAAGAAATCTTGAGAAAGATAAACAACTAATGCAATTTCCAAAAGTTAGTTGACCAAACAGAGTCGTATTCACTTGCAGCAGAATTTGCAAAAATGATGATAGCAAAAACAAATTAAAATAGTGGGACATCATATTAAATCAAGGCGTGAACACAAACCTGGTGGAAATGCAAGACCTGAGAAGCAATATTTCAGATAAACAAGTATCCTGTACCTGTTTGAAAGAAGAAAACTCCAGATTCAGTGATATAATAAAACACAAACATATAGGTTAACTAATCGACTTAAACTTTATTGCCAATCACAAAATTGCCATGTTATCACTCTTCCTATTCAAACAGAACTGAAAATATTGTTATCAAAAGATTAAGCAAATCAACAATAGCATTGTGAAGACCCATTTTTGGAACTCTATGGCATATTCAACCCACTGCCAAGATTTTGATCCTAACACGTAAATTTTCCAAGCAAATCCAACATAGTAAGAAAGTCAGTATTAAATAAATTATTGCAGGAAAGAACAAGGTAACAAAAAATTCAACACCATTATAAAAACACAGGTATAGAAAATAAAATGATGTACCCAAGAACGCTAGCATTCTCTGTATGACTCTTTTGCAAAACTACCAACAATTCCTCCAAAGGTGTCTTGAAATCATCCAATCCTTTATTGAAAAGATAGATCAAAGCACCATATAATGCATGCTCCCGACATAACCTGACTACCTGAAAGAGAACCAGAATGTTACTAACAATTCTCAATGGGAAGTCTTAACACAGCAATTGTCAAAAAATATATTTAAACATTACCTGATTAAAATCCAAAGAAGAAATGTTCATGTGCAGGACACATTGTTCAACTCTATGTAACCACCCTTTGCTGCTATAATGCTCTACAAGTGCTTGCATAATCTTTAACAGAGTAGAAAAATAAGAGAAAAGAGGCAACAAATTAATACAAAAAGTTTGCAACAGTTATACTTTTCTCCCATTATCTTTTTCTCTATGTGCTTTTGCTATTGTGAAGACGCTAGAAAGAATTATAAGGCTATTCACTCAAGCATGAAGCAATACCTCAGGAGGTAGAGTGCCAAGCATATCCCTCAGGATATATGGCTCCAAAAGCTCCAAGAACGTATCTGCAGAATAGCATGACCATAGAACAGTTTTACACTCTGTGCAAACTGAAATCAAATGCACAGAAACAGACCAGCAAAGTAGCACCTCCACTGCCTAATATTGTTCTATAAAAATGTCTTTTTCAGTGTCATTTCACTCTCTACATGCAACAAGAAGTTGCCATACTCTAGCCCCCATATAATAGATTTAAACTACCTTGATGCCCAAGTGGAAATTAGCATCGAATTTTTCATAGTTTAAAGAGTACCTTTCTGTTGGACAGCAATAAATTTGGAGAATATTTCATCAAAAAGGATGTCAGTCCTCTGTATATGCACACAAAATTCTACTGCAACACCACCAACACGTGTGAATTGTTCTTTTATTTCAACATGTACAGAACTGCCTCCACTCTTTAAGTCCTCTTTGTGCTCAACTTTTTCTCTTTGATTGCAAAAAGCAACCGAAATATAAGAAAATACTTCATCAACATATGACAAAAGTAGCTCTAGTAGATAGGGCATTATGGATTCCCGCACAGCATCAACAGATCTTGGGAGGTCAATGACACCATGAGCTTGGCCATCATAAAGGGTCATTGCCATGTTCAAGGCACCCATCCAGTCACCAGCACTCCGCAGAACCTGAATTCTTTCTTTCCATGGGAGAAGCCGGCAAACAATTAGATGCATCGGTCCAAGAATGTATATAGAAGCTCCTCTTACAGCTATACTGTTGTGATATGCTTTCTCAGGGTTCCCATAGATATTCAGAAAGTGAGTATGATATGCAAGTAGATTGTCCCCTCCAGAAACATGAATGGAAAAACTAGTTTGGTGAATAGGAGTCCCATCCTTTCCAAACAAATATAGTTGACCGGCCAATGTAAGAACAACAAGCAACTGTACAAGAATAAAACTGTCACTAGGCCTCAAATCTATGGAAAAGATGAAAACAAAATATGCATAATCATTCACGCTAAACATTTGATGCAAAGAAATTTCTACATGATTAATGAAACAGCAATACAGCACATACATGAGTGTCCAACCAAGCCACACCTACAGCTGCACTGTCAATAGACCATTTTCCATATACTTTTAGCTCTGACTTGATCAACTTTGCAACTTCAACCTTGCGATCCCAAGCAATTGCGAGCAAAGAAACTCTCTCTGATGCATCTGTAGGAATATTTTCTACAACATAATCATTTTCTAGGAAGCTGCCAACTAGAATTTTTAAGAACTCATTGCCTTACCAGTTGATGAACTTTTTGATTGTGTGGTGCATTTCCATGCAGTATAAGGCATAGAACCTTCCCGGATCCCCTCTGGCTTTGAAATTTGAGCATATACTTCAAGGTTGGGAGTAAGCTTGACCTATAACAAAGGCATGGCCTGAACATATTCCTCAAAAAGGAAAAAACTAAAACTGGGACATTGATTATGCAATATCAGAGGACTTCATACCACCAGAGCAGTTTGATAGGTGGCAAAGATAACCACACCTTCTTCAACCAAAGAAGAGCCTTCATTGAATAACTTCCACCCAGCGTCTGCTCCAACTACACCACCCATCATGCTACCGATACTACTTGATGCAACTGAAGTATTTCCCACAGGAGATGGCAGAACATTTCCACAAGATTCATCAAAAAGAAGAGGTGAAGCAGTTAACACAGTGCCTGTCTTTTGTCCATCAAGCAGGCACTGTCAAACCCAAGCAACACACTTTGGTAAGCATAATGCAGATGCATGTTATGTAAAAACAATTCTAAGCAATTATCCGTCAATGTATAGCAGAGTTTTTTTCTATATGATGGTATATTACCTGTGTTTTGATTGAGAACCTGTTTATCAATGGAACAACAGAGAAAGCATGTAATAGAACCAGACCCTTACTATCACCCGTAACTGCTTTAAACTGACGACTAGCTTGGTACTCCTGACCAAGGAACATTGTGTGTACTACTGGTGCATTATGCTCCCCTGTAATAACCTTGGCAGCAGCTGCCTTTTGCATGTCCCAAACAGTAACATGACCATCATCATAGCCAGCCAAAAGTAGATCTCCTTGCTGATTGAAGCACATAGAAGTCACCGGAGAAAGTGATCGATCCCCTTGCAAACCAAGTATCAACATCTGGATTGATTTATGAGATGCTTCAGCAGCCATCATTTCTATTATTAAAAGTGACCGTACAATTAAAAAGCAAAAAGCTTCGCCAAATGAATTAATTTCAACACAAAAACATTTCTGTAAAATGGAAATTATTAGCACCAAGTGTTTTGAGTTTTAAATATGCAAGCTCATGTTCTAGGAAATTGCTGCATATTTAAGAAACTGCCGCGGATGTGCTAAAACCAATCTCTTCTATAATATCAAAGAAGAAACACTAAAATATTTGTCCAAACTTCTCCTCAAATTGCCCATTAAGTATGGTTTCGTTCTGCATAATAGAATATTAAGCCCTAGTTTATCCAGAATCTGCGTTCTAACTATACCAAAACATGAGACAGAAAAAAAGAGACAACAAAGGCATCAAAGACACAAATAAAATAAGTCAAATGAACCAACCTTTGCATCTGTGACGTCAGGGCTATGAGTAGAGTATCTACTGGGGAAAACAACAATCACACCTTTTGCCGTCCCAACAGCAATGTAGTTAAGATGAACTGCCAATACATGTGCGGAACCATAATCCCGCCTCAATTGTTGAGAAGCAATCGCCCCAGTGACCACATTGTCAGCATCAATGTAAAAGTATCCTAAAGTAGTGGACCCTCTACGAACACCCTCAAGCCTCATTGGCTGTGCAGCTGCACCTTCCTCCCAGTGCAAGCCAGTAAAAGCTTGTTTCTTCTCAAGTTCTTCGGCCAGTTCAAGCGGTTTCAAAGGGGGCCTCAGTTTCTTTTCTGCTATTTTACTCATCCTCTCGTTCTCCAGTTGCTCAATTCTCTCCTCTACAAGCTCTGAAATGTCACTCACTGAACCAGATTCCTCCTGGCTTCCGACTGTATCTCCAGGAGTATGCACAACTTCTTCTAGACCATCCACCTCTTCTGATGGCACCATTGTCATGTTTCCCTCATTTTCATAATCCTTTTTGATCAAAACATCCTCATCCACCCCAGGTGACGAATGAGTATCAGTTTCACTAGCATCCTGCCTGTTTTCACAATCAATTGTTGTAGATGTAACAGCACTATCTGAAGCCTCTTGATGGTCGTCATTACTAAACCTTGAATCTTCCGTAGATAGCACTGGCTCAACAACAGTTGTTAACAAGCTGTCCGAGTTCCCATCTCTAGTCAGACTGGAATCATCCATGTGAGCTTCATTCTCAGCTGAGGCTGTGCCAAATACAATTGAATTGGAATTGGAATTCCCATTTGAGACAGCCTCATATTCAACATCATTGGAATCCGAATCTCGGGTATCTAACAGCCTCCTCCTGGACTTGATGGCGGCGGCATGTGGGGTTGGGACCGATCGAGAGGCTGCGACGGCAGCAGCAAGCGCGGCCCCAGGCTTCCCGTTTGATCTTACCCCGGTGAACAATGAAGGCAATGGTCTAGAAGAAGAAGAGGCCCTACCTGTCAACAGCCCACTACTAGACCTAACCTTCTCTTGATTAGAGACTGTTGACTGATGATCAGACTTATCATCATCTACAATCAGGGACTGTACAACCTTTAGGGATTCAGATAAGTCTTGGGAGAAATCAAGAAGGTGAGACTGGCGATTGTGATTGCTTGGAGGAGACGATGGACTACTGGACGATGAATAGGAGTCGTTGAGTATTTCATCAAGCGTGCGGTGAGGAACAGAATCGAACTCCTCTTCCTCGTCAGAGTCGGCAAGTACATTCAGGAGGATTTCATCTCTCTCCATCATTCCTTCCCACAACTGTGCTGCTCAATCGCACATCGACCAAGCGCCACCGACGGAGACAGTGAACAAAGGAGGGTACTCGAGGCCCGAGGAGGTACTCGGGGGGACCACTCCGAGGCTTTAGAAAAATTTTAAAAATTAAATTTTAATTTTTAAAATTTTCTTTTAATTAAAAATGATATCTAAATATACGAGACATAAATTAGAATTGAAGCAATAATTTAAAATAATTATAATAAATAATTAATTTAATTTTAACTTAATTAATTTGATTTGAATTTAAATTTTGTGTTGAATCCGTATGCATGACTATCCATTAAACATCTATATAGTTATAATTTAATGATAACAGGAATAAGTATACATGTGTAACTTTCCAAGAAAAGATTGTAATTTGTAGTGATAAGAGATGAGTTCGAAGTAATAAAATAAGAAAGATAAGGTTTACATGATTCAGATATACGAAAAAATGTAAGAATAAAAAAAAGACAAAAAGAATCAAAGAAGGAGATCAAGAATAATATATTCTAGTATTTGCCAAAAACTTGGCCCCTAATGAAAAACTTCAATTAATTAGGATATAAGTAAAAGGATATAAGTAAAAGACTCTACATAGAAAAGTCCTTATTTTTTACAACAACAACATCATTTAACAGAAATTCTACTGAGATACATAGTCTGTCTACAGCTGATGCTATGGCTCGGATCAGACCTAAGGTGTTTTTGGATATGATGGTTTTTCAACATCTCTCGAAAATTATAGTGCCAACTCTCAATAATGATAGCATGGGTGTTAGTCGCACCTGACACATTAATCCCGTTATTAGCTTTAACTAGTTGTTAGTTCTTTTATTTACAAAAAAAAAAGAGATACATAGTCTGAAGAAGATTAGTAGTACGCAATTTTACTCTTAATTAATAGAGATGTTGTTTTCAAATTATTCATTAATGAATGAAAACAAAAACAAAAATATAAATAAACAATAATAAATAAAAAGGAAATTTTAAATACCCAAAAAATTAAACTTAAAATAAAAATCAAGATAAATAATAATGATAATAATAATAATAATAATAACATGAATAAGAATAACAAGAAAAATAAAATAAAATATTTTTTTTGAAGAAAAAAATACAATACTTTTGTTTTGTGGGTTTAATTTTTATTCGATAAGTGTGTCTTTTAATTATCTTTAATACTTTGTTTACACTACTTTCTAGTTATTTCATTTTGTAAATGCTTTGTTTATACTACTTTCTAGTTATTTTATTTATTATTTATTTATTTATTTATCAATTACTTTTTAGTTTATCTACTTTTTTTGTTTATTGTCTGTTTACTTATTCATTTATTTCTATATTTTTATTTTATTTTTATTTTTTTGTTTATTGGTGTTATTGTAGAGCCCGGCCTCTACTTGGCTCAATGATAAAAGGCGTGCACTTAAAGTGCAACAAAACCTTGAGGTCTTAGGTTCGAGCCGTGGCTCACCCTTGACCAAAGAGGGCAATACTTGGAGTGATGACGGTAGAGGCCGGGCTCTACATTAAAAAGGCGTCAAATGTAGCGCCCCCTTATCGTAAGGTACACATCGGGACGCCCGCAGGTCGCTTCGACACGTAACCCACGATAAAGGTGCACTACCGAGCAACCAACTAAAATCTACATGGCATCACAATATAAATATCACTAAAAATTGAAACCAAATTTTCTTTTCATTTCTCAAATCCATAATTACAATCTGGTCCAAAAGCATAATCTAAACAATATACAAAGAAACTGACAACACCTATCTAGGTCATCCTAAAAAGAAGATCCCAACTGACCCACCTCTGCGCCATAACTTCTCTTGCCGACGATCCACAAGACAGAGAAGACTCTAACAATCTGGAGTTAGGAAACCTACTATCGTTGTCCTGAAAAATATAATGCAATGTTGGGTGAGTTTACAAACTCAGCGAGAAACCATCATCGATGGTCCACCCAACTCATGCATACAGATCATATACCAATAATCACACAATATCAATTGCAGAAATATCACATGCATTTTCATTTTTACATTTTTGCAGTCAATCATTTACATATGCAATGCGCATGTGACACTTTCATTTTCTTACGTTGTTGTGACCGTGCGCCTGAAACTGTCCCAGTGACGGGCACATTGTGTTGAGCCTGAGGCTCTGATAAACGTTGGACGTGATATGCCCTGATACATTGAGTCAGTGGCTTTGAAATACGTTAGACCAGAGGTCCTGTGCGTTGAGCTTAAAGCTCTCATATACATTGGCTGCTCCGGTCACAACCATCTTTATCTGATCATACTTTTATGCATGAAATGTACATGCCCCAATTGCCTATTACAGATGCCAAATACACATTCAATTTCACATGTATAGCACTTCAATAACAAATTACCGATCATTCGGACACCCTTGGTCCGGAACCAATTACAATCAAACACATAACCCTCCATTCTTTCACATGACATAGGCACGTAATTAAGCACACAAATATTGAGGAATCAACTAGGTTACTCACCTATAACTTCCGAACTAATGTCGGGAAGTCTCAGCTACGTCGAATGATCGACGCTCCACTGGCACCTCTATACAATCAGAACACATAATTATTATTAAATGTCCAATTTCTGAAGTCAATTATGCACATGGAACGAATCAATTGTGTACATGGCATGTTTATGACATTCCCGACACAAGTCCGAAATTTCTCCAATATCAATTCTAAAACCCGAATTCATAATCTCCAAATTGAAATAAATCCATAACCAATTGAATGAGCTAATTCCTTAATCCCAAATTTTAAATTTCAAAAATCACATTTTCGAAAAATTTGGGCGTTCCTCGCCGCGGCGAGCTACCTCTCCTTCGTCGCGGCATGCGGGACTAATCTGTTCGTCGCGGCGTGTTCTTCGCGCACGTCGCGGCGTGCAAACCCAGCAACGCTCAAAAATCCAGATTTCCGACTTCTGCAACTTCCAAATCCGATGTTTCCTCTTTCAAACAACTCAATATACATCAAACAACTAATTCCTAACCTCAATTCCATCAAACAACCATTATCCCTAAATTATCAACACTAAATCAAGCAAAAATAATCATCGAAAACCCTATCATTCCAATTCCTCAAATATTCAAACTAATTATCAATCTAACTCAATAAATCAACAAATCAAACTATCTAAGGCAATAAAGAAGGAAACTTACTTGATAAAACCTTCGAAAACTCCAACGATCACCAACTCTCCACACTCTCACTCACCCACGGCATCCACCAAAACCAAACCCAAATAACAACTTCTCCAACACCAAGCCAAAGGAAGAGATCAAAGATGGAGGGGGAAGCAATTAGCAAGAAGGAAACAAGAAACAATCAAAGAGAAGATCCACGATGAAGGAAGGAGAAATTTTCTTCTTTCAAAATCAAAGAGTATCGTGGAAAGCAAATTTCAAAGGCTTAGGATTAAATACAAAGGAACTAAGGCTTGTTTGGCAAATGAAATTGCCACAAGACCAGTCCGAACAACCTCAATTCATCAAATCCTAATTCCAATGGCTCTAATTCCAATGGCTCTAAACCCTAATTCATCAAATCAAATTTCTAATCTTTCTGTGCCATGGGATAATCAATTGTGAAACCGGAAATCAAATTAATCAGTCATTAGGTCAATTTTTCGGTCCGGATCTATTATTCCGAAAATTCCAGAAAAATTCCTATAATTCCTCAAAAATGGAAAACTCACAATCATACACTCCAATTTCATATTTCAAACTCCTAATTCTCAATTCTCACTCTAATTTAATTTCTCAAACTCAATTGACCTAATTATCTCCAAATTATTAATTTATCCAAATCAAACCAGGAATGTGTCATACATGTATGTACGTACGTATGCCAGTGCAATAATTGCCAAATTAATCAAATTATACATAACTAAATAATGCATGAACATGCCACATATGAATGCACTCTCATTGTACTCATCCTATAATTGACGGGATGTTACAGTTATTTGTTTATGTATTTGGCAATTATTTTCTTTAAATCATTTTTAAAAACTTTTTTTACATCAAATTGTTTACTTCTAGATTTTTCTAAATTTTACATCTAAGCGAGGTTCCTACTATTTTTATTGGTTGAATCCATATGTAGATAACATTTGATAAATTTACATGTTAAATTTATATCATATGTATTTCATATCATTATTTTTAAATAAAGTAAAATTTTTGAAAAAATAGAGACAATTTTAAAATAATTTTTAAGATTAATGATTTTTAAAGCAAATTTAAACCTAGGAAAGCTGATCACTTTCTTCATAAGTAATTAACCAATTGACTATGTAAGATATAATACTAAATGCAAAGATATGCATGCATCTATATTAGTCAAGAAGTCACGTATATACTCATAATTTTTATATAATTTAATTATTTTAGGTTAATGCATTTGCAAAATTTACACTACATAAATATATATTATCATGAAAAAACATTGCTCTGTTACATTGTCAGGTGCATAGGGAAAAAAAACATGCACTTATATGTCAGTAAATATATATAAGCATTGAACATCTAATCAGATTAGCATTATTAATTTAGACATGGTTATTTAGTTTTATTTTCTTATAAGATATTCTATTATGTTAAGTCTAAATATACTAATTTTATATAAATATCTGGTAGGAATAACACATTTATTAATTATATCAAAAATTTTAAAAAATAAAATTATTATCTTAATAGTACTCTTGTATATCATAAATGAATCATATATTTGTGAAAAGCTTGTTGGAATCGAACATACAACATATAAAGTATAAAATTATTTTATTAAATTTATTATCATATAAAATTTACATCATTTTAAGTATTAGACTGGGTTGTTTTAGACAAAGGATCCAAATTAATTGTTTCTTTAACTTTCAATATAGTTGCAAGTGATACCACAATGGAGCGACAATACTTTCGAGAATCTAAAAGAAGGTCATGATAAAATGAGCCGGCTGCTCGCATTTTAGCAAAAAGTGTGATAGTTATAATAAAAATTGAAAAATTATTTGCTTTTAAATATCGATTATTTGAGTTTAATGTATAATATATTCTAATAACTATGAAAACTACAAAAATAAGAGTTTGTTGTTTTAATCAAGAATAATAAATTCAACTTATTTCTGAGTATAAGTTAATAACACAAATTTAATTGATCTCGACTTAAACTAAAATTTAAGAGTTTATAAAATAGTCTAAATTATTTTTTTAAATAATATTTTTGTTTAATTCTTTCGAAAACAAAGTTATTTTAGTCTTTACTAGTATATTAAGTTTAAATTAACTAAATTTCATGCCAACATTCAAATTTAGAAGTTGGCTCAAACGGTCTAATCTCTCTTTTTAAAACAATGATTTTTTTGTTTTACTTTTTAACTAAAAGGACATCGTATTATTCAGCTTAACTCAGTTGCTTCAAGGGTTTGATATAGAGACAATAATAGATTGAGTCCAGAGGTCTCTTGTAAATAAAATGACGACGTTTTAAGTTTTTTTTTTTTTGAAAAAAATTAGGTTGACTTGAGTTGAGTTCGGATTCAGATAGATTTACTTATGAACTGGCTAAGTTGAAATCAACAATTTAAATTTAATTAACTTCGGGTAAAACTTAAGTTTAAGAGTTTATAAAATGGTATAAAATTTTTTAAAAAATAATATTTTTGTTTAATTTTTTCATAACGATATTAACTTAGTCTTTAAGAATATATGGCAGGTATAAGATGATGGTTTAAACAATCTAACCTTTTTATTTAGAATGATATCATTTAGGTGTTCCTGACATTGTTTTAACCTTTTAAATTTAAAAAGTTTAAAATTTAAAAGATATTATCTTAATAAGTAAAACTAAAATGACATTGTATCATTTTAAATAGTTGAACAAGTCTAACTCGACTGCTTCACGGGTTCGATATAGAGATGACAATAACCTAAGGCCAAGCTCCGAGGTTTTGACTCTTGTAAATAAAACGATATTATTTATATTTTAAAATGTATATAACAATCGACTTGGCTTGATTGGGCTTGAGTTTGGCGTGAGCATCCAGAGGTCACCCAAGCCCAAGCTCTGCCCCTATCCGTAATTTAACACTGTTCATTGTTAAGCTTAATTCAGATCAGAAGTTTAATTAGTTTAATAAAATGTATTAATAGACCCCTTACGAAGCCCATAAATAACGATTCGGTAATGGACCGAATCTGGAGCAGTACTAACAGGTCATTGGGCCTAAAGAACTTCACTGGTAACAGTGTGACCGACACCCTATTTGTAAACCCCTCTGTACAGCCATCTCAAAAACCCTACTGAAGCCCTCGTTTTGCCTTCAGCAGCCTAAATGTCGAAGCGAGGTATGCCTCTTCTTTCATTCGATCTCTCAATTTCACTTCTTTCTTTGCTGAGCTTTGTGAAAAGTTTTCGATTGTGTTTATTTACTTAGAAAATGAAACTGTCGAAAAGAAATTAACCGACGCATAATCTGACTTTTTTCTTTCTAAATTTAGTCTGAATGGTTTTAGTAGTTTATCTTACCTGGTTTTGATCATATGCAGTCACATGCTTACGCGATTGCTGCACTTTGAATCAGAACTCTGTATTTGCCGATTCATCAACTTGATTATGCTTCACTAGGTGTAGGGGAAAAGTTATTAGCTTTTCCTAAGGATCAGTTGTTTTTTGAGAAATTGTTACCAAGTAATCATTTTAAAGCTAATTTGTTATACAGGACGTGGTGGGTCAGCAGGAAACAAATTCAGGATGTCACTGGGTCTACCAGTGGCGGCAACTGTGAACTGTGCTGACAACACAGGTGCTAAGAACCTATACATCATTTCGGTGAAGGGAATCAAGGGTCGTTTGAACCGTTTGCCATCTGCTTGTGTTGGGGATATGGTTATGGCCACTGTCAAGAAGGGTAAGCCTGATCTCAGAAAGAAGGTCATGCCTGCAGTCATTGTCCGCCAGCGCAAGCCTTGGCGCAGAAAGGACGGTGTCTTCATGTACTTTGAAGGTCCTTTTTCTTTCTTGCAATTGTTTAACCATAATAAATTGGTTTTAGATTGTGTGGTTTTTTTAAAAAAATTTCATTGCAACTTTTTTGGTGCTGCTGTTTTGCTTTTATTGTTAACAAGAGATTTTTGCTGCATTGCATTGGTAGCTATTGGATGTGGCTTGGCAAAAGTTGGAAAGATTCAAGCCCTTCTTGTATGAAACTTTATTTTGCTTTATACTGAAGATTGACTTTGATTTATAGTGTGATCTAGGTGTTTTGTCCTTAAATTTCTAACCTTAAAGGTTCCTTATAGGATGCAGTGATTGTCCTATTTGATTCTTTTACCCTTTGTTGTTTGAAACTCTAGTGTACAAGTTCTGCAAGGTTTATCTCTTTCCATTCACATTTTCACCCTTGGTGCCATCTCTACACTTGCTCCTGACCCCCTTTTTCTTTATGAACAGTAAATATTTTATATACTCATTAAAGTCTGGATCTTTTAAGGTGGCCTTATATATTTTGCATGTCATCTCGAATAAAACAAGTACAGGATTGCTTATGTGGCATCCTTAATTGTGTATATTCCTCTTCGGGTGTGTGTAATGACAGGCTGTGGCCTGGAATCAGTATATTGTACTAAATGGGTCAAGTATTGTATCAAGTGGGTTTTTTGTTTCTATTCTTAAGATAAGCTCAACATCGTTGACTTGCTGGTAATATGTGTTGTTCACAAATGTAGTCATCAATACCACAATGCCAAGATCCATATTTTATTTAGAGCATTAACTACACAATAATTAAACATACCTCCAATGTTTGGCATGGAATCTTGATGCATTCTTTCCATTGTAGACACGACAACCTATCAATATCAACAGATCTTGTGCAAGGGAGAAAACTTATGGTTATTAAACATACATTAGGCAATTTGATTAATGGTTGTGAATATGGAATTAATGTTGTAATTATATTAGTCCATATATTTCTAACAATATGGTGTAGAGATTGTTTGTTTTAGATACACTTCCATAAACAAAAACATCAGATGGTTTTGTTGTGAACTTTCTCTGCTCGAACATATTCAGGTCCAGGCTGGACTTTCTTATTAACCATGTTCAGCGCATTTTCTTATTATCAGTCATCCCGATTCTTTTTAATTTATAGTTATTTTCTTAATTACTATCTAGTTCTATTATATATATATTCATACTTAAAAATTTAAATTCAAGATTAAAAAATAGAATAATGCACACTATATAGAAAAATCTAAATTCACGAAACTATACTTTGCATTTTGATCACCTCCATGTGCTGATTGAGATCTGAAGTGCACTGGAGAAGACATTTTAGTAACGACACGTAAACTTTGCAGAAACATAAAATCTTGCTTGCTTGGTATTATAATAACAAACAGCTTGATTATAGTGACTGTATTTCTGATACAAGAATTATCTGTTTTTGAAAGAACTAAAGTAATGGCTTCATTTGCATCTTTGCAGACAACGCTGGTGTTATTGTGAATCCAAAGGGCGAGATGAAAGGTAAAATTTATATATATGCATTTCTTCTTCTTTTTCCTCTCTTTTGTTGTTAAGAGCGTTCTTCTCAATCCTGTGAGCATTATTTACAGGTGGAATTTATATTGATTCAGTGCACGTAACTTGGTGCTTGCTGTTAATGGCTAATGTTCTGTTTGTTGTTAGGTTCAGCGATTACCGGCCCTATTGGTAAGGAGTGTGCTGATTTGTGGCCAAGGATTGCAAGTGCAGCTAATGCCATTGTTTAACGTTTTAAACGACCTCTAAATTTTGTTGTAGTTCTGAAAGTTGAGAGTATCTAAGCTTTCGTTCCAATTTAGTTGTGACTTGTAAGTTCAGATTTTTTGATCGGTTGCGTCAAGATTGGCTGTATGTAATTTTGATAATGCTGATTATGTCAAAGGATACTTTGGTTACGACGCCTGGATTTGGCTATTACTAAGCATTTTACTAACAGATATAGTAGACCCAGAAAAGATCAGTTCAAGCATTTCAAGATATAAAGCTGAGAAGTAGAGCCAAATGAAAACTCGTTTACTGGTAATCTGAACTATTTGCACGGGTCAAAAGACCATCTTTCTGCTTATTACACTGTCAGTTGCAGGCAAGACGAAAGCTGGATTGACGTTCGTAATTGTTGTCTCCATGACTCAACAGGCTTTTTAACGCATCTTACCCTCAGCAACAGACATGTTCATTTCAGCACAGTAATCAAACAAGCTTCCATCAAAACAGCGTCTAATTGCTTCTTTCGACAGGAAGCCTTCTTCATCCCTTGCAAGAACATAGAGAAGTCCCCACTCTAGCTTACTAGCAACCCTGCATGAGGGATTGTTTAAATCTCCTGAATTGAGAAGTGCGGAGACAAAAGCTAAGGGACAATGATTCAGGAGAAGCAAAACAAACCATCCAAATATGTCGAATGCAACTCGTTGCCCCTCGGTCATGTCCCACAGCTCTCCAAATGATAACTTGTCAGGCACTGTCCGAGCATACTTGCTAAATATATTTTCGAGATTTACAGGCATGTACCTGCATTACCGCAGTGGCATATAACTTTATAAGCATGCAAGTTAAAGCTTATACAGTAACTTATATGCTTGCTCACCTTCCTTCTGTGTCATAAGTTCCTGAGTCACTCCCGTGCTTGGCTTTGTGGATGTTGGATATGTATATGGGAAGAAGAGGTGAAGGGAACCATCCCTGCGGTTGTCAAGAGAAGCATCAAGAATGCATTTTTCTCTATGAAACAATCCTTTTTTATCCCAGTAAAAGCTTGCAGTGCTTACAGAGAGAGTAGCATAACTCAAGGCTCCATTGATGACAACAGCCATAATGAGAGAAGCAATTGGGTTGAAACCAATTGAACGCAATCCTATTTTGGTTGGTGTTCACAAGAAAGTAAAAAAGCTAAGTAGGAGCAGCATAGAACTTGGTTTCAAGAAGTGGATTTGATTACCAGAATAAGTTTCCCAGGGGTATACAATTCCATTTTCGTCCTGGTCAAAGAAGGCTACATGCTGCTGAAGGACACTCAGGTCATGATGCTCATGGCCTGGCGTTCCGTACGGATGTTCCGTATCAGGAGCTTGCAATGCTCTTGCCATGTCTGTTAATAAACCCACCAGCACAGGCAATTTCTCTAAATCGTAGTTAAAGAAAAACCAGATAACAAAAAGTGACGATCGAGAGGAAGAAGAAGAAGTCGAATTAAAGTCGAACTCACAAGGCTTGGGAAGCTTATCGTCCAAGTCATCGCGAACAGGTCTCTCAAAAGTAACAGGTGCATAAGGAGCCTCTCTTGCCAAGGCATCTCTACTAATCTCTCTACCTGCCATCTTCTCTTCTTTTTCTTCTTCTGCTCTTGGAACCGCAGGTTGTGGGAATCAAAAGAAAACTATAAAAGAGTTGGTTCGGGACTGACGTGGCAGGCATGCGGAGAAAAGCAGAGTAGCTTTGTGGATGGTTTAGAACGTTGTGGTTGTGTGGTGTCAAGAGTTTGTCACGTCTGAATTTGCATGAGGGTGAGATGGCGTGCGGTTGCTTTGGCTTTCCCTCTCGTCATGCCATGTAAGGCTTGGGTGGGTACTTACGGCTGAAGAGGCTTTGTCTGCATCTAAAACGCCTTTTTTCAATTATTTCCTGACATTCACATCATCCTAGTTTAGATAAGCAAGCATCATCTTAATTTAGGTAAGCATCTTTCATCATCTGATCATCGTTGTTTAGTTTAAATCATGCATAATCAAATTATTTAGAATAGATTAGAAAAACCCAAAGTGCTCTTTCTTATAGAAACTCTATGCAGTAGGGAAAAATTGGATCGTGTTAAAAATCAGTTGGGCTTTGAAGGTTTATTTTGTGTTGAGCCTATACGACAAAGTAGAGGATTAGCTTTATCGTGGAAGAGTAAAGACGATGATCGATTGTTAGGGTATTCTCGCAGACGCATTGATGTAGAAATTTGTATCAAAGAGATGGAGGGTTGGCGTCTTATAGGTTTTTATGGAGAGCCAAATCGCAACAGAAGGGAGGAGGGTTGGAATTTGCTTCGGAATCTCACGAGCAAGTCGAATTTGCCTTGAGTTTCTATTGGGGATTTCAATGACATTCTCCGTCAATTTGAAAAGCGTGGAGTTAACCCCCAGCCAGATCGTCTCCTTTCAGGCTGTTGTTGCGGATAGTAATTTGATTTATTTGGAAATACATGGCTACGACTTTACCTGTTCTCATCGCAACGATGTTGAGGGTCTGATTAAGGAACACATAGATTGTACTTTGGCCTGTTCAAGATAGATTAAGAAGTTTCCTTATTATAAGGTGAGTAATTTGGATTTAATTTCCTCTGATCACACTCCTATTTTTTTGGATCCTATAGTTATTTCTTTTCAAGTGGGCACTAAAAGGTTCAAGTTTGGAAACGTTTGGTTAAGGGACTCTCAGTTTCTCTCTATGGTTGAAGGCGTCTGGAGTCAAAATAAGGGGATTCCGTTGAAGGACAAGTTGCAAATTTGTAGTAAAACTCTAGCAATCTGGGGGAAGGAGATAACAGGGAACTTTAAGGAAAAGCTTACTAGTTTAAAGGCTGATATGAAACGAGCTCATAAAGGAGAGGGTGGACTGTTCGATGTTGATTTTTGTCGGTTTCAAGAACTTTATCATGAAACACTTCGATAACAAGAAATTTTTTGGAGACAAAGGTCTAAAATGATGTGTCTTCAAGATGGTGATTCCAATTCTAAACTCTTTCATGCTGTTGCTTTTAAGCGGAAGAGGAAAAATCATATGACTCAATTAAAAGACCCCACATGGGAGTCACTCGGGATTGGAATTCTGATTTGGCTTATATTGTTGTGGATTATTTTAAGGTTTTATTTATTGCAACTCACGTGAGTACAGGTACTATTGCTGCTACCCTTGCGCCAAAAGTTTCTCAATCTCATAATGATATTCCGTTAAAACCTTATACGACAGAGGAAGTGAAGAGTGTTGTCTTTAGTCTTCATCTTGATAAAGCTCCTAGTATGGATGGGAAGAATGCGAAATTCTATCAGAACTGTTGGAAAATTGTAGGGGAGGATGTAATTTGGAACTGACTTGACTTTCTTCATAATTGTTATCCGCCTGAAGATTTGAATAAGACAGCAATTGTTTTAATCCCAAAGAAGAGTTCAGTTGAGACTTTGGCTGATTTGAGGTCAATTGCTTTAAGCAATACTCTGTATAAAGTAATAGCGAATATGATTGTCAATAGATTGAAGAAAGTCCTCCCTGGTTTGATCTTAGAAAACCAGAGTGCTTTTGTTCCAAACAGGCTAATATCTGATAATTTCCTTGTGGCTTATGAGATTAACCATTTTCTTAAAAAGGAAAACTCAGGGGGCTGAAGGTAAAGTTGCTCTTAAACTTGATATGAGTAAGGCGTATGATAGAATAGAGTGGCATTATTTGGAAGAAGTGTTAATCTGATTGGGTTTCAATCTGCAATGGATTAGATTAGTCAAATTATGTGATTGTTCTGTTCATTACTATGTGACCTGTGAAGATAAGTTGTTAAGGCCTATTTATCCTAAACGAGGGTTGAGATAGGGAGATCCTCTCTCGCCTTATTTGTTCATTTTACATGCGGAGAGTCTGTCATCTATGATCATATCATATGAAGGTCGAGGAACTATTCATGGATGTAAGGTTGCTGCAGGTGCACCTTCTGTCTCACATCTTTTCTTCATTGATGATAGTTACATTTTCTTTTTTGCTAACCTTTTGGAGGCTCAAGCTATCAAGGATATTTTACATACTTATGAATTGGATTCGGGTTAGCTTGTGAATTTCAATAAATCTTCTATTCGATTTAGCTCCAATGCTTCAAACCATCAGAGGAATGTCATTTCTTCTTGTCTTTCTATTGGTTTTGGATCTATAGAAGGTGCTTATTTGGGTTTACTTTATTTTATTGGGCGAGAGAAGAAGGAAATTTTCTCTTTTATTGAGAAGAAGTTGTGGAAGCGGATGCAAGGATGGAATAGGACTTTTCTTTCTCGGCTGGCAAAGAAGTTCTACTGAAACTGTTGCTCAATGTCTTCCTAACTATGCTATGACTATTTTTAGATTGTCGGTGGGTGTTTGCAAAAAGATTGAGACAATGCTTATCTCTTTTTGGTGGGGTACGAATTTAAGACAAAAACAAGGCATTCCTTGGATGGCATGGGAGAAAATGTGCTGACCGAAACACCTAGAGGGCATGGGTTTCAGGACTTTTCATGATTTTAATATGGCCTTGCTCGGGAAACAATGTTGGAGGTTGCTGTCTGATAATTCCTCGTTGGTTGCAAGAGTTCTTAAGGCTCACTACTATCGTTGAAGCACAGTTTGGGATGCTAAAAGGGGTACTAATCCTAGCTATACTTGGAGCAGTATTTTTTTAAGCATTGATTTTGTTAAAAAAGGAAGTAGGAAACGTGTTGAAAATGGCAGCACTATTAGAGTTTGTTCTGACCCTTGGCTGCTAGATAAGGAGAATCCCTAAGTCACTTCGACTCTTGATGATTCTTGGCTAAATCTTCGAGTTTCTGACTTGATCTTTCATGACCTTAAACAATGGAATTTGTCATTAATCTCAGTTTTATTTAATGAGTGAAATAGAGATTTAATTCTCTAAATTCCTCTGAGTTTCCAACGAAGTATTGATGATTGGTTTTGGGTCTTTGATAGGAAAGAAATCTATTCTGTTAAAATTGCTTACCGTTTTATTCATGCAGCCCCTCGAGATTTGATTCAGGTTCTTCCCTCTCCTCTCTGGAAGAAATTTTGGTCTTTGAACATTCCTGCTAAGATGAAAATTTTCTTTTGACGTTCGTTAAATGCTTGCTTATCGGTTTGTGCTCTTCTTGTTCATAAAGGTGTTGATATTTTGCCTTTGTGTCCTATTTGTGGCATTGAGCCTGAATTTGTTTCTCATGTCTTATTTGAGTGTTGTTATGCTAAGACAGTGTGGTCACATTCTCAGTTGGGTTTTTTCATTCTATCTCTGTTGCGCTGCCTTATTGGTTTTCTTTTGTCGCACACAATTATACTGTTGATGATATGTGTTTGGCTATCTCAATTTGTTGGGCTCTGTGGAAGAACAGGAATGATTTGGTTTGGCATGGCCTTCAGCATTCAGCTGAAGCTATTCTTTTTCTTGCCCGTTCGATATTGACAAATTGAACTACTGCTAGGAGACGAGAAACTGCAGATTTAAACCAAGCCCATCCTACTCCTATTTATTAGAGAAAACCACCAGATGGTTACCTTAAAATCAACAGAGATGTTGCTATTTTTAAAGAGTCAAGGAAGACTGGTACTAGCTTTGTTGTTTGAAATAGCAATGGTGATTGTATAGCTGCTGGTAATAATATCTATCATGGGGTTTTGGATCCTTCTACTGCAGAAGCTATAAAGATCCGTGAGTTATTAAGCTGGGTTAAAAAACAAAACTTACACTCTGTTATTATTGAATCAGATTTGCAACTGGTTATTCAAGGTATTCTTTCAACTAGTCGCAATCAGTCCGATGTTGATTTGATTATTAATGATTGCTTATTTCTTTGTAATTCCATAAATGATATTCATTTTGATTTTTGTAAAAGATCTGCGAACTGTGCAGCTCACTTTCTTGCGAGAAATGCTAGTTCTATGCTAGGTCTTGTTTATTGGGATTTATCTTTTCCTGCTTGTATTTCTTCAACCTTAGCTGCTGACAGTGTTTATCAATGAAGTTTTCCTTTGTTTACTTCAAAAAAAATATTTAGATTAGATTGAATTAAGTAATTAGATACAAATTGATTCATCTTGTCTCAAATAATGTATAAATACGTGTAGGCTTTAAAGCAATACATAGGAGAAATCAATACAATTCATTTTATTCTATAATTTCTTAGCTTTATTCTATTTATTCTACGTTCATCGTATCACAACCTACTTAAGTCAATTTCAACTTTTTTTAGCTAAATCTGCCATCCATATACAGTTATACACAATATATACATCAAAATACAGATTGCAACCACATCACTGCCAATTACCAACATTACCAATTTTATTACAACCTCCACCGTGGTAATTATCTCATGTGGCGAATTCAAGTCAAAGCAATTCTACTTACTTGTGATTTACTTGGATACACTGATAGATCAATCACTCCACCATCCAAACACCATGCATCAACCAAAGACACCTCATCTTCCTTATCGATAATTATCTCACGAGCATTGCAACTATCGCTAAAGATTTGACAGCCATAGGAGACCTAGTCAGTCAACAGATTTGGTCCTCTTCGTAATCAATGAACTTCCCCCAAACTATGAATCCTTCGTCACCACCATGGAGAATCGCAAAAACCCTTCTTCCTTCTCCAACCTGCGCGCAAAGTTATTGCTTCATGAACAAAAATTGTTGTCCCTCCATCAACCTCACTAGACATCGGCTTCACCGCTCAACAATAATATTGTCGACTTCATTGAACTATATCATGGTACTGATCAAGTCGTTGTTGGTAATGGTACTACTGTTCCTTTTACTTCCAAAGGTTCCTTATATTTCCCTATAAAGTTTCAACCACTATACTTCAATAATATTCTCATTATGTCTAGCCTCATTGCCAATTTACTTTTTGTTGCTCAATTTGTTAAAGGAAATTATTGTTTAATTGAGTTTAATCCCTCTGGTTATGTTATAAAGGACCTTTTTACCAAGATTCCACTTCTTGTTAGAAACATCCACAATAATCTATCCCCTTAAGGTTCCTATGAATTTCACAAATCTCATGGCTTTTGTTGTTCAACATGCTTCTTCACATAACATCAACGTCTTGGTCATCCATGAAATCAATCTTTTTCAAAATTATTTCCATCTACTCCAATGTCTCGTACCCATCTCGATTGTAATTCATTTCTTTAAAGTAAAAGTTGTCGTCTTCCCTTTTTGACATTCGCTATATTATATACTGCACCTCTTTAACTTATTCATTGTGACATTTGGGGACCTTGCCCTGAGTTATCACTCTCTGGTTCATGATATTTTATCAATTTTTAATTGTTACACTTGAATTTTTCCTCTTAATCATAAGTCTCAAGCATTACAAAGATTTCAAATTTTCAAATATGTTGTTGATAACTTATTCTCAACAACAATCAAACTGTTTCAATATGATGGAGTTGTTGAACCCATCAAAGGATCATTTGTTACTTTTCTCACTACTTATGACATTTCCTTTTGTATTTCATATCCTCATACCCCATACAAAATGATGGTGCTGAAAGAAAATTTTATCATATAACTAAAGCAAGAGTCATACTTCTTGTTTATAGCTTTCTTCTAAGACGATTCTGGTACGAAGCCTTTTCCACTATTGTTTACCTTGTATATCTTTTACCATTTTCTACCTTACTTTTTAAATGTCCCCATCGGATGTTATTCAATTATTCTCCTTTCTTTACTTCATGTTTTTGGTTGCACATGTTTTCCTTTTCTTGTTCATACTAAAAATGATAAACTCATACCCAAATCCATTCCATATGTATTCCTAGGCTACGTCTCCAATTATAAATGATACAAATGTTATGATCCCTCCACAAATAAAGTTTATATTTCTTGACATGTTAGATTTCTATAAACTCAATGTGCAAATCTTCAACCCAACTTCTTTTTCGCTCCTATTTCTGTATCTTTACCATTACAATTTCGCTTATACTCTGCTCCTTCACCACATTCTAGTTCTCCTCTCTCACCTGTCTTGACTATTTTTGTTTCACTTATACCTATTGTTCCCTCTTCCGTGCCTATTCTGCCTATTCCACCTATTCCTCGACTAATATCCTCCTTTTCTCATCCAATGATCATTCACCTTTGGGACCATACTCGACCTTTAAAAACTTTTTCTTACAACACCATTGTTACTACATTTCTTGATCCAAATCCTACTTTTACTCAAGCAAACAAATGTTCTCACTAGCACTGGGCCATGCTTAATAAGTTCAAGACTCTCCGTCACAACAATACTTGGTATCTTATTCCTCCTCCTCTATGTCACATTCTACATGTTTTAGAGGCTACAAGGTGAGGTTTTGCTCAAAAGAGTCTTCTCGAGCTTGGTAGAATCTTATAGAAGACACTGGAAGCTTATGGAACATTATGGAATATCATAGAAGGTTGTCGAATTGTGTAAATATGTAGCTAGTACATGAAGCATCTAGAGTAGTATGGAAGATTCTAGATAAGGGCATTATTGTAATTTGTACATAAGAGATATTTTGTAAGGACTATTCTTCACTGTTGGATCAAATCAATCCTCACTGTCCATTAAGGAGGTGGAGGGCTATATAAAGGGGATGACTCCCTCATTTGTAACCAACCAAGAATTCAACAATTTAAAGCAATAGAAGTGTCCAAGCTTCCTTAAGGTCCTTTATTCATGTCTTCTTTGGTTGCTTAAAGTCGGCATCTTCGAGGAAGGCTGACTAGCTACACTTGAGTTTTTGGGAGAAAAGTGTACCAGTGTCGCACGTGGAGTTTGAGCGAAAGAAATCTCGTGACAGTTAGTATTAGAGCCAGGTTCTGTAAGGAAGCTTTCTTGAAGGGGAAATCTTGCACAAGATGGTAATCGAACAACCATCTAAAGTCTCCAATCCACAACCTGTTGATAGGGATATTAGGAAAATTCAAGGGACATCATGTCTACCACGGAGGAGCGGTTGGCAAGGATGAATGCTACCATGTCTGATTTAAAGGAAACGGTTGATGATATGGACCAATGCATTTCAATGCTTGAGTCCAAAGGTGACGACAAGGAGCTGCGGGGAGAAATGCAAGATGTCTTAAATATGATGGTCGAGGCGATGTCGAAGACGGATAACTCCTTGGAAGCTATGATGCTCGCTTATAAAGAGGAGGTCAAGAAGCTCAAGGTGGAGCTTGGGTTGTGCAAGACAACCTTAATGAGGGGGGTCCTCACATATGACCAAGGTTGAAGTTCTATTTATGCTAATTTATATAGGTATTTAATTCATATTTACATTCATTTTATATATTCATTCATTCATGTTAGTAGCATTTTTAGGTTAATTAATTTATTTTCATTGATTTTTTTATTTTTATCGTTTTTTGTTTCTTCATAGAAAGCGTGAAGTTTGGCTTCAAATTAGTGTTGGGACCGGATCCGGAAACTGGATTCCAACCGAAAAACGAAACGGAAACGGCCGAAATTCATAAGCGAAAGCGAAAAATGGTATTGACAACACGAAAGCAAATCCAATCTTAAAGCGAAAGAATCGGAAGCAAATCAAAACAGAGCAAACTTCGGATCAAATCGAATCAAAAACCAAAACTGAACCCGACATCCGAACACAATTATCGAAGAAAACGTTTGCGTTGGAAACCTTAAGACTATCGGTCTAAACTAATCCAAATCTGTGTACATTTTTTTTTCTTTAATCATTCTCATACAAAGCACTTCAACTTCTTACTTGGACAAATCCATCCTCAACCAATATCTCAATCTATTTGATCCTATTTAAATCATGACCATCAATTACATAAAATCTTACTAATCCTTTCTTTTGTCAATAAACACTTAATACACATATCTATATATCCGCAATTCATACACAATAAACGCTTCAATAATTCTCAATCCAATCATTCAT
>JANZLD010000237.1:89519514-89533897 GCA_026413575.1 Erythroxylum carthagenense
GGAAGACAAGAGAGCTAGGTCGCGCGAGGAGGAAGAAGAAGCCTGCGGAGGACGTTTAAAATAAAACCAAAACGACGTCGTTTTCGTTTTAACGAAAACGACGCCGTTTTCTTTAACTGAAGGGCATTTGACGTATACTCCGACGCCTTCACCGACCGAAATGGGAGTCGGTATAAAATTCAACCAAATTCACCGACCGAATTTGTTTCGGTCGCAAATATTTAAATGAACAACCACTTTCCGCGACGGTCAGGATTTTTCGGTCGGTATTTCCAACGGTCTTAATACCGTCGGTAATTTTCCGTTGGTATTAAGCATTTTCCTTGTAGTGAATATTAATAATTAGTTATATTAATGACATTTGTAATTTTTTTTCAAATAAATAATAATCGAGAGCAAAGGAACATTATCCCTAATAATTTTAGAATATTAATCATATATTGATCATTCAATTACTTTCATACGATTCATGCTATATTCAATTAATATCGATTGAGTTATCTTTTATTAGAATAAGTAATAAGTAGTATTTAAACATATCAATTATGAGATACTTTGGAAATCTTAAGTTAAATAATTACTTATATAATCATCAGAAATAAATTTTTTAGAGATATACAAGTATTGTTCTAAATAGAGTTATCATATATGTTCAATTCAGTAAACTTGGTCTCTAATAAGCACTCATATATTTATTTAAGTGCACATATTTTAATTTATTAAGGTCGATAACTTCTTTCATAAGAAAGTATCAAAATTTTTAATATAGGTAGAGTGTAGAGTTCATTAACAAAAATTGAGTTTGAGTCAACCATTGTTAAAATGATTAGAACTAGTCATTTGGATATTTGACCCTTACCACTTACAAACCTTTTAACATTTTCATGTTTAGTTAATATGAGATACTCTAACAAAAAGATAAAAAAGTGTATTATTATTTTTACGTTTTATTAATATCCGATATCAATAGGACTATAAATAATTTAAAGTAACACACATAAATACAATGTGAAACTCATAATTATTTGAATGTAAATTTTAAGTAAACGTGTGAACACTATGTCAATTATTTAACATCATAATCCGTCAATTAGACTGTCCATTATTTAATATTACAATCCGTCAATTATATTCTTTTTAAATCATTTATAGAAATAATAACTCAAGTTTAAATAACACGATCAACTTATCATTACAATTAAGAATGGAAGTATAATTACTCTGAATAATTTAAGACTAATCTTATATTTAATAATATTATTTACTGAACTAATTTAAGTGATGTTTAAATAATTTGTAAATGAACTAAAATAGATAGAAAAATACCCTAAGCGATGAAGATACAACACATTATGAAGTTATTGTAAACTTTAATTTTAATTTGAATTATGTTCTCTCATATATAAACTTAAATCATATAAATTATTTATTTTTATAAATGTAATCTACTTTCTTCAAATGTTTAATAACTTTATTAATAAAATCGTTTTGTCCATTTTCTAAAATTTTTAAAAAGTTAATATATTTAAAATTTATCTTAATTTTAATTTTATTTTTAATTTTTATATTTAAAAATTATCACTTAATCTTATACAATATAATTGAGCTCTCACATAATTTAAACGGGTAGCCTTCTGCACGTGAACAGAGAATATTATAATTATCATCACGTGCAGATCGCGTGACAAAGTTTACGAAAGGAGAGGCTCCTACTGAGTACCAGGTTAACTTCGAGCACCAAAAACCCCCCCATCACAATCTCAAGAAATCTCCACCGTACACGTAAATCTACGTTAAGAAATCTCCACCGGTGGTATCACACACCAAACGTACCACCTCCCGCGTGTCCAAACGTTGATTTATCTTTTTCGTCACTTATTGGCTGCTCTTTTTCTCTGTGTCCCTCTCGTCGCCCCCAAAGGCTCAAACCCTTTCCTTTTCCTCCCAAACCCCGCAAAGCCCCTCCGTAATTCTCCATTTCCTAGTTGCGGAGGGATTTTAAATCCCGTTTTTTTGATAGTTATATACATATTTTTATTATGGATTCAGATCAGGGCAAGCTTTTTATTGGTGGGATTTCATGGGAGACGTCTGAGGATAAGCTCAAAGACTACTTCTCCCAGTACGGCGACGTTCTTCAGGCCGTGGTCATGAGAGATAAGACCACTGGCAGACCCAGAGGCTTTGGCTTTGTCGTGTTTTCAGATCCCTCCATACTCGATAGGGTTCTTCAAGATAAGCACACTATTGATGGTAGAACGGTGAGGGAAAGATTCCATTTTTGTTCCTTTTTTAGGGTTTTATTGTTGGGTTTTCGTTTTCAGGTTTGGGTCTACGTGGGGGTATTAATAGATGTGTTGATTTTTTTGGTAATGGTTTCTTGGTTTGAGGGAATCTTGGAACTTTTCTTCTTTTTGAACTGTGGGTTCTGTCTTGTTTTTCATTCTATTAGCGGTTTGTTAGTTCTTGCCCTCCATGTTGTTTTTCGTTCATTTCAAATGGAGGTTAAGCTGGAAATGAGGATTCAACTTGTTTCTGCTGATTTGCAGTTTGTTTTATTGAGTTTTGACATTTATTCTATTGCCTTCCTTTGATTAAATTTTCGTTATCTGTAGTGAACTTTAGGTTTTTGGGATTTTCATATATTGAATCCTGCCTTGTAAGCATTGGTAGTGGTTCTTTTGAGTTTCTATTGTTTATTATCTCTTTGTTTCAGCGTCAATGTTGGATTCAAGTTTTCCATTCTGTCGAATGATGGTGTATTGGAGTAGTTTAATTATCCTTGCACGCTAATTACTGGGATGATAATGATTCATTTGTCTGTGCTGTTAGATATTACTGTTTAAGGATGCTTGATGATATTTTGGGGCTCTTTCCTTATTGTATTTCTTTACTTCTAACTTTGCAGCTTAATTTACCCTTATCATGCTTATTTTTCACATTCTGGCTGTTATGATTGATTTGTGATGATCTCTTATGGCGATCTTTGCAAGTTTTTGATCATTTCTTGTGGAGTTGATTTTGATTGCTTTC
This sequence comes from Erythroxylum carthagenense, assembly GCA_026413575.1. NCBI lineage: Eukaryota > Viridiplantae > Streptophyta > Magnoliopsida > Malpighiales > Erythroxylaceae > Erythroxylum > Erythroxylum carthagenense. The sequence continues at coordinate 89,522,548 of JANZLD010000237.1, forward strand.
TTAACTTTTCACTGGAGCGTTCTGAGATATGGATAAATGAAAATAACTTTGTGTTCATGAATTTCTCCAGTTGTCTGTTTCTTTATCTGAATTAGTTTTCAGCATTTTGTGGATGTGATGCCGACTAGAAAATTATTGACACTTCCATATTTTCATTCCAACGTTGGTTTCTCAAAACTACTTTAGATATTTGAACTAGTGAGTTTAGAAACTCAGCATTGTATTACTGTAGGATACTTATGATTATGGTTATTACCTTTGGAATTGACTACAAAATTGTAAAGCATGTGTTTGCTTAAACAAATGAAAAATATCAGTAAATGTTATCGTGGTCATTTGGATCAAATAGACTTCTACTTGGGCTGTCAATTCATACTTATTGTTAAGATCATTAAGATCTGTACTTGATTTTTGGTGTCCATTGTTACTTATCGTGTTTAATGAAGTGCTCATCTTTGCTATCGCAAGCACTTCTTGTTATGCTATTGCACACACGTTAATGTATTTGTATGATAGTGAAGCTGATTTCTGCTAGCAATCCTAAATTGTTGTTATAATATCATATGGTTATTATATACACTAAATGTTTTTTGCAGCTCAAGTCCATTAAACATTTGAACTCTGGTGAAGAACTTCTCATGTCATTTCTCGCATTAGTGATTCTTTTTTTTTTTTAAGATAGAGAAGGCATAAAATCAAAAAAATGTTGCTTGATGTGGCAATATTCCTGCGAATGGATTTAAGTTTTTACCTCTCTTATTAACCCACTTTCTTTGATTTTCCAGGTTGATGCAAAGAGGGCATTATCACGAGAAGAGCAGCAAACTACTGGCAGAGTTGGAAACCTGAATAGTGCTAGAAATGTTGGCAATGGTGGAAATATAAGAACCAAGAAGATTTTTGTTGGAGGACTGCCTCCCACTCTAACTGAAGAAGGGTTCCGCCAGTATTTTGAAGCTTATGGCCATGTAACTGATGTAGTAATAATGTATGACCAGAATACCCAACGGCCTCGTGGATTTGGATTTATTTCCTTTGACACTGAAGATGCAGTTGATCGGGTTTTACAAAAAACATTTCATGATTTGAATGGTAAGCAAGTTGAAGTGAAACAGGCACTTCCTAAGGACTCTAATCCTGGTGGAGGCCGAGCTTTGGGTGGTGGCTCTTTTGGCGGTAGCAGCGGCAACAGTGGCAGCGGCTATCAAGGATATGGTAGTTCTGGTAACAATTCAAGCTCCTATGATGGCCGGATGGATTCAAACAGGTATATGCAGCCTCAGGGTTCTGGAGGTGGTTATCCTCCTTATGGTTCATCTGGATATGGTGCAACTGGCTATGGATATGGTCCTGCAAATAATGGTGTTGGTTATGGTGGTTATGGGAGTTATGGCAGTGCAAGTGCTGGATATGGAGCACCTGCTGGTGCAGCCTATGGGAACCCGAATGTAGGGAATGCTGGGTATGCAAGTGGTCCACCTGGTGCCCATAGAAGTTCATGGAGCAGTCAAGCTCCTTCTAGTTATGGTGGCATGGGATATGGAAATGCTACTTCATGGGGTGCTCCTAATACTGGTGGTGGTGGTGGTGGACCTGTTTCAGCACCAACTGGTCAATCTCCAAGTGGGGTAACTGGTTATGGGAGTCAGGGTTATGGGTATGGTAACTACAGTAGTAACGACGGATCTTATGGAAATCCATCTGTATATGGTGCTATGGGAGGTCGTTCTGGGGGTCCTTCAAACAGTAATTTGGGTGGTCAAGGTTCAGGCGACTTGCAAGGGACTGGATACATGGGAAGTGGCTATAGTGATGCAAATGGAAATTCAGGTTATGGCAATGCAGCATGGAGATCTGATCCATCACAAGCTTCTGGAAATTATGGGGCATCTCAAGGAAGTGGTGCTCATGGTCAAGTTGGGTATGCTGGATATGGTGGTGCTCAAAGCCGACAAGCACAACAACAGTGATTTTGACTCTTCAAGGCCTGCATCATCCTTTTGCGACTTCCTCCTGCCTTCTCTTTGAGGTCTTTTGATGATTTCTTGTTCACAACAACAGGGGAGATGTCTCAATTGAATGGTGATGCGTTTATAGGCCTGGTTGGATTGCTTGAATCCTAGTAGTTTGCAATATTTTGCTAGTCTATAATAAGTAGTTCAAGGCATACTAGCTGCCCTCTTTATTTATCTACTTTCTTGTTGAGTGTAGTTCTAAGATTTGGCATGCTTATAATTTGTGCTAGCAGTTTGGAACTTTGTTATCTTTGTTAAGTCTTCAATCTATTGTGATAATGAATAGTTCTGTTCATTTGAATGTAGCTGAGAATTTTGTTATGTGCATCTCAATTGTTCACTTTCTTGGCCTTCCACTAAGAATGTGATGTTGGTGAGCTTTTAGATTGCATTTATGTATCATTAATTCAAGTATTTGTAAAGATGAATTGCAGGCTTCCTAGAGATAGAAGTTGAAGTTTGGGCAACTTGGGTTGGTCACTACATAGATTTGTAGTGATATTCGTAGTGGTAGTTGACGCATTGAGGATGGAATAATCATTTTCCCCCTGTATTTGCCCTTGTGTTGTACAGGAGGAGATGCTCGTGTTATAAGGTGGAGTCAAGTCTCCACTCATGGCTGAGCCCGAGCTTCATAGTGGTTGTGTGTGGATTGTGGGGTTTATTTTCATCCTGGAATGCAATTGAAGAGGACTTGGTCGGTTGAAATTGTGTAGTAGCCTGAATGGCCATTTTTTCGGCTAGGCGATATCAACAGTCAAATATATCTTGCTGGCATTTCAAGTTATAAGTTTCTCAAAGATTCCAATTTTTGGTGGGCTGGTCGATTTTGTGAGGCAGACAGCTTGTGGCACGTTAACCTGAGGAGTTAGTGTCATTTGTGTTGAGATCATGTTAGAACATAATTTTTTAGGCCATGTTATCTAATGGAGTAGATCAGTATGATTCCAAATGTTTAGAACACCAGGAACGCTGTTAAACGAAGGTAGGCGAATGCAAATCTTGGTATGAGGTCAACTAGTTTTGTTACATTTATGGAAGGCTATTTCATAAAAAGGTTAGGCTATACATTTATACAATTTTCTTTTGAATTAACATCTTAATCACATTTTTTGAGGGTTATTATTATCCATGATGTCCTTTACACCCGATGGGATTAGTATTGAGTTTTCCTGGTCACAAAACATGTCTTCTTTTTGGGTGCTTTAGAAAACAGGAAAGATTGTTTCTTGCTTGTTTCAACGTGAAATAGTTCCATTTGCTTGTGGGATCTTCAAGATGAGAAAGATGTTCTTGGTGTAGTAGCTGCTTGATTACCTTGAAGTGACTGCAGTATCAAGCATTGCTGTGAATGTGAATGTGAATGTGATTGTGATTTCCAGGGATGCTGATAATTTCTGTTAAAACTGAAGTTGCAAAGGTCCTACCAGAATTTCTACTGGGGAGAAGAGCTCTAGCTTACAAAATTAATGTCAGATGCTTAGTTATACTAAACATATTCATCTATTGGGTTTGATTGATTCATAATTTGATTCTGTCATTTATTTTGGAGAATTTATGGATTTCATTTATTTAGACATCAACATTTCTCGTCCTATGACCTAAAAACGGCATTAAATTAGATCTTTATTCTCATTAATTCTTTTTTTTTTTTTTTTTGGGTTTTCGATTGGAAGATGTGGTCACAGGTTCAGTCTATTTTTCACTTATTACTCTTAACCAACACAAACCAGCAGATACCAAGCCACTCCAATCTTCTTAAAGGCTTGACTATGATTTGAATAATCAAGTTATCAATATGACTACCGCAAATTGGTAAATCGAAAAGCACACGATCATAGAGATTGCACCTACAGCTTCTACGTCTAGATCATCAAAGTGAAAGGATCCTCTCACTATTTCTTACATCCTTGAGAACAACGAGTACTTGCAAAGTGAGACGTAAGGGCAATCTTTGACGTTTCAGTTGCAAAACCAAACAGTGCACATAACAAAGGTGAACCAAATTTAAAAACCTGCTGAGTAGATAAAAGCCAACGAGACAAATCTTCTAGCTAGAGAAATTGAATAGTTAATAGGTATTAATTAATACGCAACGAAATCTGGATTATCGTGTTTTTATTCATTTTTAACTTTGAAAGTTTGTTTCTTAAAACATATTATGCAGTTTAACGTACATCTCTTCTAGATAAAGTTATTATAGAAAATTCATTTTGAGAAATTGAAAACATTTTATTCGTGAGTAAATTCTGACATTTAAAGTAAATGGAAATATTTGAAGTTTCCAAGAAAATCTTGGAATTGCCTTTTTGCCACTCACGTCCAAGTTCGGTTTTAAAGAGGAGAAAAATTAATGATCAACGAAGAAAATACAGAGTGAAGGAAAAAACATCTGAACATTCTCAGCAAATCATCTACTTCTCATGAACTTCATTATTTTATCCAACGTTAAAATAACAGACAAAGTTGACTTACACGCAAAACTTTCCCAGTTATCCGTCAAAGAGAACATATGATCTAGTTGATATTCATTATATTAAACATACTGATTTTTTGATCAAAGAAGAAGAACCATTGCCTGATCTTAATTATAATGAGCTTGAAAAGACGATTTATGAAGAAAATATATTTGTCATAACAAATAAATTAAGAACATCTACTGATGGTTAATTCATATTTTATTTTGATCATATTTAAGTTAAAATTATATTGTATTACAAGTTTACAATTGAGAATAATTTTATACATTACTAATTTATAATTTATTTTAATGCAGTAGAAGAAGTTGATGCAAATATTTTAGATGAAAGTGTAGCTTACGAATCTTTAAATAGCATCGGATAATTTATAACTTTTGACGATGATGGGACACAACCTCCTTCAGAAATATGATTTTGATTATTATTATTATTTTAATATTTATATTAGATTCATATGTATTTATTATTTAATTCATTGTATAATAATAGATATTGGTGTGATTTTATTTCAATAAAATATTGTTTTTTTTACTTATTTTTATAAATTTTACTTATTATTTATTATATACCGGTTTTATAGCGGTTCAATACCGATTAAACTTTTAAATTTTAAACATTTCTTTCGGCCAATTCGATGTTTGGTTCAATTTTTTAAAATATTACTTATTAGTCTCAAAAATATACCCAATGTTTGAAATGTTTATTATACTAGTCATTCTCGAGCTGGGAAGGAAAAAATTCAAAGCCCGTATTTCTCTCCTCCTTCCGAGACTCGGCCTAGTGCCTAAAGCCCTTTAAAGTCAAAAACCAAAGCTTCGACCAAAGCTTGCATTTGAGCGCCCTTTTGTTTTTTTCTTTCCTCGCTCTTTTCTTCTTCAAAAGTCCTAAAGCCTTGTAATGCTTAACATTTGAACAATATTTGAAAACGGCCTTCAAGGGGTGTGGCTCGATGGTTGAGAGCGGGGCTTGACTTTGGTTAGGTCCCAGGTTCGATTCTATGCTAGCCCCTTTTGTAAGAGCCTAGGGTAGCAGGGGTTTTACCTGTAGATGGAGAACTAGTTAGGCCCTCAATGATGAGGTGCGCCCGCTTGGCCCGCCTGTGGGGTGGTGCGCCAATTGGGCCCTCAGAGAGGTGTGCCCGCTTGACCCGCCTACGGGATTTCCTCGAAAAAAAATTGAAAACGAGTTATTTTCTTATTTGATATTTGCTTTTTATTTACTTTTGCTTATGTTGTGCCATCTGTCAAGCTTTTATATTTACTTTTATATTTAATATTTATCCTTTATGTTTTCATATAGCATCTTGTAGTGGTTAGCTTTACCGCTTATCAAGGTGTGACATTGTTTGTTTGCTTTAATATTTGTGTTATTATCTATATTGAGCATTACAACCTGTAAGGTGCTGGAAAAATTACGCAAGATCAAATCTAAACGTAATGGAAATAATATAATTTTTTTTCCACAAAATCAACTTTGACAGAATTAAATTAGAAATATAAAATAAGAAATTGACAAAGTTTTACTAACATTTTCCGATTTCTTGTTACAATTTTCCGTTTCTTCAAAACTGTCAATTCCACGAGTTGTTTAATCACCTGACATCTAATAGTATCCATAGATCTATTCAAAGAAAACTCAAATTAAATTTGAGAGGAAAAATTGTTAGAAGTGCTAGCATCCATTTTTCTAATTTTCCCTTTTATATGAAAAAACCTATTTTTCATATCCTTGGACTTTATTAAAATTACAATTAAAGTCAAACTTTAATTATAATTATTAATTAATCATTATAAGATCAAATATCACATATATTGACCCTTAAAGTTTCTAAAACTTCTCAATTAAGTCCAACTTAATTCTAATTTCAATTTCTCCTTTAGAGACCTTTTATGTGTGACCCATTAGGTTCCTAATATGTTGACCATGATTATAAATTATAATTCTAATTCATAATTGGAATCCTTTTAATTTATCTTTAATTCCCTAATCAAACAATTGATAATCATAGATCATAATTGACGTCTAGCAGCATGTCATGACCACCCAAATATTAGGAATGTCAAAGTGGTTTGACTTAACTTGTCTATGCATGATTATCTAGTATAAATTAATCATTTCGTTATCTAATGTTCCAATTGAAATTAGAGTATGAAATTCACGTCTATTCTAAATAATCCAATCATATTTGTTATTGCTAATTAGTAAATGATTTGTAATTGATATTTGAAAACAACCTTTCCAAATTTCAGTTTACTCTAGCTAAAGATTCCCAAAATCATTACTATCAAGAACAACAGAACATTCTTCCTAATTACTTTAGGATAACGAATTCTTTATTGATTTACTCAACTATCTCCACATAGTTCATACTATATCTAATAGCTACCGAATTGAACCATTCCAAGAATAGAACATAAGTAGCATCAAAACATAGCAATTCCTACATGAAATAATTTTGGTAATCTCAAGTCTAAGGATCAATTATACAACCATCATAATGAGATAATCCACATACACATAAGTAATGTTCCATTCGAGATTCTCATAATTGGGTCAGTTTAGTGAAGTTATTCTCTAATAAGTACCCACATGTTTGTTTAAGTATCTCCATACTTTAATCTATGAAATCAATTACTTTTTTCATAAAAAAGAAACAAATATGTGCTAGTCTAACCATTTCATCAATACTCCGTCTCGACAAAACTATGACTAGGAACATTTTAGGAATAATACGAAATTACAATTTGAATCTTATAATTATAATCACATTATAATTTCTAATTGCATAATAATTATTTAAGAGATTTTATCTTTATGATTAATAATTAAAGAATTAAAAACACACAAAGATAAAGAATCTCTTTTATTAAATAAAATTTTTTTATACAATTAAATCTACAATAAAAAATGGCTGCAAGGGCATAAACCAACAATCTCTCACTTGCATTAATGCCATTTACTAATGTATCGAATACTATAGCCATCCATATGTCTATCATGTTTCTTTTGAGATAACGACTTAGTAAGAGGATCTGCTAGATTCTCTTCAGTGGGAACTCGCTTTATCAGGATGTCCTTCTGTTCCACCATCTCTCGGATTAGATGAAACTTTATGAGTACATGTTTGGATCGCTGATGAGATCTCGGTTCCTTCACTTGTGCAATAGCATCAATGTTGTCGCAGTACACTACTATCGGATCAACAATGCTAGGAACTACTCCAAGTTCAATAATGAACTTCTTGATCCAAACTGCTTCCTTCGCTACCTCAGAAACTGCAATATACTTAGCTTCAGTTGTTGAATCTGCGATGGTTGGTTGTTTGGAACTCTTCCAACTAACCACTCCACCATAAAGAGGAAAAATATACCCTGACTGTGATATACTATCATCTTGATCAGACTAGAAACTAGTATATGAATAACCCTGAACTCTCAGCTCAGCTCCTCCATAGACCAGAAACATATCTTTAGTCCTTTTCAAGTACTTTAAGATATTTTTTCACAGTTGTCCAATGACCCTCATCAGGATTAGCTTGATATTTGCTTGTTATGCTCAAAGCATAAGCAACATCTGGTCTTGTACATAGCATCGCATACATGATCGATCTAATAGTCGAAGCATATGGAACACCATTCATTCTATCTCTTTCCTCTTGTGTCTTAGAACACATGCTCTTGGAAAGAGAAATCCTAGGTGATGTAGGTAAAAATTCCCTCTTGGAATTTTCCATGTTAAACCGTTTTAACACTTTGTCTATGTATGAGGATTGGGACAAACTAAGCAACCTTTTTGATCTGTCTCGATAAATCTTTATACCTAGTATATAAGCTGCTTCTCCCATATCCTTCATAGAAAAATTCTTAGATAACCATATCTTAACAAACTAGAGCATTGAAATGTCATTTCCAATGAGCAATATGTCATCCACATAAAGTACTAAGAAAACAACTGCACTTCCCATTACCTTTTGTAAACACAAGGCTTATCCACATTTTTTATAAAACCAAACTCTTTGATTGTTTCATCAAAGCGGATGTTCCAACTCCACGACGCTTTCTTCAGTCCATATATGGAACTTTGCAACTTGTATACTTGATTAGGAAATTCTTTATATTCAAAACCCTCATATTGTCTCATATACACATCCTCTTGCAAATTCTCATTGAGAAATGTTGTCTTGACATCCATCTACCAAATTTCATAATCATGATATGCTGCTATAGTCAATAAAATCTTTATGGATTTAAGCGTTGCTACTGGCCAAAAAGTTTCATCAAAATCAACTCCTTGTTTTTGTCTGTAACCTTTCGCCACTAACCTTACTTTGTACGTATGTACATTTCCATCCATGTCAGTTTTTCTCTTAAAAATCTTTTTGCACCCAATAGGTACTATACCTTCAGGTGTATTTACCAAAGATCATACTTGGTTAGTGTACATGGATTCCATTTCAGATTTCATAGCTTCTTTCCATTTTAAATAATCATTGTCTGACATTGATTCCTTAAAATCAGTAGGTTCGTCATTCAAAATTGAAGTATCATCACTTCCTTTTTTAACATGTAGATCTAATCTAAAAGGAGGATGATGTACCCTTCCAGACCGTCGCGGACTATGTGTTTCTTGAACCATTGGTTAGACATTTAATGTATCAACTTGTGGTTCTTGTTCCATTTCAATGTGTGTTTGTAGTTCTAGAACCTTTCTAAGTTCCACATCACTCCCACTACTTTCTTTGAGAATAAATTCTCTTTCTAAGAATATAGCATGTCTTGAGACAAACACCTTTTATTCAAGAGGATGATAAAATTGATATCCAAAACATTCTTTAGATACCCCACAAACATGCATTTATCTAATTTAGCTTCAAGCTTATCAGACATTGCACGCTTAACGTAAGCATCACATCTCCAAATTTTTAAGTGTGACATTCTTGATCTTTTACTAGTCCATATCTCATATGGAGTCTTGTCAACAGTTTTGGATGGAACTCTGTTTAATAGGTAGGTAGCAGTGTTAAGAGCATATCCCTAAAATGAAACTGGAAGAACTGCATAATTCATCATGGAACGTACCATATCTAATAAAGTACGGTTTCTCCTTTCAGAAACCCCATTATGTTGTGGAGTTCCAGGCAGAGTCCATTGTGAGAGAATTCCATTCTCTTTTAAGTAACTAAGAAACTCATGGTCAAAGTAATCGCCACCTCGATCAGATCTAAGTGTCTTAATATTCTTACCAGTTTGTTTCTCTACTTCAACTCTAAATTCTTTGAACTATTCAAATGCTTCCGACTTGTATTTTATTAAATACACATAACCATATCTTGAATGGTCATCTGTGAATGTTATGAAATATGAAAAACCTTCTCTATCTTGAGTAGACATAGGGCTACGTACATCTGAATGTATAAGCTCTAACAACTCATTGGTTCGTTGTCCCTTTCCACTAAAGGGAAGTTTGTCCATTTTACCCTTTAAACAAGATTCACAAGTTTCATACGATTCATAATTGAAAGGATCTAAATATCCTTCTTTATGTAACTTTGTGATTCTTGTTTTATTAATATGACCTAACCTACAATGCCATAAATAAGAAGGATTTTGCTCACTTAATCTCCTTTTCTTGCTATTTATTTGAAGAATTGGTCTTTTAAGATCTAATTCATACAAACCATTTGTAAGCATACCAGATCTATAATAAATGTCATCTTTATAAAAAGAACAACTATTATTTTTAATATTGAAAACAAATCCATTCAAGTCCAAACATGAAATAGAAATAATGTTTCTTGTGATGACAGGAACATAATAATAATTATTTAGTTCAAGTACAAGATCAGAAGGCAAAGCTAAACTACAAGTTCCAATAACTAATGCAGCAACTCTAGCTCCATTATTGACTCATAAGTCCACTTCGCCTTTTCTCAACGCTCTACTGTCTGTCAGTACTTGCACATTGTTACAAATGTGAGACCCACATCTGGTATTTAATACCCAAGATTGTGATACAGAAGTAGAAAGATTGATTTCAATCATAAACAAACCTGAAGTTGAAGTTACGCTTAACTTCTTTTCCTCCAAGCTAACAAGATAAGCTTTGCAGTTTCTCTTCCAATGTCCAGCTATGCCACAATGGAAACAGGTGCCCTTAAAATTCTTCTTCTTGACACGATTTTCTGGCTTTTCTACTTCAGCAGAAGTCTTTTGGTTCTTGATTTTGTTCTTCTTCTTAAGGGTCTTACCCTTATCCTTGGAAGAAGAAGAGCCAACAACAAGAACAGAACTGGATTCCTTCTTAAGGCATCCCTCAGCGGCCTTGAGCATGTTGAGTAACTCAACCAATGACACTTCCTTTGTGTTCATGTGGAAGCTCATAATAAATTGAGAAAAACTCGGGGTAAGAGACTGGAGCACTAAATCAATGCTTGACTCGTGGTCTAGGTCATATCCTAATTGACCTAATTTTTCAATGTAGCTAATCATCCGCAGAACATGAAGTTTCACTGATGATCCAGGAGCCATTCCACATTGAAATAGAGCTCTCGCAGTCTCAAACCTCTGTACCCAACTCTAAGCACCAAACAACTCTTGAAGGTGTAGGAACATTTCCCTTGCATTCATATTTTCATGTTGCCTCTGAAGTTTGGGAGACAAACTGGCTAACATCACACATGTTACTTGCTCATTGTCATCTATATGTCTTTGATAATATACCCAATCCTTATTGGCAGCATCTTGCGCAGGCTCAGGTGGAAGCTCAGTGTCAAGAATGTACCATTTTTCCTCTTTCCTTAAAACAATTTTAAGGTTACGCAACCAGGTAGTAAAATTTGGTCCAGTCAATTTGTTG
>JANZLD010000237.1:89771589-89783119 GCA_026413575.1 Erythroxylum carthagenense
CACTATAATAGAGGTCGTACAGTTGACGTCAGCCGGCTGACGTCAACTACACGACCTCTATTATAGTGATCCGGATGACGTGGGCGCCACGTTACACGCCGCCCATATGCAGAAGAGCGCGTACTGTACGGCGCGTGCGCTACACGCACCAACACGTCCCAAATCCAACGGTCTACATGTTAGGCCGAATGTGGGACGTGCCTTGCATGCGCCTGTTTTCCCACGCTTTGAGAGCGCATACTGCGCATGCATCACACACGTCCCCTTGCATGTGATGCCACTTGGCAGCATGCAATTATTACATGCGGCAACCGTACCACCACTTCCCTGACCACTATAGCAAAATCGCGGGCATGCATTGCACACATCAAACATTGCATCGCCCTCCAACGGGGAGGACAATTTCTGGCATCCTGAATCCAATTTTTTGCTCCATTTGGCCTATTTTTGACCCGTTTTTTATAGCTAACCTAATGTATACTACTTTTACTAATTATATATGTAAAAAAATTGAAAAACGAATCAAAAACTGAAGAAAACTGTATGGAATGGAAATAAAAAAACCTTTGTTTCCCTCAAATCAATCACGTAACTTCTCTGATACCATGTGTTCCCTATTACGTACCCAGAATCATACATGAAAGGGAAAAAATTAAGAAAATGCGGAATACCTTATTTCAGTTCTATTCCGAGTTTCAAAGCAATTTTTGACACTAAAACGAGCTTCGATCCTCCTGGAACAATTGAGGAAGTTGATCATTGACACTCAGTTTAGGCCTTTCTACAGTTTTCTTAATACGTAAGCTCTATTAACGGGTCAGGAAATCATATGCTTATGATTGATATGAGTAACTGTAGAAGACCTTAACCTTTATATAGCTTTCATATCGGGCTTCCCCATCACAAGGCCGATATAAACTAGGTCCACACTGATAGGGATCCATTTTTCACCTGAACTTCGACTCATTAATTTAGATCATTTATTTAATTGGATCAAATTATGTAACTTAATCGATAATTTATTAAAAGCTAAAATTACAATTAATAGTTGTCCACTTAATAGGAAAAATACAAAATTGTCCCTAAGGACAAAAATGTCTTATATGAAGAAAACATTCCATTTAGCAAAAAGGAACTGAAAGAGGCAAAAGACTTAAAGAGTAGACATTAGACTGAAAAGTTTTTGTTGTTGTTCTTATAGTTGTTGTAAATAATTTTCTTCTGCCATCATTCTTTGTGATATATGGACAATCAAATCCATATATAACTGGCATCTTTGAAGTGTAATTAAGTTGAGCCATTGACTACTGCAAGAAAGCAAGCATGTTGAATAAAAAATGGACAACATTGGCTGCAGACTATGAAAGCACTTGTAACTATATAAGGAATACTCTCAAAGATATTATCTGATTCATCAAAATGCTCTTTTTATAGGCATACAAGATATGAGATCGTTGTTTAACGTTCTCCATGATTACAGCCCATGATCCAACTACTCCACTACATCTACTAAAGACTAGGATTGTTTAACAAACTCTAGAACATACTTGATAACTAAGTAAACAAACTCACAAACCTTACTCCACTCACCCACTCATACATTATTTAACTAAGTGCCAATACTTTCGGTCAGACTCGACCAATAGTGCTATGATTGATAATCTTACACTCCCCCTCAATCACAACTTCCTTTTCTGAATGCTACACCAAGTTGTTGACAAAAGTTCTTCATCTTGTTGCTGCTCTAGCCTTTTGTGAAAAGATTTGCCATTTGATTATCCGTTGTTATTGAAAACGATCTAGAAGGGAGGTTGAATAGATCTTTTAATTTTTTCTCAAAGTGCTACAAAAACAAAGAATTAAAACACACGAAACAAACAAGCAAATTTAAATATAAAGAGTAGAGAAGAAACACAAACACAGCGTTTGTAGAAGTTCGGTGCTAAGACCTACGTCCTCTACTTAAGCTCCCACTTAGGATTTTGTCAAAGCTCTTTACTACACACTTTTTAGTTCAGTGTGAGCTCTTACAACTCAACTTAACTTCCGGCTCAAGCTACACCTTACAAATGATTTATTTTCCCGACACAAATCCTTCCTCTCAAGTGATTTTTCTCTAATCACTCAGTTCACAATAATAACAATGATAACTAGTAAAGCTCAGTACAGCTGAATACAATTAGAACATGCTAAGAGCAATATGAAGATAATTTGAACTATAGCAAGTATGCTTCACTTTTGGAATTGTACATCAATCCTCTGGAGTTCCATCCTTTTATATGCAGGCTTCAAGATGTTTTTAGACGTTGTAGAACTCTCCTAGCCGTTGTATCAAGATTTTTCTCCCGTTTGAAATCAATTGACATAGTCAAATTATGTTCAGCTGTACTGATAGTCGACTAGTTGATATGTAATAGTCGACTAGTATATGATAGTCAACTTGTCTTCAAGCAATAGTCGACTAGTACCAACGTTTTCTATGAAAATTTTATCTCCACTCTTCGAATGGTCGACTAATATGATGATAGTCGACTAATTCATTTATCCAACTGACAGGTCTAATTGTTAATAGTTGACTTGCACTATGATAGTCGACAAGCCTCTAGCTCCAACTGACAGATCTCACAAAATCTCCAATCTTTGACTGTTGGGATGCTTATTTTGAATTTGTCATCGAGATCTTCTCATGATATACATGTTGTGTAAATTCTGATACTCAATATTCCAATCTTGATTAAATTTCATCTACCTTGAAAATTGGTGTATTTTAATTCAAGCCTGAAATTATTTCTTAACCAATTCTTTAAGTTTTATTATTATCAAAACATAGAAGGATTTAATTTGTCAACCTCTATTGGTCTAACAATTATGACATGGTCCAAATCAATTTCTTCTTGCAACGCTTTCTCTCTAATAAAATGATAATGCACCTCCACATGTTTAGTTCTTGTATGGAACATCGGATTTCTGCCAAATGTATTGTCGACAGATTATCACAATACAAAGGAATTGGACCCTTTGTTTGCTGATACAAATCCTTCAACAATTGCATAAGCCAAGTACTCTCTCAGGCTACCACTATTGTTGCTCGGTACTCTGCTTCAATTGTTCATAACAACACAGCTAGTTGTTGTTTGCTACACCAAGAAACTGCTCTAGATCGAGGCATAAACACATACCTGGTAGTCGAACGTTGAGTATCATGATTACCTGCATAGTCAGTATCATAATAGCCAGCTAACTTGCAATCTCCACCCTTCTTATACATGATGCCATACCCAGCTGTACCTTTAACATATCTTATGATCCTTCGAATTGCTTCCAAATGAGGATTCTTAGGATTTTGCATATATCGACTAATCACACCAACTGCATAAGATATATTAAGTCTTGTTAGAGTTAAATAGATCAAGCTACCAACCACCTGTCGCTATATTGTTGCATCCTTCAAGTCCTTCCCTTCATGAGCACATATCTTAACATTTGACTCCATTGGAGTCAAAATTGGTTTGCAATTGACTAACCCAAACCTTTTTAACAAGTCTTTGGAATATTTCTGTTCGTAAAGAAAGATTCCATCTTCACTATGATCAACTTCCAAGCAAAGGAAGTGGTTTAGTTGTCCCAACTCTTTCATTAAGAACCAAATTGACAAATTCTCCTTTGTTTGGAGAATTTCGTCTTCACAATCTCCTGTAAGAATCAAATCATCTACTTACACTAGCATAATGGCCAGTTTGCTTCCAACAACTTTCTCTCTAATAAAATGATAATGCACCTCCACGTGTTTAGTTCTTGTATGGAACATCGGATTTTTGCCAAATGTATTGTCGACAGATTATCACAATACAAAGGAATTGGACCCTCTGTTTGCTGATACAAATCCTTCAATAATTGCATAAGCCAAGTACTCTCTCAGGCTACCACTATTGCTGCTCGGTACTCTGCTTCAGTTGTTGATAACAACACAGCTAGTTGTTGTTTGCTACACCAAGAAACTGCTCTAGATCGAGGCATAAACACATACCTGGTAGTCGAACGTTGAGTATCATGATTACCTGCATAGTCAGTATCATAATAGCCAGCTAACTTGCAATCTCCACCCTTCTTATACATGATGCCATACCCAGCTGTACCTTTAACATATCTTATGATCCTTCGAATTGCTTCCAAATGAGGATTCTTAGGATTTTGCATATATCGACTAATCACACCAACTGCATAAGATATATTAAGTCTTGTTAGAGTTAAATAGATCAAGCTACCAACCACCTGTCGCTATATTGTTGCATCCTTCAAGTCCTTCCCTTCATGAGCACATATCTTAACATTTGACTCCATTGGAGTCAAAATTGGTTTGCAATTGACTAACCCAAACCTTTTTAACAAGTCTTTGGAATATTTCTGTTCGTAAAGAAAGATTCCATCTTCACTATGATCAACTTCCAAGCAAAGGAAGTGGTTTAGTTGTCCCAACTCTTTCATTAAGAACCAAATTGACAAATTCTCCTTTGTTTGGAGAATTTCGTCTTCACAATCTCCTGTAAGAATCAAATCATCTACTTACACTAGCATAATGGCCAGTTTGCTTCCAACAACTTTAACAAACAAACTAGAGTCTGCTGGTGCTACCGAATAACCATTATGAGTAAGAAATTCAACAATTTTATCATACCAAACTCTTGGTGCTTGCTTCAATTCATAGAGTGCCTTCCTTGGCTTACATACATACCCAGGATTATCTTTACTCTGGAAACCCATTGGTTGACATATGTATATCTCCCTATCTAATTCTCCTTGCAAAAATGCATTCTTTACATCCATTTGCTACAAATTCGATTCTTTGAGTCTCCCTTTCCACGAGTGCTCCCTTCACTTTGACGACCTCCTGCCTCAGCATCATTCTTTTTAAATTTATTGGTACCATGTTGTTTGGAATTCCATTTGCCTCTATTGGCAAAGAGTGATTCCTCTTGATCCTTCGGTGAAGCTCCTTCCATTTGCTTAGCTAACGCCTCTTGACCAGCTAGCAAATTTTCAAATTCCGCAAATGATGGCTGAGTTTGCCATCCTTGTACAGTAGCAAAGAAGCCTCTATATTCAGGCTTCAGACCATGAATAATGATGCGCTTCATCCTCATCTCTCCAATTGGAGCTTGTGGATCTAATCCCGAGATCTCTCAGCATAGCATCTTCACTCTATTGAAGTATTATGCGACTACTATGTCGCATTGTGCTATTGAAAGCAATTCACTCTCTAAGAGTTGGAGTCTCATATCATTTTTCTTTTGAGAATAGTTTGGCAAAGGTATCCCAAGCTTGCTTTGGAGTAGTGGCGTCTCGGATGTGTTCCAAGACATCTTCTTCAACCGTCGTCTTCAAGGCGAACATTGCCTTCCCTGCTTTGATGTTCCATTTCTGCAAGATGCCGTTTGCATCTTCCACTTCTAGTTGTGTCACCTCTCTACCGTTGACAACCTCCCACAAGTCTTGTCCTTTCATGTAAATCATCATGCACGTTGACCACGTACCGTAGTTACTGTTGTTGAGCTTTTTCATTCCGCGGACAACTTGAAGGTTTGTGATCTTGTCGACAATAAGAACTCTGACAAAACAAACTACAAGAAATGATCTCCAAGGTATAACCTGCTTTGATGCCAAATTGTTGAACCAGAATGGACAGTATTGGCTGCAGACTATGAAAGCACTTGTAAGTTGTAACTATATAAGGAATACTCTCAGATATATTATTTGATTCATCAAAATGCTCTTTTTATAGGCATACAAGATATGAGATCGTTGTATAACGTTCTGCACGACTACAGCCCATGATCCAACTACTCAGCTACATCTACTAAAAGCTAGGACTGTTTAACAAGCTCTAGAACAGAACTCACGAACCTTACTCCAGTCACCCACTCACACATTATTTAACTAAGTGCTAATACTTTCAGTCAAACTCGACCGATAGTGCTGTGATTGATAATCTAACAAAGTAAAGCACCAAAATTATTTCCTGTGAACCTAAACAGTTTATGCAACTCGATCAGAATTTTTACAGAGCTTTCCAAGCATAAGAGGACAGATGATTGTTCTCCTTTTTTTTTTTTTTGTGTGTTCCTTTGTTCCTTCCAGAAAAGAAAGTCAAATGCAGTGTACAAGTATTAAAGCAACAATCTTTAACCCTGTCTATCTAGGGTCTAGGGAGATTTCTGCCATTGTTGGAACAACTTATTTTTCCAGTATATATATTTTAGCAAAGACTTTTGAATTCTATATATGTTCCGGCTCGTCTCCTATATAAAATCTTATCCATAATTGTCAAGGTTAATCAAACTACGATACTTCACTGGTTTTCTTCAATGCCATGTCCTTCAGTTCTTCGGTTAGAACTTCCATCGAGTCTGAAACTTCAGCCTTGTAAACGTAGAACTTAATCACAACGAAGAAAAAGATGAGATTGAGGAAGTTCAGAATTGCAAAGAAGGCATAGTAGTAGTCGAGATGGGAAGCATTTAGGTTGTTCCGGATCCACCCTCCATGACCATGCTTCTTGGTGATGCGAGAAACTGTTGAAAGAAGGAAACTACTAAGGAAGTTTCCGATTCCAAGGCTAGTCATCGAGTAAGAAGTTCCAAGGCTCTTCATGCATTCTGGTGCCTGATCGTAGAAGAATTCGATCTTGGCCACCACTAGAAACGCATCTGCTGCTCCCATAAGCACAAATTGAGGAAGTAGAACAAAGATCGTCAAAGGTATTTGTCCTCCATTTTCAACCAACCCATGTTTCCTGGCCTGGCTAAGTCTATACCTTTCAGTGAGTGATGCAGTTAGCATGATTATAATGTGGAAGACAAGACCTATTCCCATCCTCTGGAGAAGAGTAATGCCTCTTGGATTCTTTGTCCATCTTTGCATAACCCTGACGAAGAACCTGTCATAAAGGACAACAGAAACAAGCATTGACAACGTCACAAATGCTTGTAAGCTTGCCGGGGGAATTTTGAAGCTGCCGATGTGTCTGTCTAGAGTAGTGCCTTGCTTCACAAAAAGGGTATTGGTCTGAGCAATCATCGTGCTTGGCACAAAAGTAGCGACCAAGACTGGGATCATTCTTAACATTTGTTTAGTTTCTTCCACTTGAGTTACTGAACAGAGCATCCACGGATTGGTTGATCCTGTCTGAACAGCAGCTTTGTTGAGGAGTCTGTAAAAAATTAAGTGCAAGCAAAACAGTGTCAGTTACCGAATTTCTTTAAGACCCTACATCAAACACCAAATGCACAAATGATTTACAATTAATCACCTCAAAGTTGGTGTGGAATCTATTCTGAACTTTCCCTTCTTTGCATATTCTTCCAAGTCGAGCTCATAGAGTTCTTTAGGATCATTAGGGACGGTCACATTCCATTTTCTGAGAGCAGCCACTATGACCCTAGCCATTCTTGTGAATGGGCTGACAGTGGGCACCCTATGCCTGTAGAAACGTGTCCCCGCCAAGAAGATGAGGACGGAAATGATCAAACCGATCGTGGGGAGGCCATAACCTAAGGTCCAACCTACATTGTCTTGTATATACACAAGAGCGGTGTTGGCAAAAAGTGTTCCAAAGAAAATGCTGAACATCCACCAGTTGAAGAAGGAAAGCTTATGAGCTTTCTCTTTAGGATCAAACTCGTCGAATTGATCAGCACCAATAGTCGAAATGTTGGGTTTGGTTCCACCAGTCCCTACGGCTAGCGTGTAAAGGGCACCAAAGAACATAGCTAACTGCAACGTGGAGGCCCTTTTGCAGTTCTCGACATTGTGATCGTGGCATGGCGGTGGTCTAAGTGCAGGGAGTGACACTGATAGTGTTAGCAGAGACATCCCCTGATATAGAATTAGAAATATCAATTGTAGCTTATTACCAGGGACCAAACCAGAATAATAAAGTTTGCATAAATAAAATTTAATAAGTTGATATTTTATTTTTCAATATTAATAATTTGAAATTGTTCAATATTATGTATGTAAGTTTCAAATTAGAAAATTTTAATTTGTATTTATACACAAATTATGTACTAATTATTATTTTCATTCCCAAATAATACATAAAAACGTTAAAAAATTATTAGTATATATTTTAAATAATTACTAAAATATTTCTATTTACTTTTTAACAAATTTATATGTTAAAAAGTACAGTTGATGTCTATTTTAAAAAAACGAAATATTTTTATTATTTTACAAATAAATAAAAACTAAATTTGTAAGATTTTATTTTATATATTATAAAAATACCAAATTTATAATTTTTATATTTATCAATTAATAGTGTAATTTACGGCGGGGACAAGCAAACATAGAAATCTTTGAAACTGGACAGATAAGACGAGCAAGCAAACGCTGACTTGAGAGGAGTGTTTTAACTTTGAAGAGAGTTAGAGCTTAAAAGACTTTTGTCACATTCTGATTCTGTAGGCTTTTTGGTAACATTGCAAACGTGTTCTTCTAGACGTTTGGTATCTTATTTCTTATTAGCTTTGCCAGAAAGAACCGCACTAACTCGCTTCGCTTCTGTTCTGCCTTATAAAACAAACTACGACTAATACACTGCTACGACTCCAGTAGCCAAGTCAATGCGCTTTTCCACGCACACGTTGAAGTTGGCATTGATTAAATAGTAAAGATACTAACTCCATCCCTTGTACTAAAAAAAAGAAAAAGACACTAACTTTAAGTTACAACAGGTAAGTTGATAAGGAGACCTATTAACTTAAGTGAAGTCATTGGTTTGAACCGTTTTTATATATGCAACCGTTTAAAATTTAAGATTAGAGCTTTGTCTCCCGCAAAAGACCTACCCGATTTGAGCGAAGATTAGTTTAGAAGTGGATGGCTTAAAGATGCTTTCTCATAATTGGGACTCTCTTAAGACACATCGTGAGCAACAACAACAAAAAAGACACTGTGTGTTTTGCATGTTGCACTTGGTGCGTTGACTGTGTTCAAATCGACTCCAAAACTTCTGTCTCATTTACTCAAAACCTACTCTACTTCATTCATTCACAGCAATAGATTTTGTTGGGGTTCACTAAAATACATGATTGTAGATGAGTGAAACAAAGTAGGTCCTAAGTAAGTGGGACAGAAAATTTGGTTCTGTTCAAATCCAACATCGTGGAAAACTCTGTAACGCATTGTGCAAGAAAGTGACTTAGAAATAATCCCAGGACACAGTTGAGTTGGTAAGGAACTCTTCTGGTTTAAGTGAGATAGCGAGTTCGAATTGCTCTCATGTATACAACTGTTTAAAACTTGGAGCTAAATTTTTGCCTTCCGCAAAGAACCTACCCGGCTCGAATAAGGATTAATCTAGAAGTAGATAACTTAAAGGTGTCTTTCTATATTTGAGATCCTTTTAGGATACCTCGTGAACAAAAAAAAAAAAAGTGACAATGTTATCATAGTATTTTTACCCTTCCTAATTCAAGCATACAAAACAATGTTATTATCTTTATCCCTTTACTAATAAAAAGCACGTGCTTAGATGTATGAATAATATATATATATATCTATGGTATGGTAGGTTTTGTGAATCTAATTAGATGTTATGGAAGTTGTGGATTGGTGAAGATAGATAGATAGATAATATATATATATATATATCTGAAACTCTCAAGTAATAACTAGTGGCTGTAAAAAATTAACTAATCAATTCACTTATAAATATATGTTAACCAAGTAAGTAAATGCAGACTTAATGAGAATTATTTGATTTGTTAGACAAATTTTGATGCTAAAGTAGTAATGACACATTTTTTAGTGAATTACTATAATTGTTTAATAATTTAAAAGTTGCGATGACTTAAATTTGAAAGGTATAATTTATGGTGTCAAATAATTTATGAAATTCAAATTGAAATTGTTGAATACTGATTGGATGCATAATGTTTTTTATATTGTAAGAATTATATTAACTAAGCTTTAAGGTTATATCATGATAAGTAACAATGTACAATGGTCAAACGGAACACTATGAACCGTTGGTAAATTATTTGATATTTACCGATAGTTATTCTACATTCTGTCAGTAATATAGGATTTTTTGAATTACGGTTTACAATAAAATAACCACTACCACTAGAAAAAATTTCAGCACAATTCTTTAGACCGTAGGTAATTTTATCAACACTTCGTTGACAAATTTACCGACGGTTATGTTCGTTCGTCAATATTTTTACCAACAAATGTATAATATATCTGTCGTTAAATTTACCTACGACCGTTTTAACGACATCTTTATCCGTCGTTTGATTCTGTCGATAATATAAATTGCTGACTGAATACGTTTGTATTCTGTCACTAATTTTAGTCGCTAACTTTCAGTTTCCTTGTAGTGTCACATTCACTAGCAAAACAAATAACACCCAACATGCAAATAAACTTATGGATAACGTAATTAATGTAATGAGTAAGTTTTTGATTGTACCGCGAGATAGATGACGGAGGCAATGACGAAAGTCCAGTAACGTCCAAGATGAGCATCAGCTACATATGCTCCCAAAATTGGGGTCAGCCAGACGGTGCCAACCCAGTTGGTTACGTTGTTAGAGGATTTCACTGTGCCTTCGTGGAGCTTCTTTGTCAAGTAGATGACCAAATTGCTCGATATCCCATAATAAGCCATTCGCTCGAACACCTCGTACACTGCATATTACAAATTAATGAAACAACCACAATTATTGCATTTTTACTGTATGAAAGTTCCGCTTCAAGTTTTCCGTTTGCTGATGTTGGTGGTGTTTTTGATTTATAAACATCAAGTGGATACCTGATCCATTTCTAGCCAATAGAATTGGATATCAGATCTTTGGACCAATAACAAGTTTGTTGTAAGAAATTGATACTAGTTGGCAGATGCGACAGATGATCAGTGAAAGAGATGCATTTGTACGTAGTGAGACAGGTAAAAGGCATCAACGCTATGACTTTGAGAGGCGGGTCTCCAAGCATTTAATTTGTGAACAAGTTTGTTCACACATTAAATACCTGTTTCTAGTCTTATAACCTAAGCAAGTTTGTTCACACATTAAATACCTGTTTCTAGTCTTATAACCTAAGCAAGTATTTAAGAGCTTAGACCACTTGTTTATTAGATATTATTCATTTTGAATTGTCCGTAGGAAAAAACTCTTTACAATTTTGCTATTATCATTTTTGAGATAATGCGTCTCGTAGAAGAGAGATATTTGTACTCTTAAGGTATATTTCGTTTTCCTTCCATATAGATTCTCAGTAAATTGCGGTAAAGGAGTGATCCTCGTCAAAAACTTTCTATCTACTCTAAAATTTCAAACTTCCAGAGAAAAAACTCATCGTTGAACAAAACTAGTATCAGGCTTTCAGTGACTGCAACTCACGAGGTGAAACATTCAAGAAATACAGATTAATTTCTGAGCAAAGAAGAGAAGAACCTTAATGAAAATGGAGAAATTAAGCTTAACATGACAGATTTACTTGATTTACACCCAACAACGAGGCTGAG
>JANZLD010000237.1:89803049-89831641 GCA_026413575.1 Erythroxylum carthagenense
ACCCGACTCAAGTCAGAATTAGTCTAAAAATAGATGGCTTAAAGGTGTCTTCCTATAATTAAAACCCTACTAAGATATCTCGTAGACCAAAAAAAAAAAAAAAAGTAAGATCGGGACTAGTTAACTGAATGTACCAAAGAACTTTCTCAGTATAATAATCAACGAAACAGAGACATGATAGGAAATTTTGAGCACGATCAGACAAAAGCCAACTTCCCAAGTCAAGGACTCAAGTGAACACGCGTGCATGCCCTTCTTTTCAACAGCTAGAAACGGTCAACTTACGCAGCTCAAGTGGATGATTGATCACACCAGAGACTTAACATGGCTTCAACTTAACGTCTTCTTGGTTGTTTATCCTTATCCGTTCGACTAGTTAGAAGGTTAGAGGTACTCCAGTGCGTAATTAGAAATTTAAACATTAAAATTTATTTTAATAACTGCAATTACGTGTTCCAAAAAAAGATATGAGTTCCTTCTGGATGAATTTGGAAATTAGCTAAACTGAGCAAGACCCTTGAAGTGGACGTTTACCTGATTCGGGGGTAAATTGGTGGTAAACTTGTCAATTCCAAGATAAGAAATTCTAATTTAAGTAAAAGGACTTGTTTGCAAGTAAACAAATAATAAATTACACTTGACTAGTCCAAAGTTTCGTGGATTAGAAATTAGAATCTAACTTCTCACGATGTCTTCACTTAATTCACTTCTACATTAATACTATAGTCTTGTTTATTGGTAACAAGGGTGAATTAAAGACATGAATGGCATTCTATTTTAAGAGTGTTTTTTTAAATTTTTGACGTATGTCTAATAATATAACCTATATTAATACAAGAGAGTTCAAATTGATTTAAATACATAAATGTGAATTCTATTCTTGGTTTGGCACTGAGTTATGAATGGCTATTAATATGATTAAAAACACTACTAAGTAATGTTTTCAAAATTGAACCGGAAGTTAAACCGATAAGAGAAGAGGTTTAAGGTTTAAAAAGTTCTGTTATAAAACTGAGTAAATATTGAATAAAATTAAAGAATTTAAAATATGATTGAAAGTGATTGTACTCACCCATCAAAAAATTTAAATTTTAATTAAAAAAAGATTATTTTTTGGTTTATAAAATTTATTAATTTATGAAAATTTACCAATTAATTAATAAACTAATTAAATTTTAATAACAAAAATTATTAAAATAAATAAAATTGAAAAGTTAAAAATAAAATAAAAAACTTTAACATTCA
The DNA here is from genome assembly GCA_026413575.1 of Erythroxylum carthagenense. NCBI lineage: Eukaryota > Viridiplantae > Streptophyta > Magnoliopsida > Malpighiales > Erythroxylaceae > Erythroxylum > Erythroxylum carthagenense. The sequence continues at coordinate 89,804,295 of JANZLD010000237.1, forward strand.
AAATTTATAAGATTAAACCAGATTTGATTTTATGATGATTACTCTTAAGAGCACCTTCTATATACGAAAGTTTACAATCTTCTTCTGAGTTAAGGATGACCTCACAAAACTAGCAAAATTCACAAGTGTTTAGGTTTTAAGCTTTCTTCAAGAGCCTACACATTCTTAAGTTTTCATTTGTGATTTGACCTTTATAAGGTACATAATAGTGATCCAGCACAACTTTTTCTTTTTTTTATTGCCCACGAAATATTTCAGAAGGATCCTAATTATTGGAAAACGTCTTTAAATCATCTACACCTAGATTAATCACCGCTCACACCGAATCAAGTAGTAAGGGGTAAAGTGCTGGTCAAACAAATTTTTTCATTCCTAGAGCTCAAATTCAAGACTTCTAATTAAGGGATAAGAGTATCAAACCACTCACATCAACCATATTTGGTTAACTTTTTCCTTTTCACTTAACGGACAAATCTATAGGAGATTATTCACGTGATTCGATACAAAAGGAAATAAGAATCTTCAAAACTAAAAGTAATAAATAGAACTGAACAAGTTTGTCAGTGAGGCTCCAAAGTTTTCGAATATTTATTTTATTACGTGAGTTGCTAAGGTGAATTTGAGTAGTTATATTCGAAACTACTATGTTAGAGTATCTCATATTGATTAAATGTGAAAATATTAAAAAGTTTATGAGTGATAAGGATTAATTATTCAAATAGTTAATTCTAGTCATTTTGACAATGATTGACTCAAATCTAATTTTTGTTGGTGGACTTTGCACTCTGTCCATATTAAAAATTCTAATATAGTATCAGATCATGTTTGGTCTGGATTATTAATTTACCGGTTGTTCTCCTAGATATCTAGTCCCAGTAGCCTAGTCTGGTTATCACTGCATTTATTTCAAATGACAACTGAATGTCTAGTCCTAGTTACACTTGAGGGGGAGTGTTAGAGTATCCCACATTGACTAGACATGAAAATGTCAAAAGGTTTATAAGTGGTAAGGGTCAACTATCCAAATGATTAATTCTAATTATTTTGACAATGGTTAACTCAAGCTAAATTCTTATTAATGAACTCTACATTCTACCTGTATTAACAATTCTAATATACTCAAATTTATAAGAGTTAAAACTAGTGATTATTTAAGTGGAAAAAAAGGATTTTAAGTTAGCTATTAATAATTTTGACAATAATTAATCCAATTTCAATTCTTATTGGTAGATTTTACACTCTGCCTATATTAAAAATTTTAATATAATATTAGAGCAGCTTTGATCTAGATTATTAATTTACCGGTTGTTCGCCTAAATGTGGCCTACTCTAGCTACCACTTCATTTATTTCAAATGACAACTGGATTATACTTAAGAGGGAGTATTAGAGTATCCCAGATTGACTGAACATGAAAATATTAAAAGGTTTATAAGTGGTAAGGATTAACTATCTAAATGACTAATTCTAGTCATTTTAACAATGATTAACTCAAGCTTAATTCTTATTAGTCAACTCTACACTCTACTCGTATAAAAAATTCTAATATACTCAAATTCGTAAGAGTTAAAACTGGTGATTATTTAAGTGGAACAAAGGGATTTTAAGTTAGCTATTAATAATTTTACTGAAAATTTGAGTAAAAGGCAATTAAATCTGAGTATATATTCCTTATAATAATAAGTAATATATTGATACGCAGAATATTACCTATAGATGCACAAAGTGTATAATATGGTGACAATAAATACGTGCAACATATCGAAAAGGATGCTCGTTGTTACTACATCCAATCAAATACTAAACGTGAAAGTATAGTTTTTTTTTTTTTTCCATTCATCACTTCCCGTCTCAGATTAAGCGCATGTTTTAGTTACCATACAAAATGAAACTGTTCTTGAAGATCGAATTAACAAACTTCTAATGGATATCATATTCTGGATTCTCTCTTTTGGCACTTTCACTTGTTTCCTAATTATCTACTCACAGTATGTTTCCTATTATGTAGAGTAACCATCAAAATGAACACCTAGAGAGCTGTTCACCGAAAGGGTTCAACAGGTGCAGATTCTTCAAGAAAAGCTGCAGCCTCGAAGCATTCAGCTGCCTCTGGCGCAGATACACTATCATCGGAGTTATACAGTAACCCCAGATGGTACCATGCCAAATGGTTTGTTTTATCCAGTCGAAGAGCATCGGTAAGAAAGCTTCTGATACTTGGGACTGATGCACCACCAAGGAGCCTGAGGACACAGGCAGTGGATATTAAGCTTGGAACATGAGTAGGTTCAATATCCAATGCAGCCCTGAATGCTCCTAAAGCTTCTTGATGCAGCCCTCTTGCTTCATATAGTAAACCTGAAAAAGAAAATGAGAGAGAGCTTTCCATCTGCTTCACAAAATCTATAAAACTAGCTACTGAAAACCAAAGTTGCTGACACACTTGTTACTATATGCATACGAATGTCGTAATTTCCTCTTCTTCTTTTTTTACCTGTGGAGTGCCATCGTGAGGCTGAATGAGGTCTGATGGCTTCGGATTTAGAAAGACAGATATCAGCATCCCTCCACTGTGACGAACTTGTATACACATTAGCTAGATCATGCCATGTTTCCATTTCCAAACTTCTGTCATCATTTACTCTACTCTGCAAATTTAAGCACAAAATGAAATCATCTTCTTGCCATACCTAAGCAGTCAGCGTGCAGTTAGAAAGTCATAGAGTTCAGTTTGATCTCCATTTCTTTCCTTCAGTTTCTTGTTTCCTGATTTTCTTAGTGAGAGGAGAGGAAAGTGCTGGATTTTTATGTTATGTAGGTTTTATGATGAACTTTCTCAAGAATCAACAAAAGCATTTTGGATATTTTAAGGTTCAAGATCTCAATATACCAAATGAAAATAAAACGAACTCTTAGCTTATAAGAAAAAAGATGTTTGATCTTTCCTAGTGCTGATCCAAAATTGATTACCATAAATAATCTTTTAAATCTCCAAAATGCATGCAAAACAAAGATTTACCAACACAATGTTCAATTTACTTAGCTTTTTTCAACATGATCACCTTAGAAGCCTATTCACTTGTTAAAAGGTATTGCATACGTAATAACATTGGAAAAAAAAAAACCTAAGAAGTTTTAAAACAGAATATGACCAGAATTGATTATAAACACTTCTGTATTGCCAAGATAAGCTTTCATAATTAAATTGAAAGAAACATACCTTAGACGTCTTTTTCCCAGAAACTAAGCTTTTATTTCGAACTTGGGCAACTGCAAGAAGATGGGTATAGGTCTCAATGGCATTCTTCAACTTCCCCTGTGCAATTTGTAGTTTAGCCTTGGTCCGCAATAGTTCTCCTTGTTCCCACTTCCCAGTCTGATCTAAAGCAGCATTTACTATTGTTTCCGCATCAACATATTGTTTTTGAGCTGACAATATTCGAGCCAAAAGGATATAACTTCTGACACTAGACCCAGCCTCCAGATTCAATAGCCGCTTCGCATAATAAAGCGCACTATCCAACTTCCTCTGATCAGCATTTTCTAGACTTAGATGGAACATGATAAGTGGATCTGATTCTTTCATCATTCTCACAGCAGACTCAAGTGCTCCTAATGCTTCAGCCTGCTTTGAAACTCTCTCAGAATCAGAAGCAACTAATCTAGACTGAGCTGACAGCAAAATGCCGAGTAAGTAATTTGCAACACTAGCCATCTGGTCACATTTTCCATGAAATTTCGAAAGCACTCTGATGGTATAGTCTATGCCCTCGTCAACAAATTTAATATTTTGTGTACAAATCTTTGAAGCCTGTAACAATTCAACTGTGCATGCTTGATTCTCTCTGTTATTAAATAAGTTCCTCAAAAGATTCAAGGCAACAATATCCTCACCACTTCCATGGTAGCAAAGAGCTAGAGTGCTATATCTTTCTTTTCTCTCCATGATCCCTGGAAGCAATTTTTCCACCTGATGGGCTAATGCCTTTAGTTCTCCCGCAATAGCCAAGGCAAAAGATAGGTGATCTATGACTGTTGAATCCCATCTAATTCTCTTGAACAAAATCTTCTCTAGTAAAATCAGTAACAGAAGAACAGCCTCTTCTATGTTGTTTCTTGGAATAAAAGACTCTTCCATCTGTGAACGGAGATTTGGAGGGCTTGCATCTGTACCACTATACAAAAGAAAAACTGCAAATTCCTTTTCAATCTTAGAGGTGGTTTCCACATCCAAATTCCATTGATAGAGGAGGGCTCGCCGGTATGACAAGATGGTTTCTTGAGGAGCACCAGCAAGTTTCCACAATTCTGGAAGCAATTCAACGGTTTTGTTCAAAATTTCCTCCAATTTACAATCGGCTAAAATATTCTGAGGAAGGCCTTCTGGTAACGCAGACTCCACGGTGTCTAGAATCACTTTGCACGATTGAGCGGCTTCTGCAGAAACAGTTAGGGAAGAAAATTTAGCTTGGTCATAGCAGCAACAAAGTTTACAGTTCCTTTTGAAATAGTTTTCATTTCTCCTAATCTAATTCATCTGTGTAGGAAAGCATTCATGCCAAATGTACATATACATTCCATGCATTTCCAAATACAACAGAGAGAGAAGGAATTGAGGTGGGGAAGGACAGGGAACAAGGTCATGATGCAGTGCAATGATAGCCTTCCACGAAGTTGAAATAGACTATGACTAGTAAAACAAATGTTCAAGTCTGAGAAGCAATAAGGAGATTTGTCAATGAGATGCATACTTGCATAATTCAACTAATGTTTGTCAACTATAGAAGATTGAACTTTGCAAATATTTTATTGTAACGATACATAATAATGTTCAGTTTCTTATTTATTGCTGCATTCCACGAAGTTCTGTGACATGAACGTCCAGGAAGAGTGTACCTGATGCCAAGTGAATACAAAGAGAAATCTGCCTATTTAATGATTAACCTTTGCATTTACACTCACCTGCACAAGACTTAGCCGTCATAATGAACTACTTCTAATGACAATTAGAAAATTGAAAAGATGAAAATTGTACCTCCAAACCTTCCAAGACCCTGCAGAGACTTCACTTTGAGAAAAATAGCTTCAAGGAGTAAACTAACAGCATGAATAGACATGGGTGGCGCAGCATCACTTTGAGAATGGCGTCGATTTTGTTCACATCTTCTAGCAAGGGAGATCTTAATCTTGGGTATCACAGCCGCTACATCAATTCCTTCAAACACATGAAGTGCAGCTTCTACATTTCCTTTCTGAAACTCAAGCCTCCCCAACAACGCTCTTGCTTCCTATGGACAAAATGGCTTTTAGCAAGAAAGATTCAGATAAATACTTTTCAATTCAATCACTACCAATGGCACAAAAATATGTAGAGATCAGTTTCACAAATAGATAGTGTGAGATCCACGGAGAAAATCCCAACTAGATGACGTGTAAATCAGTCTGAAAAGAATTAAGATTTTGAAGAATGAAAATGCCTAAACATCAGGAATATTTCTTCTAATTAACGGAAATCGTGGAAGTTCATATATAGTAAGGAAAATGCATTCCCTGGAAGGTAATATTTGATACATGGCATTAAATTCTCAAAGATCAAGCAGTTAAAAGTTCAAAAACAATATCCCTATACCAGCTATAACATTTCAATCCATGGTAGGCATGCACAAAACATGGTTTTAATTCTTATTGATCTGTGTTAACTGTTTCATAGATAGAGCTTTATTTCCAACGTATGCTTAGGTTCAACAAGTTTCTCAGTGAGTGTTACTTGATCTCAGAAGGATATGGTAATATAATGTGCTAGATCTCAGTATAGAAGATTATCACAATATCTCACTGAGAATTTAAACCTGGATGAGTATCACTATGCCAGAAATTCCTAGCCGAAGGGAAAAAAAAAAACTGAACTCCTAACTCCATGATGTCCTGGGATGTGTCATCTAAATGGGGATGTTTCTGTAATAGCTGCCAACAGATAAATTAATATTTCATTAACATACCAAATATCTGGCCTAAATTTCCAGTTATTCTTTCTAATCAATGTCTCAGAATGCACAAAAGAGTAGCAATTCTTTTGAAATTGAAAATTTTACGGAACAGGATGATAAGGATGCTTTTGTGGGTAGAACTTATCAAAGAAGAGGGAAGAAGTTGGGTAACGGTTGATAAGTTGTAGAAGGCTGGCGAACTTAGTTAGACATGCGAAATAATAGAAAATTAGATTAGGATAGTATTTAGATAAGGATAGTTAGCTTTTGAAAGATCCTTTCTGATTTTTGCTTCTTAATAGAGTTCGACTATAATAGGAGTCCTAGTTAGATGGATTGTTAGAAAGAGTGAGGGGAGATTATTTTTGGAAAGGGATGAAAGGTGCCGTGAAGGAATTTGTGCAGAAATGTTTAGTTTGTCAACAAAATAAATGAGAGAACCCTCACCCAGCAAGTCTACTTCAGCCCCTATAGATCCCTAAGAGTGTCTAGACGGATATTTCTATGGATTTCATAGATGGACTTCCAAAATTGGGAGGTAAATCTGTTTTACCTGTAATCGTGGATAAATTCTCTAAATATGCTCATTTTGTGCCTCTCACTCATCCTTATTCTGCTCTTAATGTGGCTCATGTATTCTTTGAAAGTATTTTCCGCCTACATGGTCTTTCCCGAATCTATTGTGTCAGATAGCGATCCAATTTTTACTAGTTTATTTTGGAGGGAGCTTTTTCGTCTGTGTGGTACCAAATTGGCCTTATCTTCTGCTTATCACGACTAACGGGCAAACTGAGATGGTAAATAGAACAATTGAAATGTATTTGAGGTGTTTCGTAGGGGATAGACCAAAACCTTGGTTGGATTGGTTACCATGGGCAGAGTATTGTTATAATACTTCCTACCATTCTTCACTTCATACAACTCCATTTAAAGTGGTTTACGGCAAGGAACCACCCAGCTTGTTATCTTATGTGGAAGGAAGCACTAGAGTCAAGGCAATCGACCAAGCATTGAAGGAGTGAGACTTTTGGACTGAAGTCAGGTTGCATTTAGTGCAAGCACAGCAGCGAATGAAGCATTATCATGACACTAAGCGACGGGAATTGTCATTTGAGCCGGGGACTTGGGTGTGGCTTAAGCTCCAACCCTACCGCCAACGGAGTGTTGCAAAATGCAAGTATAACAAGTTTGCTCCTAAAGTTTGTAGACCCTTCAAGATCTTGGTGAAAATAGGTGTTGCCGCCTATCAATTGGAATTGCCTCTGGAAAGTCGTATTCATGATGTCTTCCATATCTCTTTGTTGAAAGAGTTCAAAGGTAATCCCCCCACCTCCATTTCCTCCTTACCACCAGTGCGGGATGGCAAATTTGTGCCTCATCCACAAAAGTTGGTGAAGTCACGGTGGAACAGGGGACGAAGTCAAGAGTTACTAATCCAGTGGGCAGGTTCTTCAGCTAAAGGTGCTACTTGGGAGGAGTTAGAGGCATTTACACAAGCTTATCCCAAATTCGAGCTTGAGGGCAAGATCGACGTCGAGGAGGGGAGTCACGATAAGGATGCTTTTGTGGGTAGAACTTATCAAAGGAAAGGGAAGAAGTTGGGTAACGGCTAGTAAGCTGGAGAAGGCTGGAGAATTTAGTTAGATAGGAGAAATGATAGAAGATTAGATTACGATAGTATTTGGATAAGGATAGTTAGCTTTTGAAAGATCCCTTCTGGTTTTTGTTTCTTAATAGAGTTCTACTATAATAGGAGTCCTAGTTAGATGGATTGTTATTTTCCTTTTCTCCCTATTTAACAGCAGAATTATCGATGAATAAAGGGATGGAAATCATTTTTAAAAAAACATGTTACTTTAGCTGTAATTTATTCAGCTAGCTCTGCCAAGAGTTAGCTAACCTTCATTCAACACCAGTTCTTCCTCCAAAGGGAAGAACACCAATAAGGGAAGGAAGGTGGATTTCTCTCTTAATCGTCCAGTGACGAGATCATACAATAGGGCCCTTACCACAGGATGCTAAAAACATGCTGCTTTTCAACATTCTCATGGCCAACTAGGAAGGAGATTTATACAAAACAGCATCTTTTCATGTGAATGAATCATGTGCTTCCATCCCTATATGATTATGTTGTTCTGGTGCAGTACAGCTGCAATAATTCACTCAGTCATGACTTTGTACACAATAAGTTTCAAGCTTCTTGCCTTCTTCATCTAAACAATTACTGAATATTGTTCTTTACATGAGCAGCTTGGCGAGAAAACTAAAAGTCATACCGATCAGCTCATCCACAAGAATTACAATGTGCTCTACAGTTTGGCTTTCATCAAGTCTATCGATTACAACAGACAAAGGATATCAATTTAGACACAGAGCAGTTAAAGCATAATTTTGTTACAGTTCCATTGTCCAATCCACTATCAAGATAGAACATATTCTACAGCATTTAGGCTTTTGTCTTCAAGAAGTTAACCACTCAATTAGCTGCAATCGCTAAACACAACTACCAGAGTCAAATAGAAGCAATTCCATTACCATTTAAGAGTGACATGGGAAGAAGCATTGAGTTCCAACTGGAATGAGAAAATAATGTATAAGGGAAGAAATGCGACTGACCTCATAATTGAGATAACCACTTTCCCGGAGTGATGATTCTGCTTCTTCAATATTACTGTTATCAACCTTACCACCAGGTTCAGCAGCTCGGGACGAATAGCCACTTGCAGAATAGTCCCGAGTTGCTAGGGACTCTGATGAATCATCAATGTCATCAATTCTTAACTGATCCGCTGAGCGAATGCACTTCATCATTTTCCAAAGCCTTCCTCTAAGTCTAGTTCCCAACTTTTTGATCCAGCTCTTAAGTCTCATAATGTGTCATAAAATTTGACCTTCTTCTAAAAAAGGTATCAATAAACATACAACATAAAAACCTTGTTATAGACTTAAACAGTTATGTCATCCCTGCTAAAATTACTTTCAGAATGATCACGGGTCACTACCAAAATCCAACTCTCTAAAAGCAGACAACTTTAGAGACAGTAACTACAGTACATCTTTCTGCCAAAGGAAAGTAGACATTGTCACATTTAACCTGTAAAAAGTTAGATCTTTAACAAACTTTTTACACCTAATAAGAAAACTGGAGAATTAAAGGGTTTCAATTATGTGTAAGAAAAAAATCCAAACATCAAACAGCTTCACAACATAAACCCACCGGCCACCATAATTACCAATCACATACTCATACATGATACAAACTACTACCCCAACCAAAGCTACAGTGGTAAATGAAAGAGAAGGATAAGTCCTCAAGTCAGCAAGACACCTAAACATACAGCTAACGTGGACTCAGAGGAAAGACAAAAAGAAAAAGAAAAAAGAAAACAGAACCAGCTGGGATCAACAAGACACTCAAAAAGAAATTACCTTTCATGCGAAAAAAGCATCATGATCATGAACCGAGCCCACAAAACATCAAAACCACAACAGTGCATCTCCACGATTCAACCAAGAATCCAAAGCTTCGGACAAAGTAACTTGGTATACTTCTACACGAAGACTTTCATTATTACAAGAATGGACAAGGACAACAATCTCCGTTAAGTTAGGATGGTTAAGGAAGAGTGCTCTTGAACAGCAGTTGAAGTTTTAAAGATCACAGGAACCGTGGCGAGTAGGGACAATTCATTACATTGTCTGATCCAACACAAACAATCTGATAATATTCTTTGGAAGACGAAAGATGTGTGAACACCGCGAAATTCCGGGAAAACAAACGAGCTGAGGTGGGGCCCACTACAATCTATTACGCCTGCCATCTTGGTCAACCGCCTGTAGTAGGCCCCACGCTTTCACTCCGTCTCTGTTTCCTACATTTGGCTGCAGTGCTGCCACCTATGCTCCTCGCCGAAGAGCAGTAGTTGATTAGTAACTACTACTTTTTGTTTGGGCTTTCATGAAAGCTCTGAAAACGTTTTTTAGCAAGATAAGAATGTATTTTGAAGCTGAGTTATGTTTAATTAGGAAATGGACCACCAACGTCAGAAGCTGGTTCCAGCAATGGCCGCTCAACCAATCGAGCCCAAGGAGTACACTGCAATTACTTAAGACATTCATTGCATAGCCTGTTTGGGGTCTATGCTAATCATTACACTCTCACATAAATATATCACCAACCCAACTGCTAACAGGGACGTGATCTTCTGTTCTCGTTCTCCAGTTTTTACTCCGTCTCATTATATCTGAGTCGTTTATTTATGTGATAAGTATCACATAAATGAATACCTCAAATGTAACGAGACAAAGTAGAGACAGAATAACGAACCAGAAGATTTGAGGACCTGCTACTGAGCTGAGCCCACAATGTGTAGATCACTGCCCACACTTGTCTCTGTTAGCATTTACAATGGACCGTATAAGAAAGAAAGTTAAACCACATATAAGTTTAAGTGAGATTTTATCTTAAAATCAATTGGTAATAGGTGGAGTAACTCACTAGACTTATATGTTAGTTTTCTTTCCTCTTTTTCTCCGATGTGGAACAAACTCTCACTTTATATTTCAACACAATGTCTTTAACCATCTAGCAATCTTATTTTTTATTACATGTTAAATATAATAATTTATAAATTATACTATTTTTTTAAATTATTCAATCAATTATTTAGAAATAAAAGAATTTAAAATGTTTTTCAATTTCAACATCATTCTCTCTTGGCATTGTTAATCGATTTCTTAACTCTTGTTGGTTCTATTTAAAGAAAAAATAAGGATATATGTTCTTACCATTGAGAATTTTATTTTTTAAAGTAGATTATTAAAACCCGCATATGTCAGATGTATTAAATAAATATTTTAATGAAGTTATAATTACTTATTAAAAAACTCAACGGGTTTAATTTTCGATTCATTTTTCAATTTTTAGTTTGATTTACTTCAGTATCTGATAAAATTGATTAATTGATTAATTAATTTGTTAATTTTTTTAACATAATAATTTTTTATAAACTAAAATTAATTAATTAATTTTCATTCAATAGTCTCTTTTATAATTAAATTTTTAATTAAACTTAAAATTTTTCAATAAGTAAGAACAATCTTAAATTTTTAAATTCTATTCAATATTTAGCCGTTTTTATTACGATCTCATATTATTTGAACATTTTAAATCTCAAATTTCCTGTCTTACTAATTTAATTTTCGGTACAATTTTTACATAAAAACATATTTATAATTCAAATGACTCGTGTTTAAACTTTTTCTAAGTGGTGTTTTAGTATTAATTAATACAGAGCCAATAACAGAAAGGCTAATTGTTTGAATTCTGCATTGTTAGACAATAGTGATCTTATAGATGTAACTTTCTTGACAATTGGTGGATTTTCTGAAGCTGCTTTTTTTCTTTTTCTTTGCTTTTTTGTTTTAAATTTTCATTGCACCAAAAAAAAAAAAAGAAGAAGGATTTTTCCTTCGATATTATATTATTTATGATCAATAACATTGAATTTCTAGATATTTGATCAAAGTAGATTAGAGATGTCAAATATCGGAAGATGATACATATAGAGTGAGTGATTTTTACTAATTATACTCCGAGTCTCTTGCGTCTTTAAAATTGCATGCCTCCATGCATGCCACGTGAAGTTTAGTGGTGTCCTATATCACCACCACCGCCTCCTCCGAAACCACCTCCACCTCCAAATCCACCACCAAATCCACCACCACCTCCACCTCCACCTCCACCTCCACCTCCACCACCGAATCCACCTCCAGAACCACCTCCAATTCCTCCTCCAAATCCTCCACCTTTCCCGAAGCCACCTCCAACACCTCCTCCTGATCCACCACCAAATCCACCGCCACCACCAAATCCTCCACCTTTTCCGATACCTCCACCAATACCACCACCCTTGCCAATTCCACCGCCTATTCCTCCACCTTTTCCAATTCCACCACCTAGTCCTCCACCTTTTCCAATTCCACCACCAACCCCGCCGCCTTTGCCAATTCCACCACCTAGTCCTCCACCTTTCCCAATGCCACCACCAAGTCCACCACCTTTGCCAATTCCACCACCAGTGCCACCACCAAGTCCACCACCAGTGCCACCACCAAGCCCGCCCCCCTTGCCAATTCCCCCTCCGAGCCCTCCTCCTTTGCCAATTCCACCGCCAAGTCCACCACCCTTGCCTACTCCACCACCAAGCCCGCCACCTTTTCCAATCCCACCACCAAGTCCACCACCCTTACCTATACCACCTCCTAAGCCACCGCCTTTACCTACCCCTCCACCAATACCACCACCCTTACCAATTCCACCTCCTAAACCTCCACCCTTGCCTATTCCGCCACCAATACCGCCACCTTTGCCAATACCACCTCCTAAGCCACTTCCTCCTCCAGCACCACCTCCAAAGCCACCACCAGCACCACCACCAAAACCACCTCCAGCTCCACCTCCACCACCGAATCCACCACCGAATCCCCCACCCTTCCCAATACCTAGGAACTCCTCCTCATCTTTCTTTACAGTCGCCACATCTCTGGCAACGACACTCACAACAAACACATGCAAGCAAAGCAACGACAGCAAAGCCAAACTCTTAGTGCCACAGTCCATTTTGTTTAAAATTCTAGGACGCTGAGCCCCACTGATGAGTATTGAGATACTTGCAGAGCTCTCTTATTATAGCCCACAGGCCACAACTCTTGTGCTCACTGATTGTTACGCATTAAATTGCCCCAACCACTAGCTACTGGCCACATTGAATTCAATATTAATTCTACCTTTAATTAATTTCACGCGTTTGTTATAGTTGCAAATTGCGATGCACCAATCTCCTAGCTAGTTTTCACGAAAGCAAAATCCGGACATAAAGTAGGTACGTAAGCAAATCGAAATCCAAGTCCAAACGATAATGTGATAGTTCGGTGCTTGCCGCCACCATGTTTCACTCTTACTTAATTAGTAGGCCTAGACCATGCTCTGTCCTAAGTGGATATCAGTACCTGTGTAAGAAATCACCCTTCCATCTTCTGCTCAATCACGTCAACCCCTTTTTCAGTATGAACATTAACTTTAGGAATTCGAGCCTAAACAATTTCTAATTTATATGTAATTCAACTTACCCCAACATAATACTTGAAATATACATGAGTGTTTGTTTAGCCAACGCAGTGATTTGGTGATCTTCGTGACAATCATAATAAAGATTATGTGTTGATGTTTAAAGATGATTTAGTATAATAAGTGTTAGTAATTGTCAACAGTTACTTTTGTATGTTTAGTTGTTATAATTATACATTAATAAGCAATTTATAATATATTAAAAAATTAGTCATGATAATTTACTAAAATAATGACTTTTTATTTTATTTTATTAAAATGAACTTAGCTTTGGGTCTACCGACTACCAAAGTCAATGTCGTTGAGCTTGTAACGTCGAGCTCTCACCTATAATGGCGGTGGAAAGGAATTAACTCAATAACAAGAGGGTTGATGACAGTCATGGGACATGAACATGAAGTACTGGTTGTATACATATACATGGAATCCCAAGGACAATATGTACATCAGTTCCCTAGTTGCATGCCCAGTCCAGTAGTTTAAATAGTAAAGTTAAGGATAACTATACTGTCTCTTGTGGTTTAGGAAAAGATGGCGGCTACAGGATGCTGATCTTAACCAGAACGGTTTTGCCATTATAAAGAAGGCAACTACAAGATCAAGAAATGACCTTATCCCAGAAAAGTTTTGCCTAGTCGTCGACTAGGAAAATCGCCTGACTATTAAATTATTGCCCAAATTAAAATTTATGATACATAATATTGTTAATTGTTTAATCTTAATTAATTTGTATTGATTTGTTTGTAATGTCTACTAAATTGATACGTGATAATTTAATTTGGATTTATTAATTTAAATAAAAATGATGCATCCAATAAAAAACTAAATTCGAATTAGTAAATAAATTTTTTAATTAAAATCATATTTGAGAAGATTAATTAGAATAAACTGGTATAATTAAAATATGAAAAATATATTATTTATATATATAATTTAATTAATTCAAATTAAGGTAATAAGTTAGATTGACCTAGCTAAGTCATCTTAATTTTGAGGTATTACTTAAAACATATACCATTATAGGTATAATCATCAATTTAAGTAAGGTATTCATGTTGGAGTTTGATTGATCATTATCATTTACCATTAGCTGGTGTGAGCATTAACTGTAATCAACAACTGCTTAGTGATTTATGTAAATTCCATAAATTTAATTACATTGCATCAAACATCCTACGAGAGTTTTCAAGTTCCTGAGACTAATGACCAATCTCTCACATAAAGCATGATTGAGTTAACATTCTCTTGAGATACTATCAAGCATAAAAGTTACAGATTTTGAAAAGACAACAAATATTTTGGTGAGTACATTCAAGATGCTACTTCCTCTTATTCAAAATAAGTGTCGTTTTATAAAGATTTTAATTATTTAAAATAAGTATCGTTTATAATTTTTTATGCATATTTATAATTTTATTTTCAAAATTACCCTTTAATTTCTCTCGCATTTTAATTATACAAATTATATTTTCATGATAATTTAATATGTAATTAATAAGGATATATCAAATATTTCGCTGACTTTCTTAATAAGTGTGCATCTCTCTTAAATACTCCTTCTTATTTTAAATAAGAGGCAATAATTGATATTCAAAACTAAACCTAAAGCATCTTGGATTGGACCACAAGTTTTGACTCCAGACATATAAACGGGAGGTCCATTTCACACCGATCTTTAAAAGAAAACTAGGACGTGGAGTGTAGTTGGGACAGAACAGAGTTAGATGCCCCAGAAGTCAAGTCAGACATGACAAGTCTCTTTTTGCAGCACATTCCCATGCACGTGGTTGACGGATGAAACATTTATTGCTTTCTTTCTCGGAATTTGACAGAGAATTAAGCTCCTTTAATTACTTGAATTATGCAATTAATGTTCTTCTTATTAAGTAACCGATTCACAACAATAACTTAAGTTATGATGTGAGGTCAACTAAATTAGTTTTATGTATTTTTTAATACACTCTCTTAAGTAAAAGTTCTTTGGACTTGAAACTTGCACAGATCTACTTTACCTTGTGCTTAATTTAATTAAAATAGGTGGGTGGTAGAATTCAAACTCATAACCATTTGGTTATAGAGGCTCTGATACCATGTTAAGTAACCGATTCACCACAACAGCTTAAGCTGTTGTGTGAGACCAACTTAATTAATTTTATATATTCTCTAACACTTCTTTACTTTAATTATATAAGGTTCAGCTACACCGCACAAAATGTTCAACTCTAATTATACACTCTGTAATTAGAGTTTTAGTTAACCTTTTAATCTGGTTAATTACATAATGAACATTGTTTAAGAGTGTTTTTGATGCTGGAGGCAAATACTTGGAATTTTTTTTAATTACAGGGTGTATAATGTATATGACAACATGGAGTGTTTCCTCCAAAAGGTGGATGAGATCTTGACGACTCATAAGAAATTAGAAGTGGTTAGGTTAGGTTCTTGATAATTAATGCTTTGAACAATCATTGAAAGGGTTGGCAAATGAAGGGAACATGTCTATGAGTCATTAATTTTTATGAATTATTAGACATATTTAAAATTAATAATTGTGGTTCTACCGAATTACATACAAAGTCAACTTACCCACTACACAAAACTTTTCGCTTTGCGATAATCTAAAGAGGGTTATCAATGTATTTTTTTCACAAAGAAGTTATTTTTGTAATTTAAACTTTTAATTTTTGATTACAAATGAACAAATTATATCAGTTAGTCTGAAACTCTCCCCCTTTATATATATATATAAAAGATGATCAAATGTTGTTACGTGTTGAACTAATTGCAACAAACCATTTATTATCTATTTTTAATAATTTTCTACTAATTTCATACTTTTATAGACAACTAATTGTTAGCTAGACAAATAAATGCTATCAAGATTTTTCTTCTAGAAGATAATATATTAGAAGACTTTTAGTTTGTTGTAAAGGAAATTGAGCAATAAAAAATTGCCATGCTTGGAGAACTTGATTAATTTCTTTATATAAAGGAACAAAATACAAGATTTTGGATTTTGATTTTACTTAAATGCCTTCGTGTGAAATTGGTAAAGTTTTCAACCTGAAAGGTTTATGTGTAAGTTTTTGGCAAAAAAAGTAGTTTAATCTCTAACGTTTTCGTTAAAATATGAGTTAATCGTAACATTTCGAAGCGTTCAAAATAAACCATAATATTTAAAACGTTCATTATAAATTTTAATGTTTAGAAAATGTTCAAAATAACTCGAGTAAATGGAATTACTCTCAGAGTTTAGCCTTTGTTAACGGTTGTTTTTATACATTTTCTAAATATTAGAATTTATTTTGAACATTTTACTAACGTTAATTTTGAACAGAGGCTAAACTCAGAGTCTAGCTTAAAGTGAAGTTTTGCATTTAAAGCCTGAGAACGACAATGCATTCATTTACAGAATTCAACACTACGCTTAATTAAGTTTTCTTCCTCCTCTAACTTTTAGTTGGGGCTCTCTTCAATTTTGCATCAATTGCTGCTAAAAGTTGCCGTGTCGGCGAGAGCAGGATCCTCGCCTCACGGAGTCCAGCTAAGAGGGTAGGCCATAGCCTAACCTCACCTGTGCTAGCGACTGCCATTGCAAGCATTAGGGTAGTGATTGCAAGATATTGAAGTTGGAACAAGATAAAATTATTTGATACATAAAATATGTTTTAATCTCTTTCTCTTTTGAGAATAAACTTAAGCATAGCAAGATGCTAAGCTGTGATAAAGACAACATACAGTAGTAAAGAACCAACAGAGAATGAGATCTTGGACCTCTTACATCACCTGAAACAGACCATTCTACATAAATACTAGAACTCCACTTGTCTCAACAAACACGTGCTCGCAGACACATATCAATACCATATCTATGTTAAGTGCCTCCAGAGTGCTGGGCGATCCCTTGATATGAGGAGAACACGAGAAGCCAAGTAATCAAAAGTAGGGGAATACAGGTCATCTGGGCCAATTACATCTTTGAGCTTTTGAGTGCTGCCACAGTCCGCAAAAGACTGCATTCCTTCGTCCTTCAGGGCATCATATACAAATAGGCCTTGACTACAAACACCCATAACATGGTTTGAGTTCCCCCAAACTTGTGTAATGTCTGAATATTGCAAGTGATTATCTGCTTCTGGAAGAGAAAATGTGTTGACTAGCCTTTGCTTGCGCAATGAGTAGTGTTGCACCTGTGGACAAGGCTGTTTCTTGGTGGCTGACCTCGTATTAGTGCACCCCATGTAGATGGAGTCTCCACGAGTGAAAACTGAGTGAGCATTGACACCCATTTTTGGTATCTTGAGACCTATGCCTGATGGATTGCGAAGGTCCAACACATTAATTGAATCAGGGGTGCAGAACACACCATCATTTCCTTCAGCTTCCGCAGATGTTACTCTACATTCAACAATTCAACAATTTGAGTCATCAATTAACGAGAACTGAACGCATTTAAGAAGCATACCTGTTGGATATTGTTTAGTGCATTTAGTTATACAAAGTAAAGACATTTAAGGAGAAGGAGCAACAAGCAACAGAAAAGACAAAATGTAGAAGCAGAATAACTCAGATGGAAGCTTGCTGTATGAACATCACCCCTTTCATCAAATGATAATGAATAAAATGATCCCCTTAGAGTATCATGTGTAAGAGCACTCAACAAACTGCTGGAGCCTCTCCATAAATGAATGTCTATGATGATCAAAATTTTCCATTTTTCCAATTAGGATGAGTATACTTCCAAAATAAGCTATGCAGGTTAGAATCAAAGCTCAAGATAACATCACAATAAAGCAACAAATGGCAGAATGTATCAAGAATTTGAAAGTCAAGTGAATGTAGGAAAAATTTAAGAAGAAGCATATGAAGCAGTTTATCCATTATCTGACCTGCCAAACTACAAATTCATATGATCCAAGGAGAAACAGTAAATTTATTCAAATAGACAAAGAATCAAGAAAATTGAATCATCGTTGATCTGAAAATTGTAAAAGGAGAACAGGATTTTTACATAGAAAGTGTAAATGAAGGATAAGATTCATTTAATCAAGACTTGATAAAGACTAATCAAAGCAAGTTGAAAATTTCTGTGGTTCCTTTCAGCCCAATCAACACTAGGTATCAAACAGCTAAACATTTGCAATGGAGTACACTCACTTTTCTTATCGCCTTGAAGTGGGGCGGGGAATCAATACCACACCCTATTCATACTTGAGTTAAGAAGAGGAGCACAATAAACAAAACAAGCAATAATCCACAGAAAAATATCTGAACAACATTAAATAATATCAAAAGCCATCAAAAGAAGATGGTATTACACCAATAAGTGAAGCAAATGCAGAAAATGAAACTCCCAGTAAAACTGCAGAAAATGTACCAGCATGAAATAATTAGTAACATCACCGAGTAGAAGTCTCACCTTTGTCGAACACCACCACCTAACTCAGCATCTGTGTTAACAACATGTAGAGCAGAGATTTTTCTACCAGACAAAGAAACACAAGTTAATGGTTGAGGGTTAAGAGAATTAACATCCCAAACAGATATTGCTTCAGTTTCAACTACAACAATTTTCCCTCTGTTTCTCCACTGCAAAGGACTTGAATACTCCATTGCTAGGACAGGCTTCTGCAAGTCCCACTTCAATATTTGCTCTCCATCACGGATATCAAATGTTTTCACAACCGTTTGAGAGCTAGCAGTTGAGACCATAAGAGGACCACATGGTTTATACCACCATTTTTTAGTTTCAGGCAACAATGTGTTGGACAATGCATTTCTTCTGTATGTTGCATTATTGGACAAGGGACCAAGTATTGTTCTTGAACTGATGGATCCTCCATCTTCTTTGTGAAAAGCTTTCACATCTTTTGAGTAAAAATCCCATGAACAAAAACCTGAATCAAGATTATTGCCAGCAGATGCAGCTACCACATACCTACAAGAGCAGCCATCAGCACTAGCTGCACGGATTATCCAACAGTCTCTCCAAATGTTAGGCAAAACTCCTACTGGAGGTTTATAGACGGTCTTTTCCTGGAAATATTAAAGAGCATCGCTAAATTAATAAATTTCTGTAGAGAAAAAAGTTATTGATTCCATTAAGTCAATTGCACTCATTAATTTGCTTTCAATAATATAGAGAAAAACATGCTCTTCATAATTCAGCATAACTTATATCCGTTTGGAAACCAACCAAGCGTCAATGAGATATTAAGCATAACCAGAAGCTACTCTTTGGGGCTCCTTTTCTTTTATAAGTCCATATTTGATTTCCCTCTTTACATGCAAAGGGAAATGCAGAATTTATAGAACAAGAAATGATCACTCTCAAATACTTGTGCTGTTTGAATTAGCAACTGAAAATGGACAGGCGATGAAAGGAAGCAGAAAAGGGAAGTTCCAAAAGTTTGGCAAATGAACAAAGAACAATATAATGATCAACTTTTGAGCAGAAATAGTTAGTACAAGAACATACCTCACAGTTAGCAATATCATAAAACGAACATGATCCATCATCATGAGCAAGAAGAACAGACTCACCCTCTGACACGAACCAGCCTCCTGTTGCATTCTTAGTACCTATCTCAGTAAGCTGATAGAAGCAAGTATTTTCGGCATCATCATCAACAATAATTGGATTAATATTTTCCATATCATCAAAATCATCAAGTTTCTCATCAGAGGCAAGAACAAGCTCCTCGTCATTATTGCTACTGAACATGTTTGAAGAGTCATCTTTTCTTGAGACTGCAGAGCCATCTGTTCCGTCAACTCCACAAGATGCGTAATTCACCATTGCATCTTTCACGGTCGCCTTTGTATCTTCCATATTAAGTGAGGCCAAAAACTCCTTAGCTACTGGGTTCTCTTCAACAGGGCTTAATATCTTCTGTTCCACGCCTAATTCTCTACTTAACTCAATAGCATCTGATTCGTGAAAATTTTGACAACTTCCTACAGACACCTTTCTTGATGCTCGATTCTGAAGCAACTTCTGATGAGGGAAGAGCCTAGCTTCAAGTTCATCACTGGTCAATCCTATAACCAAACTCTTATTGCTATCCTCCAGTGTCTTACTCTCGGTCTTCTCAACAACTTTATCATCTCCACCGTCCACTCTCAGACCCTTTGAATCGATATCATGTACCATTGTCTTTTCAATCCCTGATATTTTGTCCTGAATGTCTGAAAGTATCAACTTGGATGCTTCAGGGTTATTCATATCAAGCATTTCTTTCGTCTTTTTGATATCTGATGCGATCCTCTTCACTTTTCCTTCCAAAAAAGCTAGCTTTTCATGAAGCTTGCTCGGATATTTAACACCAACCTTATTACCAGCTACCTCGGTCAGACCATGTTCTTTCGTGTTCTCCAAAACCTTAGCTGTACTAGATTTTTCATTACATTCACGCAAGCAATCAAATTCTAAACTGGGCCCAGACTTCTCTCCGCTTGACTTATCAGGATTTATACCAGTAGCCACATTGTTGCAAGCCGAGTTCAAAACCTTAATCCCACTCTTTTCGCTCTCTTTACAGTTCCTAACAATCCTAGCCCCAGTCCTCTTCCCCCCACTAGATACCAACCGATTATCACTCTCACCTCTAGAAACCCTAGAATCCCTAAGAACCTTTATAAACTCCGAGGGGCTCGAGCTCCAACCTCTAGGCGCCGCCGAAACCGATCGCCGCATTTTCCCAGCGCTGCCGTCGGCCATAGCAGTCGCCGTCTTGTCAACACGCGGCACTGAGCGGATTGCAGGTCTCTGTACTCGAGCACTGGAGCCGGTGTTCTCCTTGCCGGAAAGCGATCTTTTAAGAGTGGCGGAGTTGGGGTTTGGGGATAGGGTTTTGGTTGGCTTCTGGACCGCGGACGTTTTGTCTCCGGCGATCGGGTTCCGGTCTCGCAGCCTGCGAGAAGACGGCGCCGACATTGGCTGAGGAATAATTTATACGATTAATAAGTTGTTTTGTTTTGTTTTGTTTTCAAATGGAGATTAGAACAGAGAGGGAGATGAAGAGAAAGTTTGATGATATGGAAAATGTTAGATTTTGGGCGGCAAGTTTTATTTCAAATTCTTGGAGGTAAGACAAGGACACAAAACAATGACCCGACTGCCACTGTATAAATCCAATTCCATTGACTTGTTAATAAAAACAAAATCAAAACACAAACGTGAAATTAAAAATCTAAAACTGTTAACTCCCACAGTGTGGTTAGGGGTTTTCACTTTTCACTAATGAAGTGAAGTCACGGGTTCGAATCATTCTTATATATGTAACTGTTTAAAATTTAAAATTAGAAATTTATTTTTCACAAGAGATTTATCCAGCTCAAGCAGGGATTAGTCTAGGTATGAATGGCTTAAATATGTCTTCCCATAACTGGGATCCTCGTAAGACTCCTCGTGGGCAACCCAAAAAAATAATCCAAAACTGTTTGTTTTCTTTTTTTTAAGTTTTTTTATTTTTGTAAATTAAAAAAATGTCTTAACATGGTATTTGGTTAAACATGATTATATATTTTGTTTCTAAAAATAAAAAAACCACATCTATTTTACGAAAACTTAAAAATAACATTTTTGTATTTTTTGAAAACAGGTTTTTATAATCACTTTTTTCATGAAAACGTATTATATTTCAATTTTTCTCTTTTCTATTCTGAGTTCATCTTAGCGTCTTTAACATCTTCGACTTCTATGATTTCTCTTGATTTTCTTGTTTTTTAATTTAAAAAACAAAGACTTATTTGATTTAAATTTTTAATATTAAAATTGAAAAACAAAAATATGTTTTGCTAACATTTGTAATAAAAAACTAAAAACAAAAATACGTTTAACTTTATTATTCTATTTCTATTTTTAATTATACTCTTATATTAATTATTTTAACATATTATATTATGTTTTTAAATTAATTAATTATCATTGTGGTTAAAAATAAAATATATGCATATTTATATAATTAAAGAAATTTGCACATTAATTGTGTATAATAAATTTTATAAATTAGAAAATTACATTAAATCATTAATCAATATAATACTATTATCATTTACAAAAAGAAACATAAATCAATTAAAGCTAATATAATTATTCTACATTGTCTAGCAATTTTATCTTACTACCAAGACATACTTAAAAATTGCTAGAATGATATTATACTTCACTTGAGAACTTGTATTTTTATTTTCACTTTCTTTAATTTGTTCTTCATTTTTAAATCATGAATTTCCTTCGGTTTATTTAATTATGCTCTGATATTTCTTTCATATTATTTTTCATACACTTATATTTTGTTTTGAAACTTTTGAAAAATCTCTGCTCCAACATTGTAAGATCATATTTCCTAGAGAATGTTTACGTGCTAATAAAAATTGCTTAGATATTTACGAAATTGAAAGTTGAAAAAAAGAGGGGAATAATTCACAAAATTACAATAAATTTTGTGAACTAAAGGTATCTTAAAGTTGCATCTAAATTGAATGTTGAAAGAAAGAAGATAATATTTCACAAAAATTCATTAAAATTTATGAACACAAGGTCGGTTAGAGGTGCATATTTATTATTGAACATGTGTCTTACATGGTAGAAAGGCCCTCGACTACTAATAATAATAATACTAATCCTGCATAGATACATGCAATATTTCATTAAAAGAGATACAAGTAATGTTTGGATAATCAAACATAAAATGTATGATAATTTCAATTTTAGTAATAAAGTTTAAAATGGCAAATGTCACTTTGATTGAGCATCAAAATTAGAAAGCAAATTTGATTTAGATACCATTACATCTAGGCAGGACATAACATAGTGGTGAAGTACTACAAACAACATACATTAAGATATGATACCTTCAACCTTTAACAAATAGGATATATAGATCAAAAGCATTAGTATATACATTGTAGGCCTTTTGCAAGTTCCAATGAAAAGGCAAATTTGATTTGAAGCTTTCTTACTCTTACCCTATAGCACCTTAAAGTCCTCGAAGACTAAGTTGAGTTTCTGACGACTTTTGACACTTGGAATGAGTCACGTAAGGGTGTCCTAAAAAGTCAAAATCTCGAATGAAAGATGACAACGGCATCGCCTCAATTAGTAACCCTCTCCAATGTTATCCAATTTCAAAAATCAGGCAAGATGTGACAAAACTGCTTGATGACCCTTGAATAATCTAACTACAAGCTTATGGATGAATCTGCATTCAAGAAATTACAACCAACCAAAATTGGAAATGTTATGAAATGAAATGGTCAATCTCGTAGATCCCAAGATAAAATTTAGAAAAACCACGTCGCATTGCTGAAGGATACTAGGATATAATTTAAGCTTATACTAGACAAAAAATCAAAAGTTGCAAATGTTTAATTAGGATGAAGGTAAAGGAGGTTTAGAGGAAAATGTGAAGAGACAAATCTTCCTTTTCCTACCGTGGAACCAAGCATGAATTTTCAGAATGAGCATTCATAAACATTTTAAAGGACGTATACTACTAAAAAAGATACTTAAAATAATTACAAAACATAAGAAATGAAAAAAAACTAAGTGAAAAAGTTTAAAAAGCTTGTAAAAAGAAAATGACCTCTTTATAAAGGAAAAAATAATTTTTCTATATAAGATCCTCTACCCATATTCTAGTTCGCTAAAGTTTCCTATTGAGGATCAAGTCCTCGGTAAACTATAATAAAATCATATCATACTTGATCACTTCATCACAATTCTTCTTAAGTTTTTCTTCTTCTTTTTTTTCCCTCTTATAGTCCTCAAGGACAATATTCTCCTATCTTCTTATTAGGGAGTAAAAATGTCTCTTTTTAACATGTCCGAACTATCTAAGATTTGTCTCCCTTAACTTACTATAATATTAACCACCCCCCAACTTGTCCCTTGTAACTATATTACTAACCTTATCTTTTTTTCGTAAAGTTGCACATCCAACAAAATATTATCATCTTCATCACATTAACTTATGAATATGTACTTATTTGATGAGTCAACACTTTGTTCCATAAAACATGGTCGACCTATGTTAAACAATATAATGTTCCTTTTAGCTTGAGTGGTATTTTTTAGTCACATAAAACTTCTAATGCACCATTATATTTAAACCAACCTAATTTGATATGGTGAACTGTGTTAATATCTGTCTCGCTATTGTTTTGTATGATGGATCTAAGGTACTTAAAACAATCTTTTTACAATACAATTTATGAACTAATCTTTATTTTCACATCAGATGCAACCCTGTGACATAAAAAGTTACACTTTAGGTACTCAATCTTAGTCTTATTTAACTTAAAGCATTTGTCTCGAGCATATCCCTCAAAGTTCTAACTTGATAATAACACCCTCTTTTGTTTCATCCACTAAAACGAAGTCATCAACAAATAACATATACTAAGACACATCCCCTTGGATATTCTCGGTGAGTCCATCCATAACTATTTTAAACACGAAAGGGCTCCACAAAGATCTTTGATGCAGTCCAATATCGATAAAAAAATGCTTTGCATCTACTCCTATCGTCCTTACTCTAATATTAACACCTTTATACACATCCCTAATAACCCTTATATAGGTCATATGAATTTCCTTAACTTCTAAACATCTCTACATGACTTCTATAGGTACCATATCATAGGTCTTATAAGTCAACGAAAACTATATATAGGTCCCTCTATCTATCCCTATAGTATTCCATCAATAGTCTAAAGAGTATAAAGCTTCTATCGTGGTCCTTCCTGACATAAAACAAATTGGTTATCTGAGATAATTACATCCTTTCTAACTCTTTTTCTCAATTACGACTCCCATAAGTTCATAGTATGACTCAGTAGTTTGATGTCTTTATAATTTTTATAGCTTTAGATGTCTCATTTGTTATTGTAAGGAATGATTAGTATGTTAAGGCTCCACTTATCCTATATTTGGACAAACCTGAGGATTATGTTTTAAAAACTTTTTTAACCTGATGAGTTATCTATAGGGGTGTCTTACTGCCCTTCCACTCTTCATCTTTTTTAAAGCTCCTTTAATTTATTTTCTCTTGATGTACCAATAACAAATGAAGTTACGGTAGTTCTCAAAAGTGTTAAGATCAGTTAGGGAAAAAATGTCATCTGTACTTTCATTAAAAAGACTATAAAAGTGCTTTTGTCATCTTTCTTAATATCATTTTCATTGACCAGTACCAGTCTTGCTTCATCCTTTATACAACAAACTTGATCAAAGTTTTTTGTTTTCCATTTCCTAGCTATCACCAACTTAAATATATCTTTTTTTCCTCCCTTATTTTCCAATCATTTATATAAGTTCTCATAGGCTTTACTTTTGGTTTACAAGACTATCTTCTTTGTTTCTTTCTTTGTTATTCTCTCTCTTAATTACCTTATCTCCACTTATATTGCTATATAATAAAGTTTTATAAGCAATCATCTTGATCTTCACCATCTCTGTTCCATCTTCATTCCTAAGGATGACAACTAGGCCCATGTCCAATCCGGCCCAAAGTCAATAGCCTAAGCTTGGGTTGATTCACCTAGTCTATTATCATCCTTATTCATTTCACTACCTAAGCTCCTTCTCACTACTTCTAAGTCATTTAAAAACTCCAGCTGTGAGAGGAGATACCATACACTCAGCCAACAATGGACCCACAACTAAGAAGGTGTGAATACGAGATAGAGACGAAAACCCACCACCCATACGACAACAGCTGAGTTGCAATGCTGCCGTAGCAGGGCAAAATTCAGAACCAGAGGCAACTAAGCTCGCATGGCTAGAAGAAATTCCGCCAGAGGTCGAAGAAGGTGATGTTACCTTGGTTATAGGAAACTATGGCAATGGGATTGAATTTTTTGAAACCTTTAAACATCGACTTGACAAGATCTGGGAGAAAGTAGTGGTAGTTAAGTTGCTTGGGAGAAAAATTGGTTATCAAATGTTGAAGCACTGATTGAACATCATGTGGAACCTATCGGGACCAATGAAGGTTATAGATCTTGATAATGATTTTTTCCTAGTAAATCTAATGGAAACAGAAAATTACCTCACTGCTCTTACAAAAGGACCATGGGTGATTTTTGGGCATGCATTAGCAGTTTAACCATGGAACACAAAATTCAGACCTTCACAAGGCAAAGTGGAAAAGGTGATGGTGTGGGTGAGATTTTCAAAACTCCCAATGTCGTGATATCATCTTGTTATCCTGTAAGCACTCGGAAACTTAATTGGGTGAACGATTAAAATTGATGGAAATACTCAACAGTCTCGGAGGGGGAAATATGCACGAGTGGTAGTGGAAATAGATCTATTGAAACCCATAGTACCCATAGTGGAACTAGACGATGAAACAATTAGAGTGGCATACGAAGGCTTATCATAGATATGCTTTGCATGTGGGAGAGTCGGCCATGGTTGTAACATCCCGTTACTGTTAGCAAGGGTATTTTTGTATTTGGGACAGACTGATAGGGTTTTCATTGCATTCACTGACTGAGCATGTTACTGGCCTCTGATTACAGAGGAACAGGCTTATTGCATATGCATTTATTCATAGGTACATGCATTCATGGTTTTCCGGTATTTTAATTGTGAGCTTGAACTGACTAAACTGACTGGATCGTGATTTAATGAGAAATTAGGAGTAATTGGGTTCAAATGACTGATTTAGAATTGTTTACGAGTGATCGGTAATTTATAGTGGCTTATAGGAAATTTTCGAAAAATTCGGAAGAAAATGCCCGGACCGAAAATTTTGAAGTGACAGACTGATTGACTGTATATCACTGAAAGAAATGATCCAATGACAATGGAAAATTAGAATTTTACTGATAGGAAGTAAATACGTTGAGCCATTGAAATTTAGAGACTGAAATTCGGATTGATTTGGAGACTTAGGTCTATAAATTCTAAGTTTGAAAGAAATTGGGAAATTTTGGCTAAGGCTTACGAGTTCTCTTCCTCCCCTCTACGACGTTCTTCGATTTCCTCCCATTGGTGAGGATCCTCTTATTTTTCCTTATGGTTTCTTCCTAGTATGCTAGGCTTACTTGCTTACTGTTATTGATGAAGGATTGAGAGACTTTAAAGGGGAGTAATCGTTGATTTGGAAAATTTTAGAGTTTACGGTGATTCTGTGGATCGATATGTGATTGGTAAGTTTTAATGGCATTAATGTTGTTATTAATGGTTTCTACTGCATTTATGGTATTTAATATGGTAGA
>JANZLD010000237.1:89844611-89856704 GCA_026413575.1 Erythroxylum carthagenense
AGTTGGCAAGTGACAAGTCTAGAATCTTCTAGGTTGGTGGTGCTTGTCTATAAATAAGCAATAGCACCATTTGTTGTGAACCACACAATATAAGAAAATGAGAGAAGTGACTTGAGAGAGAGAGAAGTTAAGAAGAGAAAAGTGTGGGGTGTGTGGTGTGTCTCCAAAGTCTTTCTTTTCCTCTTGTCTTGTACAAATCCTTTGATATTTTGAGTCTTGTATTTGCGTCTGTTTATCAATAAAGTTATCGTTTTTTAACAACAACAAAAGGTGGGATCTAAATTTTAGGTTGAAATTTTACTTTTTAGTTTACTATTCAAAACCTTTTTACTTTTTAGTTTACTATTCTAAATTTTAGGTTGAAATTTTACTTTTTAGTATCAAACCTGTTTACTTTTTAGTTTACTATTCAAAAGTTTTAAAATATTTAATAGAATAAATTAATTTTTGTTGTTTTTGTAAAACTTTAAATATTCATAACTTAATTCTTAACGTTAACATCTATTTCTATAACAATTCTCATTTTTATAAATTTTAATAATGGACTTCTTTAGAATTTTTTCTATGTAAATAAGCTCTATTTATAATTAGATGCAATATTATAAATTTATTTGAACTATTAATATTTAAATTAATTTATAAAAATTATTTAAATCTTGTGAAAACGAAACTAGATTTATACTTTTTATCATTTTCATTATAATGTTTCCAATCATCTAAAAAATGAATTTCTTGTTTTTTTTTTCTAAAATAAAAAAGATTAAAAAACAAAAGGAGCCCATTCTTTACGCCTGGACCCGTCCATCTCGTGCCTCTTCATCCAACCAAAATGTAGACGTTAGAAACCACAACGGCTACTTTTCACTTTCAAACTTCTCCCCCAAAAATACACCCATACACCACTAGTTCCATTTCTTTCTCTGCATTTCACGTTCTCTTTCTATTTCATTCTTCGCAATTCTAAGCTTCAACTTGAAAACCCTTTTCTCTTCCTTGAATCTTTTTTTATCAAGTTGAAAAATCCAGTCTTGATCTTTCCATACAAGAAGATTTCAAGATCAAAGCTTTCAACTTTCTTAAATTTCCCTATCTGGTTTTCACTCCGAATGGCTCCTACACCATCTTCTAAACTTAACCAGGTCCACGCAGTGAAGACCCCACAATCAAAGAACCGTCTCAATTTCACATCTGTGAGAACCCCAAATCCTCACTCTTGTCAAAACCCCAGCTCAGCACTCAAAGAAGCGTCACTGGGAGACCACCCTATTGAAGTTATTGGGAGGATACGTGATTTTCCTGACAGAAAAGAGAAACCCATTTCGATCTTGCAAGTGAATCCTGATAACCAGACTCTACGTGTCCGCACGGATATCGGGTACAGAGATTTCAGTCTTGATGGGATTTCTTTTTCCGAGGAAGAAGACCTTGACGCCTTCTACAAGAAGTTTGTAGAATCCAGGATAAATGGAGTCAAACTAGGGGCTAAATGTACGATAATGATGTATGGTCCTACAGGTTCTGGCAAGAGCCACACTATGTTTGGATGTTCAAAGCAGCCGGGAATTGTCTATCGGTCACTGAGAGATATACTGGGAGAGGGAGTAGAACGTAATGAAGAAAATGATGAGCAGATGTTGCCGGTCGGAAGATTTGTGCAAGTCAGTGTTTTGGAGGTTTATAACGAAGAGATATATGATCTTTTGTCCAGTAATAATGGTGGTGGACTCGGATTCGGGTGGCCCAAGAGCAATAGTGCATCAAAGGTAAGGCTTGCTTAAGTTGAGTTTGTTCTCCAATTAGCTTCACATATGTTCTTTTGTGGCTGCTTTTTTCATTTGGATATGGTCTTTCAACAAACAATTTATGTGGAGAAGCCATTGAAACTTGGATTAGGTCTTAATTTGATTAGTTTAATCAACACAGCAAGCTTTTCTTGCAATACCAATTTTTATGGTGCCACTTTTAGGTAATAGATAGTCGTTCTGGATTTTGATCAACGTATCCTAAACTAGAAGATAATGGCGAGTTATTGCTCTTTGATATTGTGAAAATTGGTAGCTAGATTTCTTTGTTTAATTTTGGAGGAACACATCAGTAGCAAGGTGTGAATTCATGAGGTCACCCTGTGTAACTATGGAAACATGAAGCCCTGAAATTGGAAATTTGGAGTAACAGGTGAAAATTCTAGCTTTATGAACATAAGTCTCAAAACTAAGCATATCATGTTTCTGCTGTCAGAGTGTTCTGTTAACTTAGAATTGGAAAAAAGAAAGGTAAATCATCAAAAAATTCTAGCTGTTGTTATGTTCTAATTTCTTCCAGGGAAATTCTGAGTTTACTGAATTTGCAGGTAAGACTAGAAGTCATGGGCAAGAAGGCAAAAAACGCTACTTACGTATCTGGAAATGAGGCTGGAAAAATCATGAAAGAGATTCAGAAAGTGGAGAAACGAAGAATAGTTAAGAGTACACTCTGTAATGATCGAAGTTCCAGGAGCCACTGCATGGTTTGATTTATATGCAACTTCTTTAAATGACATGTCACCAAGTTGCTTTGTTATGCCTGATTTTGTACTTGTATTTTCAGATAATTCTTGATGTCCCCACTGTCGGAGGAAGGCTCATGCTTGTTGACATGGCAGGGTCAGAAAATATTGAGCAGGCAGGGCAAAATGGCTTTGAGGCTAAGATGCAGGTAAAATTGTCAAAAAGTTTTCCAATTCTTTACCCCAACTGTACTGTAGGAAACCCGTTTTCCTCTAGGGACTACTTCTCCAAGTTTCCCATTCTTTGTATGTCCCTGGTAATATTGAGTTTCATGCTTTCATTAATGCAACAGACAGCAAAGATCAACCAAGGAAATATAGCGTTGAAGAGAGTGGTTGAATCTATTGCTAATGGAGATTCTCACGTGCCCTTCAGAGATAGCAAGTTGACTATGCTTCTCCAGGTAAAATCTGATTGATTTGTGCCAGTTATGGCTCTCTGGACAGACTCTTTTTAATTGTGTATTAAAAAGTTCTCTTCAATTTAATTTTAGGATTCGTTTGAGGATGATCAATCGAAGATTTTGATGATACTATGTGCAAGTCCTGACCTGAAGGAGATACACAAGACAATCTGCACCCTTGAATATGGAGCAAAAGCCAAGTGTATCGTTCGTGGCCCTCATACACCAATTAAGGATAAAATGGGCGCTGATGATTCTTCTCAAGTCATTTTAGGATCTAGGATAGCTGCCATGGATCAATTCATATCTAAGCTTCAAATGGAGAACAAGCTGAGAGAAAAAGAAAGAAATGAGGCTCATCAACAGCTAATGAAGAAAGAAGAAGAAGTTGCTGCACTGAGAGCCCTTATTGAAGAAAAAGGACCTGCAAGTGAAGAAGAAATCAACTTGAAGGTGAATGAGCGCACACAGATGTTGAAATTTGAGTTGGAAAAGAAGCTAGAGGAATGTAGAAGAATGGCAGAAGAGTTCGTTGAATTGGAGCGAAGGAGAATGGAAGAGAGAATAATCCAACAGCAGCAAGAGGTTGAAATGCTAAGAAGACGCTTGGAAGAAATTGAGTTTGAGCTCTGTCGTTCAAGGGATGACACTTATGGAAAGGATTATAGAGACGTGGATGGTAGCAGTTTTGCCAGAAGGTTGAAGGGGGTTTATGCTGAAGAGGAGCCAGGGATGGTTAAATCCATGGATTTAGACATGGGAGACCAAGAGCCATACGTTCGCGAGGTGAAAAATGTCGTTATGGATGCTCCTCTTTACCCTGACAGCATTGGCTATCATCAGTCATGTACTCCAAATCCAATTGACGACATTTTTGCATTAAAATATGGTGACAAGGTATGTTTAAGCACTGTCTTCGAGGAAGAAGTAGAGGAGGAGGGGGAAGAACAAAAGCAGAAGTCAGATGATGAAGAAGTGGAGAAAGAAGTCATAGAGGTCAAGCAGATTGTTAATGATCCTACTACCCTTGAAGTCGATTACAGTTCACGTTCTTTGGCAACTTCTCCACAGAAATCTGAGACGCCAAGTCTGTCGAACTTGAAGTCAGGGGAGGAGAACAGAAGGTTGAGGATACAAAATATTTTCACACTCTGTGGAAACTACAGAGAGCTTTCTCAACAGATGAGAATTCCCACAACACCTCATGCAAACAAGGAAAACTCGCCTCTTCAAAAAGGTTTGCAAATGATATTAGCAGATGATGCGAAGACAATGGCATCAAAGGAGAACCTATACCCTTTAGAGGAAAGCATTCATGCCAAAGAAAGCCTGTGTGTGACTCATACCCCATTGAGCCCTCTCCCACTGACTCCAATAGAAAACAAGCTGCCACCCAGTTCAACTCCTTGCTTGTCTTTACAAGATGATGATTCATTACTCAAAGTAGCTCCACATCTGAGTTCTACTCCTTTCATTACGCAACGAAGATACTAGATTTCACGACGCTGCACCTTAAATTTGAGACTCTACTAAGAGTCTCTGGCCTGTCAACGTTGGTTTGTTGACAAGGGAAGTGATTACATGTTGTAATGGTAGTTGAATATTATATCTGTGTATGTCTTGGACATTTAACTGTTGTTTATGTGAAAATAGTTTTATCATTCTTTTCCTGTTCATTACTCTTTCTCTGGAATACAGCTACCATGTATTCCAAGGCCCCAAATCTCTTTAATAGTGTGATTTGGTTGTGGAGAGGTTTTCCTATTTTCTTACGAAACCTGACATGTTTGTCTTCATTTGCCTGAGTTGAGCAAACAAGAGGAGAGAGTTTATGAAGGACATACATGGGGAGTAACACAAAAACAATGAATTAAAGAGTAACACGTTCATATATGGAGGATTATACATGTTGAATCTCTAATATACAATATGTGCAAACTGAATATTCTCTACTCGTCTTCCTCTTTATATGCCTCCAAGACTGAAGATAGGTGGCCTGCAGTGCTCTTTGTTCCATACCCAGTTCGAGACTTTTCAGAGCCGTTATCCATTGAAGGTTCTGCGTCTGCACATTGGTTCTGCTCTTTTGATCTTTGTTGTCTCGACGAAGATGACCCTTTAGACTTTCTTACGCGAGAATGTTTTGGAATTGAGGGTTGGTCACGAGCTGATGACTCCGTATCAGCAGTCGAGCTGTGGTGCCGTCTTGAGGTTCGGCTGCCATCTCTGCTCCTGGTGCTACCACCGTCTCTGCTCTTGGTGCTACCACCGTCTCTGCTCCTGTTGCTACCTCCGTCTCTGCTCCGGACGCTATCTGAATCCCCGTTCTTGGAGTCCATTGAATGGTTTGAAGAACGATGACGCCTAGACTGCCTTGGTGCATCAGAGCTCGTTTTAGTTGGAGAATCAGAGGGGCCATCACCTGTGCTTGCTGGACGCCTTGATCTGTGCTTCTTCTTTCCAGTGTCAGGCTGGCTTGCATCTATATTAGGACCAACAACAGTCAATGGTTCACTAGCAAATCCCCATGTACGTGAAGTGTAGATATCATATTAAGAAACGAAAAGGAAAAGAAACAAAGTGGACCTTCGGGATGGGGATTGGCTGAACGGTTGGCTTCTTCCAAGGAATTTAAAGTTGCACTTGACATTTCAGATTGAAACTCATTCATCTGCAATTCAGCTAAGAAACATGGTTAACAAATGTGATTTTTATGGTTATACCATGTACCCACCAGTTTATTCTTTCATCTCGTTTCTTCTGAATGTTGCATGGGAAGAAACCATGAATGTCTTGAGATATAGAAGAAGAACTGAAAGATGGATCAATCACTGATGATGCAATGAAAATTGAAAAGAAAGGATATTGAATGGATACATACCCAACTTGGCTTACTTGCATCTGGACCATCCATTCCAATGTGTGCAACATGCTTCACATCTGTGGGTAATCCAATTTGCAGTTCTGGTTCTTTTTCATCTGCCAAAATTGGAAAGCCGTAGTTGATCACTTAACAACCTAAGACCGATTCCTGTCTTTTGTTTTTCTTTTTCCTTCTAGTTGTCAATCAGTTGGCATTTTGTTTTTGCTTTTTGAGAAGTTAAAGTTTGTACTTACCAAATATTTGAGAGAAGTATCTTAAACCTTTAAAGAGACCTTTCACTTTTGTTGACATTTTGCAGAAATTAGGCTACTTCCACCACAAAACCTTCCTCTCCAGAACTGCTGCTGCACTTTGGAAAGCCACTTCTGAACCTCCAAATCAGGAAAAAACAAAAAATGTACAGAAAAGCCTGTAACGGTAAAAGAAAGATTGCATGATCCTATCAGCTTTTCCTTGTATAGGAAATTGAAAAGCAGACCTTGAGAGAAAAATAAGAGAAGGAGATGATGACAGGCTAAATCTCAGATCAAACATTCCCTGTCAGGTTCATGTTGATCCCTCCAGCCTCTATCGAAAGAAAAACACATGTATGTGGAAGTTGAATTGGGGGAATTTACTCTTACAATTCTTGACTGTTTGTTTGTTGAAATGAGCAATCAAGAAAAGAAGGTCAGATGGGAAATCTAAAAAAATTCCCTATGCATTGTAACCAAAACTAGCAGATGCTCATGCCCTGCCTGCCTACTTTTCTGCCTAAATATTTCCTGTTGCTATATTTGGAAAACATCACCTGCACCTCCATTTTGTTCTTGGTCAATCTGAGCTCCCCAGATTTGGAGGTGATTCAACTTCAAATTATTGTGCTTCATCTGTTTTAAGGTATATTTATTTAAAGCTTTGTTTTCTTTTGCTTGCCTAACAAAAAAGTCTCCTTATAGGCTTATAAAAAAACTCCCCAAAAGAGAGTGCATTACAATTCTTTTCTTAGTGTCTTTTTTTTTATATTTCAATTTTTATATTTTAAAAACTATCACTTACTTTTATGTATAATATTATTTAATTATCACACAACTTTTTTATGCCATTTATATTATTTATAGCTCAAAATGGGGTCATATTAAAGCATAAGAATTTTAATATAAAATTGATGAGAAATAATAAAATTGTATGATAATTAAGAAATAGTATATGAAAATATATTTCAATTAAAGAATAGTATATGAAAATATATTTCACTAATTCTCTATTTATTTATAGATCATAATATAATATAAAATAAATAATAATTTTATAATATAAAAATAAAAAAATCAAACCGCTAAAAAGGAATATAAATAATTATATTCCTTTCCTTCACCTTTTTTTCTTGCATTTTTTGAACATCATCAATTTATTGCCATTGTCATTGATTTGTTATGAAATAAAAGTTATATAAAAAATTAAATTTTCGGTTTTCTATTATAATTTTGCTTTTCATAAATATAGAAAATGACAAGTTTTTCAAAATTTTGTGTAACTTTTTATATTTTCTTATATGAAGGGAAAATTTATTCTTACCTTCTTTTCACTTGATATTGATTTTTTCTCACAATCTCCTTTTCAAAATGATAATGGGAGGCTATAAACCCTTTTCAGAGGAATCATTCAATGCTATGGCCTAACTGAAATAGCTTGCAGAAGATCTCATTCATTAGGGATTCAAATTTTATAGTGCCGGAATTTGCCAACTTTCTTCAACAGGCATTCATTTCTAATAATCGAATATCTGGTGATGATCAATAATAAAGACAAATGGCAAGCATAACACAATCTGAAGATTCAGAACCAGTGTAAGCTTGATAAGTTGAAGAGTTGACTATTCCAACTGAAAATGGATAAATTACATTACACGGCATATTAAGTAAATATTAGAAAATTCGATAAGCTACTAAACTTTCCGAGTTAATGTTCCAATAATCCACTCTTGTGAAAGAAAATATTATTCTCAAGTCACACTCACAATGAGTCTTCCTCGGTGAAATTTGATGAAAGGTGGGATGCTATTTAGGAAAAGTAGCAGAAACATCAAAACATGCATCATGAAGATATGATCAACTATGAAGCTTTCATATCATCCAAGCCAACACTAGCCTGCATGAAAAATTATAATCAGTGAGTGTAAGGTGATGACATCGAATAGAAATTTACGAGGGGCATGGGTAACAAAAGAATATCTACTTGCACACTGAAACTCAATTCTCTTTCTAGATCATCTGAAAGCAGAAATATATGCAAATCCTCCCTCACCCCATATATCTACCAGGACGGAATGGTACTCTTATGTTACTACTACCGTCAAGCCAAATCCCTCATGGCTACACTAAAACTTCCTGCCTCTTAGCTCTCCCATAAGTTCTTGATTTAAGTGTTTATGTTCTTTTATTTGGAGGAGTACAATCCAATCCATATTTGGCAAATGTAGTTGACGGTGATTTAACCTAATTTAGAATAGCAGTGGTGAAAACCACAAACTATTATGTAACAAAAGAAAGAATAGGCAAAAAAGGGCCGCTAAAGTTGTTATTTTATAGTCTTCATCCCCTAACTATTAAAAAAAATGTCTTAATTGAAGGCTTTATACAAGAACCTAATTCAAGGTCACTTACAATAATATCAGCAATCTCAAACAAAGCCATGACGTTCAGTAAAATCTTACCAGGAACTTGTGATTCTCTTCAAGAAATGGAGAGAAGGTTGAACAAAAATTTTCCATATCAGCACCAATATCACCTGAGCCAGCAATCACTTCCATGAACTTCTTCCTATCTGGAGCAAGCTTCATGGCAACCTGCAACTCACCATCAGATGAAGTCTTAAAAAGCAACTTATATAAAGTGAGAAAATTTTGTGCTAACATAATTCACCACATAAAATCAACATTTTAGCAATATACAGACAACTGCAAAAATATCTCCCATTGCATGAAATATATATTTGCACTGACAGGATCCTTGTAGAAGACTCAAATCCAGACTCCAGATTAAAGAACATAAAAGTGTTCCTTATCATGAATGCATTAGTATCTTCATAACAAAAGTAAATTTTTTTTTTACCAGGGACTGAATATATTGAAAAGAATTGAATGTAAACTTCAAAGATAAAATTAGTAAAATGTGCAAAGAAGGAAGACATTTGTCCAGACCAATCTTTAAGCAAGCTCCAAGAGGAAAAATATAACTTATGAAAACTGCTAAGTTGTTGCCAATCAGCTAAAAGTAAACGTCTCACAAGGTTGAATTCCAAAATACTATTAAATAGCATTAAAAACATTACAGTAAAACTTGAACTAGCAAGCCAGCCGTGGAATTTCTTCAATGTTTTCGAGTAGGAATCTTGACAGGCTTGTGACATTGTCCAATCTGGATGTGCAAGCAAATCGCGGAAAAGTTCCACCAAGAAATCCATCGCCCTGAAGAATCCATAAATATGATAGATCTATAAGAGTATATAGTAACTCATAATCCTTTTAACAGCCAGTAAAGACCCTGTGGAGTACTCTTCACCAACCTAAACTCCAATATTAGTTTGTAAGGATTAGCGTCACATTAAAGCATTGATCATAAGAAAAGGGATGCTCTAGTCCCCAAGCTACAAGGAATCCTCATCCATAAACACTAAACAGAGTAGAATCAATTGGATTACAGGAAAACCAGACCTGGTGAGCCAAAGAAGGCCATTGGTACAGCTAGAAGAAGATTTGGCCGTTTTGGCTTGTACCTCCTCCTCAACCATTGTGTATAAGTGATTATATTTGGTTGGATTGGTCAAATACTTGGTTTCTAATCGCTATAAGAGTAAAACCAAAAAACCAAAATCAGCACCAACAAGCAAAAACCACAAACACACAGAGAAACAGATCTGTTTGCATAAAGACTTTACCGTAATGTTACCGCCGATGTCGGTTTTAACGAGGGCCATAGCAGCTCCAAACTTCTCTAATCATTATTGGGTCAGCCCCAATAATTAAAGAAAAAGTTCAATCAAAGCATGAAGAGAAAATAAAATGACGATAAATGGAAAAAAAAAAAACGATTGAAGAGAAATACCAATAACAGGCAAGATCAGTTTGCAGCAATCCAAGAAAGGTTTAGTGAGCATGTGGCCTTCTTCGGTTTTGATGTGCTTCATTCCTTCGAGCGATGGAGTAAACACCGTTCCTTCCATGTTCCTCTTTAACATTCACACCGAAATTTATCAAACTTACATAACCAGTAAACATTAACTAACACAATTGCCCGGGCAAAGGAGAGAGGAGACAACTTACCAGATGGGTTTTGCTCGATCAGATCTGTTTTATCAGAGAGGAGATGATGAATGAGGGATCTTTGTAGTCGTGGGAAAGCGAAACGAGGAAAAGATGATGAGAGTGGGAACTGGGAACCTCTTTTTGGTTTTTACGAATAGTGGAGAAGTCTGGGATTCTAATTCTACTCTTTAAGACATTTTAATTTAATTTACGATTTGTTTTTGCTTTCAAAATATGTACAGTTACATTAGTTGTGATGTCCGTTACGAAATGAAACAGAACACAAGTGTGTCAGTTATCGGTAACTGGTAACTTCTAGGACTCAAAACGTGGAACGCTCACTTTAGGCGCCTCATATTTTGGCCTGATATTATGTGAGGAAGGTAAATTACGGTTTGATTTCAGTCAGCTTTTCGAGAAGGCAGCCTAGTGTTCGATGCGCACAAGAAATCATCACATTAGATGAGCTCCTACACAGTTACTACCGAAACTTAAATTCAAGACCGTAAACTCACTTTCGTTCTCAATAACCAACTGTTAACTTCAGTCCTTACCGGCCGGCATCTTTTGAGTTATTTAAGAATTTCAGTTATCAATTAGTATTATTATTTAAAGAGATGGTGGTAACACAATCGGTCCAACTGCCTAATCACCTGCAGTCCGGCCCAGTATGAGCAGAGCAATCAGTTCATTAACTTTTCTCCGGATCTGAAAAAAAGCCAAGCCCAGGCCGGTATTCGTATCTATATATATATATATATCATAAAAAACCCTATCGCCGTCTGCTAAAAGGTTTTGCTCTCCTGCACCTACGACGCCAAGATGGTGATTTTCCCTATCTCTGTATTGAATATCAATGGTCTTTTGTTAATTTCCCTACTGATTTTTGCGCTGAAATGTTGATTTGTGTTAATGTCGGTATAGCCTTTCAAGAGATACGTGGAGATTGGAAGGGTGGCTCTCGTCAACTACGGCAAGGACTACGGCAAACTCGTTGTCATCGTCGATGTCCTCGACCAGAACAGAGTACTCTTCTTTTTCCTCTCTTACTTCAATTTTGTAATTTTTTATTTTTCTTTTTTAATGCTAAAATGTACAGATGAGATTATCGTTTTCGATCGATTCAGATGGAGATAGTGGTTGTTTATGATGATTATGTTTTCTATTAAAATCATGACAGGCTTCAGATGTTGTTTATTCTTTTTCTGTTCTTTTAGTTTACGGCGAATTAGTGTTCTTGTTGTTCTCGTGTGTATGCATTTCTTTGGGCATAACATTTATGGACTTACATAAACTTCTGATGATGATTTTTTAATTATATGTTTGTAGTCTGAAGTCCATTAAACTGTGTGAGTTTCCCTCTCTTGGTGCAACAGGCTTTGGTTGATGCCCCTGATATGGTGAGGAGTCAGATGAACTTGAAGAGGCTTTCACTTACTGATATCAAGATTGAAATCAACAGGGTTCCCAAGAAAAAGAACCTCATTGAAGCAATGGAAAAGGCCGGTAGGTTTTACTTTGCCTTATCAGAATTATATGTCATTTTTTGGATGTTTGCAAATTAATTTAATTTATTGTACTATGTATTTTTGAAATGGAAGATGTTAAGAACAAGTGGGAGAATAGCTCTTGGGGAAGAAAACTCATTGTTAGGAAGAGACGGGCAGCTCTCAATGATTTCGATAGGTTCAAGCTGATGCTGGCAAAGATCAAGGTTGGTTATAGTACACTTTTTTAGTCTTTTTAGTTGCCACCCTTGTACTTGGCCGTCAAATCTTATTCACTTGATTCTTTATTGTTAGGCCCTTTGATTAAAGCTAATATGTCTTGTATCTTTGCATTTGCAGAGGGGTGGATTGATAAGGCAAGAGCTTGCAAAGCTTAAGAAGGAGACTGCGGCATGAGCTTTTGATATCAAATTCCAATTTTGTTGAGTTGTTCTTTAGGACAGTTCAAGCAAATGCTTTTTACATGA
>JANZLD010000237.1:89863215-89881686 GCA_026413575.1 Erythroxylum carthagenense
TACTTTGCTGTTGCTGAGAATGAATCCATTGGGAGAGAACGCTACAATTTCATGCAGGTTCTCATTCTTTTACTTACCCATTTCATAGATGTCAAGATAACAGGGGATAAAATTAGGGTTTATAATTAGAATTAGCATCTCATAGGACCTGATGTAGTTTTTATGATTTCTTATGGAAAATCTTAGACCTAATTCCAATGCCTTAAGTCTATATTCAAGTAATGATTTCCAGTTGTTTAAAACGAGTATTGGAGTCGAACCTGTTCTAGAGGGAGTTAAAACTGCTGTGTCTATTGATTTGCATGTTCTACAAGGAAATACCATGTCCAGGAAAAATAATTTGGGATATATATGACACTCGTTCTAGAAAAACTCAAAAGTGTTATCAATTGATTTTTTGCTCCCCTATAATGGAATTTGGTCATGTAGATTTCATAGAGCTTTTCAATCTTCTTATACCAATTTTGTTTTTGGTTGTGTGCAGAAAATGCTTTTGCCTTGTGGTCTACCTCCTGATAGAGAGGATGATTGAGATTGATTATTAGGTTATCCGGTAAAAAATGTTAATCCTGCTTGTCAACATGTCATTCACTACTTTCAACTAATAATAGATTGATTATTAGTTTGCGGACACTCTTTCACTACTTTTATCAAAATTTCATTCAGGTAATATTTACTTTTTCTACTAAACAATGTACTTTGGACACTCTTTCTCAAAGTTTATTATGTCTAATATAGTATAGTTATTGAGCAAGACTTCTTCTGTCGAGTCCTTACCTCCTTTTTCTTGATATTTCGTGATTATAGAATTCATTTTATACTATCTTACCTTCTTTTCGGGCATTCAAGAATAAAATATGGTCACAAATTGAACAAGCAATTTTAGTTTTGAATGTCTTTAACATATAGTGAGAAGATTTTATTACCTTCTCTTTGTCTAAGTCATTATGAAGCCCACCATTCTTCTTACTCTTTCTACTAGTTTGAATTAGTAGTATTATTTGGAGATCCACTAAGGCATTTGTAACCACTATAACACTTGGGAGGTCCTTCACACTTTGCCTCTAAAACTCAACTTGTGCCTAATCCTACAATCTCTTACGAAGTTAACAACTTATCTTCATCAAAGATGAAAGTTGCTTTATATATTTCCTTTCCGAGTCATTTTGCCTCAAACACTTCAAAGCTTCTATGATGGGTGAAGAAGTGCTATTCGAGATGAATTGCTACTTTAGGTCATTCTTTATTTTCTCTCGAGTATCAATGAGAGGACTACCAATACTGATGTGATTACAAGTTCCTGTCCTCTGCCATAATTTTGCTTCACCCACCATTTATATCATCACAATCAACACCATTACAATTGAAGCTAAAAACAGATGTAAGTTGTTATTAGGTCCTTTTAACTCCCTCTAGAACAGATGTAAGTTTTAACAAACTGTAGCTCATTTTTTTCAATTGTTTTCAATTATTCTTTAGCGATCTCTATGTTTCTTAAAACTTTAACACCAATTCCAATTGTTCCAATAAATGAATTGTACCCTTATTTGTTAAGGCTAGAGGATTAATAATTGTGTTTAATTTTGTAACCCTCTTTGTAAGATTACTTTTACGAGTCATTATAAGAGAATAATGCAAGAACTCGTCAAACCTTGATACCAATTGTTATGGAGATTTTTTGGGGTAAAATATAATTCAAGCGTCTAGCACCAATAATGTTTAAGAGTTTCACTTAGGCCATGTTTGACAATTAGCTTATTACATTAACTCTTAGCTGATAGGTAATTATATCAGCTGATTTGATTAGCTGTTACAAATCAGCTGATATAATTACCTATTTGATAAAATTAATTGTTTAGTATTAAAATTTATAGTAAAATTAACTTGAAAAATAATTTTCAAATAATCAAAAACACTTTTTTAAATTTACTAGGAATTTAAAATTACTTAACTTCATTTAATTGGAATTAATTTAAAAAAATCAAAAGCCTAATAAAACAATATGCCTATACCATTAACCATTAATATACTTTAGTTTAATTTGACAAATAAAGTTGGAAAATTTGGTCCTACCTTACTATTCTCATCTCTTGCTTCCCACGTTTCTTTTTCTGGGTATAACTTCTAAGACTTCTCCTGCCTCTTGAGTTTATTGTCATTTTTGAAAACGCTGAATGCAAAACGCTGCGACTTCTTAGCTTGTAAAAATCAGCTGATTGAGTTAATCAGCTAACCCATTCAGCTGAATCACCAAATGTAATAAATAGCTTTTTAACATAGTCAAATAATTTAAAATGGTCAATCAGCTAATTTTTAGCTGATAAGCCATTGACCAAACAGGGCATTCGATTTGTTTAGTACAACTCAATCAAATGAAATTAACAATACTGGTAGGGAAAAATTAATATTTGTATTGAACTGTTTGTAAAATAAATAATACAAAATACTTCGGACGCTTCTATAGTTCTCTATAAAAACACTACTGAAGGCATTTTTACTTGAAGCCTTCTAACAAATGATTCATTATATGCGCTTAAAAGTAAACTCAAAATGATCTTTTTATATTGGCTTACAAGAATTTATGTATAAGTAAGCTAATATATCCACTTTTCATTAGTATACTAAGTTTGAGAGGTTGATATTTCTTCAATTAATTTCTCTATGTTAATAGGGAGCTAATTTTTTTAACTACTAAATCCTCTTAGCGTACAGAAAATATGG
The DNA here is from genome assembly GCA_026413575.1 of Erythroxylum carthagenense. Classification (NCBI taxonomy): domain Eukaryota; kingdom Viridiplantae; phylum Streptophyta; class Magnoliopsida; order Malpighiales; family Erythroxylaceae; genus Erythroxylum; species Erythroxylum carthagenense. Next base: position 89,865,937 of record JANZLD010000237.1, read on the forward strand.
TCTTGGAAGATTTCTACTACATTGCCACATCCCACCATCACTTTTCCACTCTTGAAGAATTGTTCCATTTTATAAGATAGTGCACCACTTTCTTTGCCCACTATTTTATATCATTATCATATATGGTAACAACTCAGATCACCTGTTTACAGATATTGATTGCTTTAGGTTGCCCCTCGAATCAAGATCCTCATAGTTTTATTCTGCCCACACTCAAAAAAACATGTCTGTAGAAGAGAGGTATCTATACCTTTATAAAAGGTTCTTAGTTTTTCTCTCCAACCGATGTGGGATCTCTTATATAACACCAATTGCCTCCCCTTGAGCTCATAAGTTGATTGATGAATCTTTAGTTAGTCATCCCAAACCATTTTTATGCACAGACTATCCAAACATGTTTTTTATATTGCTCTATAACCTAAATTAACAATGATATTCGCCATTATACAATATAAATTGCAAATTTACATATCTTCGAACCTTCTCATCAAAATCAAGTGCTTTTATGCACTCTCAAACTTAGCATGACGTAGTTGCATCAATCATTTTTTAACTCAATTTTAAATCTTACTTCTCGTAAAAAAAATTCACAAATATGTACGGATGCTTGCCAACACTTGCCTACTCTCAAGTTTTCATCTACATTGTCCATTTACCTTGCCTACTCGCAAGTTTTTACTTTATACTTTTGACAACATGTTATCTTCTGGTTAACCCTAGTGCTAACCATAGGTTAAAATGTATTAACACTAGGAATGGCAAATAAATCCTAACCTAGTCTAACCCTAAGTTAATGAACTTAGCCCAAGTTAACCGAGCTTCGACCAAGATTGGGCTTCACAACCTAACCCATTCCTAAGCTATATATATTAATTAAGTCTAAGGTTATTAAGTGCTCCTTCTCTTCTCTACTTTGAGAATTTTGTTTTCTTTGTCCTACTAAACTTTCTTTTTTTTTTCCTCTTCTTTAATTATTAATGCTCCAACAACTCAATAATAACTTCTATCCTTTTTAGAAATCCATCATTTAATATTAAGATAGTAGTCACAATCTAGAATTAAGCAATAAAAACTCATGAAAACTAGCAATTTTGATAAACTCTTACTCTTTGTTATGGTAGCGTTTAATTTTCTTCATTCACTTGGTTCGTCTAGATTTTTAATATTGGTCATTTATAGGCTTCTTCTCGACTTCTCCTCTATTAATGGTTTTTTTCTATGACTCTGTCAATCCTAAATGCATATCTTAAGTATAACTAGGTAGTGTGAGACTAGAAGATCAAAATTGAATAACTTAATCCCCTTATGTTATTATTATAGGTAAGATATTACCAGTAGGACTGGGCATTAAACCTGGTATATTATTTAATCTTCTTTTTTTATTGGCACTAGCAGGGTCGTAAAAATCTAGGTCAAGAGGCAATCAGAGAGGACATAATCCATACAGTTCAAAGTGAGGAATTAGGTTAGGCATGTTTGGTTTGGTACATCAGTAGCTAGGCATTCTACTTTCGAACAAGTTTTGGTTTGATCGAGTTGTAACTCAAATAATATGAGTTGGGCATGATTAGGTTCAAGTCAGACTCAAATTACCTATAAAGCCTTCAGAAGAGTTTGACCATGCTCAGGCCTAATTTGACCTAACTTATCGTCATGCCTAATCAACAATCACACAACCACAATTTAGACTTGAGGGTTGAAAAAATATTTATCCATCTATTAGCTACATTAACAAAAATTAATATTTTGAACCGAATTATAAAGTTTCTAAAAGAATGATCATTCAATTAAAAAAATTGAAAAATTAGACATTGAATTGTAAAAAAATATCAAAAGGTTTAGCAATTTAGGATTGGTTACCCAATTTTTAAATAAAATAACCAAGATTAATATGTACATATAAAGACACAAATTAGCTAAATAAAATTACCACTATTAATAGGTACATATAGAGACACAAAATAACTCAAAACAATTATATATTCAATTAAAAAATGAAAACTTTACTTAATCAAAAAATATCAAAGTTCAAACGCTTATAAAATTATTGTCTCTTCTTAGTTCTTATAAATATTTTATGTAGAAAACTTTTTAAATATTTCAAGTTTCTATTTTTCTTACATTTATGATAATTATTTCCCCAAATAATTTTTAATATTTTAATTTTAATTGATTCATTTTTATGATGTGACCTAAATTTTCGTTTAATTTTTATTTAAATAATTCTACCATAATCCAAATTTACTTATTTTATTTCTTTAAGATTTATTTTCTATTACTATATAACCACACAATATTTATTATGGATTTATAATCAACTTGGATTAAAAATAGAATTTAATTTAATAACCAACCAAACTTCAAGTTAACTTTATTTGAAATCTTAAACAATGTTCAACATTGGTAGTTTTTTTTCCACGGCAACCTTTTAAAATGTTAATGGCTTAAGTGTAAATATTAAAAAAAATAAAAACTTGAAGATATCATCCTAAAACATTTGAGAGGAAAACTATGATTATTTTATATGAACTTTATCAATAAGCACAACTACGGTGATTGGCTTATATGATCTTATTAGTTACTACTACTTAATGTTTCATATACATAAAATAAAGGATTAAATATAATAAACTCTTAGGTGAAGCTGCACCAGAATTGGAAAAGCAATTAGCACTTAATAAAAAAAGTCATTATAACAAATATAACGTCATAAAAAATATGGTTAGTGATAATAAATTTCATTAGAATAATTCAAATGTAGTGATTTTTTTATTTTATTAAATTTCCATTTAATTAATTTTATTATTATTAATTGAAAATTTTATTTGTAGTAATGAATTCATAAAATTCTAATTGTATCATAAAAAATCTTCCAACTTATTTTTCGTTTCTCATATTTTTCTTTATATAAAGGCCATGATTAACTAATCTACGTGATATAAACTTGGTCCCATCCGAAGTTTAATTTTAAAATAAAAAATGGTGAATCATCATTTTGTTAGATTTGTTTATCCTTACGGATATTTCTGTTTTTTTTTTACTATTAAGTGAACAACTATTAATTATAATTTTAACTTTTTTTAATAAATTATCGATTAAGTTACGTCATTTTGATTCAAATAAGAATAAGAGAGTGACATAATAGTTGATCTAAATTAATGAGTCAAATGAGTCAAAGTCCGGATAGAAAATAAAATCCTTTTAATGTGGACCTGGTCTATATCGTCCTTATGATGAAGAAATACGATATAAAGGTTATATAAAGATTAAGATCTTCTACAGTTACTTAGATTAATTGTAAGCTTACGTTTCTCTGATATGTTAAGAGAGCTTACGTATTGAGAAAACTATAAAAAGCCCTAAATTGAGTAAATTTTGGAACTCTAAGTTTTAATTAATTGTATCAACGGAGGACATTCTATGAGTAAAGCAAGTTATAGTCGTAATAATACGGTATTTTTCCAAGTCCTAGAGCCTCAAAGTCAAGTCCAAATCACACATCTTCTTGTGCTCATTATCCATCTCCCTCAACTCGAGCTTGTATGGATAATGCCTTTGTAACTTCTGAAGCAATGGCATGGTGCTATCGTCACTTGCTGATTCTCCCATTGATGTCGGAATATGTGCTTCTCCAGTCGCAAGATTAGTATTGCTATAATCTTGTGCAATAACATAGTTTTGCACGGCAGTATTAAAGATGCCAATGTTTTGGCTTAAAGGGTGATCGGTTTCCGGTGGAGGAGTTGGAGAAGAAGATGGATGGATAGGATTCACAGACGGGGCTCCTTGGATCTGGAGAGGCTGGTTAATGTTTGGCTCATGTTGCTTGGTATTACATAGGATGTGAGCTTCAACATGAGTTATGAGTGCTGAAACGCTCATAAACACGTCGTCACATATTCGGCAAGCAATTGGAGTTGTTGGAAACCGATTGCTGTTGGAGCTAATAGTGTTTCCAAGACTTGAATTCCAACCAAATCCTGCCATACCACGAGATGATGACGATGGTATTCACCTGTCAAAAAGAAAATGATGTGATACATAATATATCATGGGACCTGTGCTTGGCATTATATATAGGTATATGCATGAATTTAATGACAGATGGAGGTATCGTCCAATTAGCTTTGAAATCAGTTTTAATGTAGATTTGCATAATTAATGACAATTAAATTTTTTAAGTTTTAAATGAAAGATAATAAATGCTTTGTTATTATGGAATTTGAATTATAGAGGTAACAAAGCTCTATTATTAATCTACGAGAAAACTAAGATTTGGATGTCCGCTCAAAATGTAAATTAAATTAACTTTTTTCTGTTAATTTCAGTTAAATTTTTTGTTTGGTCTCATTTTAAAGTTAAGTTATTAAAAAATAGTAATTAAAATTTAAAGTTGGTAGAATTATATTTCACTCATTTAAGAGTTTTTTTGGACAAAAAAAGGTCTTTGAAATTTTTATAAAAGATTCGAATTGTTATATAATATTTTTAGCATTTATAACTTAATTTTTAGAATTAACATTCACCCCAAAAAAAAAAAAAACTTGGTGACAGTGTAGCCAATACCTCCGGTTGGTAGTTATAATTACTCAAATTTTTTTGACCAAATGTATAAATAAGTGTTTGTTGGGATGAATTTTTGGGAGGTCAATAAGTATTTTTTCACCATAAAAATCTTTTTTTTTAAAAAATAAATATTTGACTGTAAAATAAAAAAGTACTTTTTTAATAGATACGACTTTTTAGCAGCCAAATTACAGCTTATTAAGAAGCATAAATTTAGAGTTTCTAAAAAAAAAAATTTAAGGTAAATTTTTCATATTAATTAATGAGTCATTTTTTAGCTCCTTTTGTTCTTAAGTTTTAACACATAATTTTCATAATACTCACAAACTCATCTTTATGTTTATTTTAGAATTTTTATAATATCATTTGACTTTTTTATATGTTTTAATATTTATTTTTGATATTAATTTTACTTATCATACAATTTATATAAAAGATTTAGTTAAATATATTTTCATATGGTTTAAAATTATATATTGATTAATATATTATATTTTACATATTGTTTAATATACTTTAATAACTTTTATAAGTTAAATAATTTTTATTACAATATAAAATATAATTAAAATTAAAATTTTTACTTTTACGTTACCAAATAGGCAAGCAAACTCTTTCAATTTTTTTTTTAAAAATAACTAATATCAACGTATTTTTTTTAAAAAGCTCTTTTAAAAAAAAACTAACATAAAAGAGGATAAGTCAATTATTGTCTAATGACTTATTTGTTCTATATTATAAATTTCTTGTTAATATTAATTATGAAGAACTTGAAGACCATTAAAACAACGATCTCCAAGTTATCAATTCTGATGGGAACGAACAGTGGTCCAATGCTCATAGAGTATTATTTTCTCAAAAATTATAAGCAGTAATTTATTACTGCTACAAAGTGTCTCAAATATATAGACAGTTCCCTAACACGAAATGGTCACCACCTTCTTGAACGGAGACCATCAGGCCATTGTAGCAAGAATCCATGGTAGGCATAAATGCGGAGTCCTACAACAAGCTCTTCGGTGCGAATGGTACCCGAGAATATTGGCCCTAGAGTACAAAGTAGTACTTCTAACACGCATCATTACTCTCCTGAGGTTTTCACAGAAACTACACAAGGATGAAGACGTCTTCTTGACCCTGTTGAACAAGCAAATCCACCATACAGGTCAGATGGGATCCCCTATTTTCTCTTTCCTGTGCCAATGGACAGAAGCTCAAAGCTCCTGAAGGCATCATTGCGACCAACTCTACTGGTGGTTGCACGACTGAAGGATGATGATTTAGACTCCAGTCCAGGTTGAATCCTTTGGGTTGTAGAAAAGCGACCACTGCTTGAGAGCAAACAGTTTGACCTATTCTCACTGGGCTCACCAGATGAGCTTGGTCGGCTGTTTGATATCACAGCCCTCTTTGAAGTGTTTCCGTTTCGAGATGATGAACGGGGTCTTTCTGTGTCAAGATGCTGCAGAGAAAAAAGGTTGCTTTTTAAGTGTCGAGCCCAATAAATCACAAAACAAAGAGATCAGAAAATGATTATAGAAGACAATGCATGCAAACAGTCTTCTAAACTTATTAAAAACACATGGATAACGTACATGAAACTGTATAGATTCTAGCTCTACCCACCACATCTTTAGACGATGGAATATCATCAGAAGAGCGATGCCGTGAGTGATCAAGGTGCGATGTGTGCCCAGTGGTATTCCTGCGAGCAAATGCCTCAACCGCTCCTGAGAATCTCTCTCTGACCTCCTGGCCCACTACACAAGATATATGAGGTGTCATATTATGAAAAGATAAACGAGTTATTATCCAATTTTAACAAAGAATTACACTAAACTTGTTAATCTTTAAACTAGTAAAAGAAATGAAATGAAAACATTTGTATCTAACACCACTAGACAAGATATATATGATTATGCCACATGATGAAAATATAAATGAGTTACTGTCCAATTTCAATAAAGAATTTTAGATGTTAATGTTTAAACCAAGGATGAAAAAGAACTATATCTATCACCAAATCCTTTTAATGTTGACTTGCTTTCAATTTCTACAGCATAAACAAACCTGAAGGCCGATCAACTCTGTCAACAGATGGCCCTGGGTTTCCAGTAGGTCTACCACTTGGCTGCTGCAAAGTTATAGAAACATTTGAACAACTAAACAAACCACAAGAATGTGAACTACTACTACAAAACAGATCAAGGATTAATAAGAACTAAGAACAAACTCGTGTTCGAGAACTTGAACCAATCTGTGGGTACTTCAGAACAGTCCAATCAAACACATAGTCAAACTGATACCCTGCACCGATTAAAATTGTTAAAGCCTTATCAGACTCTTTTAACTATGGACTACGTTAAGTTTGAACAACTCCAGTCCATTTAAACTTGTAAGGAATGGAACATGAAACACTGTTTCAAGCATCAAGTTAACCTTCACGAATAAATAAGTCTCGGAAGAGTCTCTTCAGGTACGAATAATCTGGCTTATCCTCAAACCGCAACGAACGGCAATAGTGGAAATAAGAGGTGAACTCTGAGGGATAGTTCTTGCAAAGTAGCTGGAAATGATCACTAATTAAGACTTCATAGACACATAATAAACCATATACTTGGGAAAATAAAATTTCTTTTAATCTTGATCAGTATAATTTTCATTATACACAATTCAAGTTTCTTGACATAAGTTACTAGCATAATCTAGTTATAGTACCTCTGCTGGAGTAAGCATCTTCTTTTCACTGATCTTGTCATATTTCTGTTTTTTAGTACCTGCTTTCAGGCCCTGCCAAGGAAGGCTGAAACAGCAAACCACCAAATCAACAACTTAAAATGTTATTAAGCTTCAATAGAATGAGTGAAGCAGGTTAGTAAGTATAACCTTCCCCTCAGAAAATACATCAGCACATAACCAAGAGATTCCAGATCATCTCTCCTGCTTTGCTCTGGAAATAAAACGGTACACAGATCAGATTAGATTACAATATAAGCCGGATTGAACTTAACAAGGACTAGAAAAAAATTAAAGTTCTTTTTTGTGGCCACATTTATGCTTGCTCACCAATTCCAAGATGAGTATTAGTACTTGCATAGCGAGCTGTGCCAGTGAGATTCTTGTTTTCCCTGTGAGACAATCCTGACGTGAATCAATAAAAGAAAACAGAACAAGTTTTTTCCAAAGCAGAAGGAACATCATTGCAACCCACACGAATTTATCACAAAGACGATGGTTATGGAATCATAAGTCCAAGAAATTATGCATCCAGGTATCGGACCTTTTCAAGTAACTTAAAAGTTGACTTAGCAACACAAAGCAAGTACACATTATTACAAGGTTCATATCAATACAGTTCCCTTTCTAGAGCACAAGACATTCAATGTTGCAAATTCATACCAAGAGAGTGAACACGTAAATGATAAAAGGCACCCCAACAAACATGGGCAATATATGTCCTCACGAGTTGGGCCTATCTCAAAATTGAACTTATTGATCGCTTGGTTCTGTGCAAAGTTTAAATGTAGCTTTAAATTCCTTTGCATAGAGTTCTGAGCTCTTGAGGTTCTCATTGATGCTGATTCTAACAACCTAACAATCTCAGTACACTAAAATTATACTTACGATTTTCTACCACCAGTGATAGAAATTGATCCAAGATTCCATATTTCTATTTGAACAAGTCCCAAACCAACAACTATGCAACTACGTAATCTAAACAAAATAAGAAATGCATATGGTTGGGTTTTTTTTTTTTTTTTCCTGGGGTGGTGGGGAAGGGAGAAAGAGGACTCATCACTGCACAAGGATCCACTGTACAACTCAAAGTAGCACCATTAAAGTCAACGTCGTTACGCTAGAAGGCCAGAAAGCGCAAAGAGTCCTTTAAATAGCACAACTAATATAAAGCCTAACTCTTACCTATATGGTATATGTTTGTGAGTTTGAAGATCCCTGTACTTTTTTGCAAGGCCATAATCAATTACGTAAACCTGTGGTTATGGAAAAAAGAGAACAAAAAAATTAATCAGTAGCAATACAAGATTATATATTAACACAACTAGCAAAATCTCAGTCGATCCTCAGAAAATGACTGCCTAACCAAAAAATAAAATCCCTCATGCCCCATTTGAAATTTTAAATCTTAAATAAACATCTAAACATCATCAGCAGAAGTCACTAATACTTGCATAGAGTATAGATTGAAACATAATTTATAATTGGCTTTTGAAGATCCAAGACTTTGTGATGAGCCACTTTCACACAATTTTAGCTTCCATTTCTTCTCCTTAGTGTGATGTTTATTAGATAAAATATCTTATTAAAAAATGCCATGTTCATCGTATTCCACAGTTGAAACTCAAATGCCTACTCCTTTAACACTCATGGGTTTTCACCAGAACACAAATCTTTTTTTCATAATGGCACCAGAATGCAGTATAACCCAGGCTCACTGTTTGTCTAACAATTGTACAAGAAACAACATAAGACACGACTACACAATAAATAACATAGTTAACTAATGTAATTTGTTCATAGGGATGGTTGACTGGATATTCTTTCCCAGTATCTGGTTCAAATCCTGCAGTTGAGAATACAGAGGGGTGCAATTCAAGGAGTGAAGCCCTGGAACCTATTGAGTAGCATAGAAAACCAACAGCTCATGGGCTCCCATGTATTAAAATCATAGTTAATACATCATTTTTTCTTGTTGGGGTGGAACAACAAACAGACTTGCATTATCCAATATTTCCATGTTTTGAATTGGACATGAAATCAGCAGATAGAATAAAACAATGCAATCATCGTTCTGATTCAGGTTGAAAGTTATATCTTGGACTGGAACCATCAAAAGCGGCTTTCACAAGTGTAGACAGTAACTAAAAATAGGTCTACTTGTGATTGGAAATTTCTACCAGAACTAGTAATGGTCTAACTGACTGCTAGCAATAATCATTCATTCTCACAAATAGTTTTAGTGGAGATCTGGATCAAGGTCATGGCGGAAAATGCCCCACTGCAGCAGTCAGTTTTCTGCTAAGATATGTAATATAGCAAACTAGATAAAAGTTTGCATTTTGACTGACTTACATATCAAACACAAACACATACTATAAAATGCTTCCAATAACTTCAAGGGCACTAATCATTACTGGGCCAAGTACAGAAAGAGATTCTAGATTAGATTGCACAAAACTTTTCCCAACTAACAACTGCGTGCAGATAGAGGAAAGTCAGAAGCTTAGTCATGGTAATCTTGGATGAAAGACTAAATGAAGAAGACTTTGCACTAGGATTAGAAGAACTGTTTCAACATCAGAAATGCAATCTGAAGCATTGATCTTGTTAAGTAGCAAGTATGTATGGTCCAACATTGTCTAATATACATTAAGTAATTTGTTAGTATGTGATTCTCCTTTATTTTCAAGACCCTCCCTTACAAATCTCTGCAATATACACTCAATTCATACCCTTTACTATTGATGAACTTATCACTTTTCACAACTGGCATAAAAGATGACAACCATCACAACTGAACACTAGGTGTTAATTTCAGATGAACACTTCCAAAACACAAAATTTGAAATAGATGTCAAAATGAATGTTCAACTTAATAAAACCAGATGATATGAGATTAACTCACAAAACACCTTAAAAAAAGTACCTGATTAGCTTTGCGGCCAAGCCCCATCAAAAAGTTGTCTGGCTTAATATCCCGGTGAAGAAAACCACGTGAATGCATATATTCTATTCTGTTTATCTATAGGAGAAAGCAAGTGCAGGAGTACACGCATACAAGATATTTAGCACAACAAAGCCCCCTCAGCATTACCAAACTATCCAACCAACCAAATCCCTATACAAAGAAAGACCTACTTACCATTTGATCAGCAAGCATCAACACTGTTTTCAAGGAAAATTTACGGTTGCAATAATTGAATAAATCTTCTAAGCTTGGTCCGAGAAGGTCAATAACCATGACATTGTAATCACCTTCAACTCCAAACCATTTGAGATGGGGAATACCCGCTTCATAAGGTTGAAAGAAGCAAACAGAAAATGGTTAATATATTAAGTCCTATAAAAAATACCATAACTAAAAACATAAAAAGCGTAATAAGCAAGAACTCACTTCCTCCCTGAAGAAGCATGTAAAGCTTTGACTCATAATGAAGTTGAGGGTGCTTGGTCTTCACAGATTCCTGAAGAAGTCAGTAGAATATATCTCAGAGGAGGAAAAAAACGCAAAGACACTCCACTACACTATAATGAGAATACTAAAAATTTCCAAGCCCTCAACCCAAGAGAAAAGTGTAACAGACATGTGAACTCCATCTAGACCAGAAAAACTAGTAGAAGTGGGGTAAGTATTTATAGGAAATCATCAAAAATCTTATATCTGTTGCCAATCTCATGACCAGCTGTCGCCTCAATCACACTTCCTAGTTAGGGAGACATATAATCTTTCATGTGAATTCACACTACAACCAAATACATTAAACAAATTATAGTTATAATAGCAGCTAAATTTCATCCACAATTAAAAAGAAAATTTTCATAAAGTTGGAGTTTATTTCCTGTACACAGATACATATATGATCGCCAGGTCCATGCACATCCCAAAATCATACAACACTGCCATCCACATTGAAAAAAATATGGTTCTACATATAATCTTTTAGAAGAATAGGATTAAAGAAGCAGATGCCAACAATTTAACACATACCAACTTAATAGCAACTTCTTCTCCATTCTGTACATTAATACCTGAAAAAAATCACTCAAAAGTAATGAGAACTCTGGAACTTCAGAAAGCTAAATGGAAAAAGAGAACAATTGATGAGAAGACTCAATAGTGCAAGTGAATCAAACAAACCCTGAACCTCAAAGACATACCCAAGTAAAGTTCACCAAAGGATCCGCTACCGATCTTGCGACCCAGCTTAAACTTGCCACCAATGACATGATCCATTTTATATATAACAATCCCGATCAACTCCTTACAAGTTACACTGCTTCAGTTTAACTATGCTCTAGTTATCTAAATCATCAATCACAGTGAGCCAGAAGTAACAGAAAACGTAAAAGCTCTCAGATCCATTAAAATCACCACCTAATGAAGTTCAGTGATCAGATAATCCGAAAGAAAGGAAAAAAGAACCCAGAAAAAGGTTAATTTTACCTAATAATTTTGGGCCAATAGAAGGAAGAAGAAGCAAAGCAAAGGGGGGATTGACGAAAATTTTTAAGCAAAACCCATTAATGGTGGAAGAAAAACCAGGGGTTGACAATCATGGAACTGCCTGGATAATCATAAAAAGGGTATTAACTAAATGGAGTGGTTAAGAAAACACTGAACTTTTGTTGGCGTTTGGAGAGCGAAAAGAACAAAAACAAAAAAAGATAAACGGAGAGTATCTAATAAGTGAAGATATTCTCGGCAACAATTAGCGATCTAAGGAAAGGTCTGGCAGTGAGAGAATTTCCTGGGAAAAGTTGGAGAAATAATGACACACAGAGTAGAGTGTGAAAAGAGAGAGCACACAGAGAGGAAGGGATGATATGATATTGATAAAACGAAATATATATTAAAAAAAGAGTAAAATATATAAAAGAAGATAATATTAATTATTTATTGGATAAGATTGTCTTTTTCTACGTCTATTTTTTTTAACTAAATTATTTAAGTCAAAAAAAAAAAGAAGTGAATGTTAATTAAAAATTATTATCAATTTTTTTTTTTTACTTAAGAAGTGTCTTAAGAGGATCCCAACTATAAGAAGGCACCTTTAAGTCATCCACACCTAAACTAATCTCCGCTCCAGTCGGGTAAGTCCCTTGCAAGAGGGAGATTCGAACCCACAACCTCACTTAAATCAGAAGAGTTCATTACCTACTCACCTTACCAGCTTAATTTTAATAATTTAAAAATAACAAACAAAAAGGGTTGCCAAATCTATAAATACACTTAAATGATTTGGGGGCAAAAGAACGTGTTTAGTCTTTGATTGGTTCCCCTTTGTCCTTTAGTTTGGTGGCGGAAGATACAAAATAATGATAATGGTGAAGACAAGTGAACCATTTCATTTCTACATCTAACTTCATTTCCAGCTTTGACTTTTGCTAAACAAACTACTGTTTATACTCGTGACAATGCATATTCACTTTTATAAATTAAATTAAATTAAATTATTCAAAATTTTCAAGTTGAGGTGTGTGTTGCGAAATCCATCCTTGGAAACAAGTGTATCCTCTGTTTTAGAGACAAGAAAAAACACAGGAGAACTTGAACTTCTGGAGAGGATTAAAAATTGGAATCATACTCTAATGAAAAACAGATGACAAGACCTTCGGTATTTGCGAGACGTTGGATCATCGAATGGCTGTTCTGAATTGCGAGTGTCCAATCCAAATAAAGTTGAAGAACAGACAATCAATGGAGTTGTGAAACAGGTGTAATAAATTGATAATGACGAGAGAATTGTGGGGCTGACCTGAAGAAGCTGGCATTTTCTAGTCCGCATATTTTCTGACCATAAATCCTAGACGGCTACATAGTTTCTCCATATCTCTGCTCAAGAATATATGTTTTTTGGATTCTTACTCATCAAGTGTTAGTTTTTTTAAATTAATTTTTTATAAAATTTAACCATTCAATACTCATATTTATCAATTAAATACAAAAAATCAAAATTCAAATCAAACAAGAAAATTATAATATTTTAAATAATTAAGCTAAAACGATATTATTTTTTCATAAAAATTTAAAACATCATAAGTAACTAACTTTTAACTCAATTTATTAAAACATAAGTTGACTTCATATTTTAGATAATCTAACTAAACTTTAACTGCCAACTCTAACCTTCTTTTGTTAAGATGATAATATTGATAATAACACAAGATATTATTAAATTTTGGGTGGGTGGATCGGATGTTCCTGTTTCAAAGGATGAAACTTGAATTCACCTTTTCTTTATTCGCAAACTGATAACAAAACCAGATTAGGCCACACGGTTGGTCTCATGGCGTCAACTTGTTTGGTTCTGAAAAGGTACATTTGTTTTCAGATCCTGTCATTTGGAGGTTAAAGCCTAGTCCACAAATGATGGATTATGGAACAGAACTGCACATGTCGCTTATGTTCATCTGCACTACACAAAAGTCTGTTTCAAGCTCAAAGGGTCACTCGTTTTGCTTGTCAATTCCATGCTAAAATTACTAAATTCTAGGAATATATTTCAGGTCAATTGATTTATTAATTTTTAACATTTCAAAATTTTAAATAAAATTTGAATTGAATAATTTTATAGAATATATTTTATAATAAGCAAAATTCAATCCATTAATTTACTAAAATAATACGATAATCCTAAAATAATAAATCGATGGTGATAATGCACTCTTTAACTTTAACGTGAGTTATCTCAACGAGAGTTAAGATATATGCCAAGAAAAGATAGTATGCAAATATATTGCCCAAAAAATTGGACAAAATATGACCAAAAGGAAAAACAATAGTAGAAAATGTAAACATAAACAAAAAAAAAAAAAACAAAGGATGGATATAAAGAACCAAAAATTACTACAGAAAGAAAGAAAATTAACAGATGCATGAACATTAAAGAACAAATATATAGAAGAGGTGAAGTAAGGATGTTTTATGAAACAGAAAACCACAATAAAAATTATCACATGGATGAAGTGACTTAAGAACAATCCGTCATTTTAGGAAAAAAAGAAGCTAAGTTCTGGCATGTCGTGCTGATGGGGTATCAACGGCTAGTTACAAAGAAGAAATATGGAATGGTAGATAAGCTGTTGGGTTTTGATCGAGAAGATGCGATTCAGAGAGTAAATTGAATGACCCAGTAAAGTACAGCAATATTTTTATCACAGATCCAATCTATTGGGTTTTGCAAAGTGATCTAAATTAAGCTACAAGTAGGGTAATCCTTTGGTCGGACACAGGTTTCACAGAGACATCGCTATTGATAAATGCGCTATTGTAAAATGGCCGAGATTCTGGCCTTTGACTTATAGTTTACTTAAATATATGACATACACGCCTCAAAAGTCTATAATCACCGAAGACTTTACCTACGTGGCCAGAAGGGAAGAATGAGGATACCAATCGTACTGAATGCATAAAGGATGGGATATACTTAAAAGCCTAAATCAGGCCTGACATATGAATAAAAAGGAAAAGGAAAACAAACAAACAAATGCTTATGGTTGTGGTAGGTGCATTATTCAACAATCAGTGAGAATTAGTCCTTACGTATTATTGCCCTTGCAACTCTAACTAGATAGTTCATCCAGAATTATGAATAAATTGCAACTGATGAGGACCCCAGATTGTAAGTGTAATAGAATAAACATGTAAATGATACGTCTGGAACACAATTGTGATGCAGTTTGCATAACAAAACAACCACCTTGGTTGTCCAGACAGAAAGACGCTGATCAATGGCCAAGATAGTGGTTCAAATGTACGAGAGAAAGAAGCTGACATGTGCACAAACGTTAACAACACTAATTTACAGTCCATCTCTGTTCCTTACAAGCATCCATTAATACATTATTGCAGATCCAAGAACGACAAGCAGGATTAAAATTTTGTACCAGATAACCTAATAATCAATCTCAATCATCCTCTCTATCAGGAGGTAGACCACAAGGCAAAAGCATTTTCTGCACACAACCAAAAAACAAAATTGGTATAAGAAGATTGAAAAGCTCTACGAAATCTACATGACCAAATTCCATTATAGGGGAGCAAAAAATCACTTGATAACACTTTTGAGTTTTTCTAGAACGAGTGTCACATATATCTCAAATTATTCTTCCTGGACATGGTATTTCCTTGTAGAACATGCAAATCAATAGACACAGCAGTTTTAAGTCCCTCTAGAACAGGTTCGACTCCAATACTCGTTTTACAAAACCGGAAATCATTACTTGTATATAGACTTAAGGCACTGGAATTAGGTCTAAGATTTTCCATAAGAAATCATAAAAACTACATTGGGTCCTATGAGATGCTAATTCTAATTACAAACCCTAATTTTATCCCCTGTTATCCTGACATCTATGAAATGGGTAAGTAAGTAAAAGAATGAGAACCTGCATGAAATTGTAGCGTTCTCTCCCAATGGATTCATTCTCAGCAACAGCAAAGTA
>JANZLD010000237.1:89881866-89896916 GCA_026413575.1 Erythroxylum carthagenense
GCCAGTCCCAACATACTTGGCCTGAAGGTGCTCGAGCTGGGAGTTTATATTAAACCGATCGCTCGCCTGCATATTTTTAACCAAATCCGAAGCACCAAGCAGGTATAAGGTGAATTTTGCGTGAGCTGAGAGGGAGAGAGCAAATCTTGAGGGTTGATGATGACTTAAATGAGGCTAGGGATCGGATCTCTGTGGATTTGAATACACGAAGCCGCCGTTTGCCTCATTTGTTGTCAATTCCATCCATGCTGATGTAGCTTCACCAAATTGGACTAGGGAGGCCAGGCCGGGACCGCCAATAAGTTGGGCCGGATCTGACCTTTTTCTTCCTGAACGTATTTTAATATTAATATTAAGTTTAATATATTTCATTAAAATAATATTATGTTAATTTGTAGAACCATCCATAGAACATGTTTTCCACCTCTTTTGGAGGAGGAAGTGATTTATTTCTTTGTAAAATTTTTATACATGACAATTCCTCCGTTATCTTTTCATTAAATGGGGGGAATAATATGCACGAATTAAATTTTTTAATAACTTATCGAAAGATAATTAGATATAATTAAATTTAGTAAATAAAGATTGGTTTTTAAGAAATATATTATCAAATATTCAATACGATTGAACAAGACCAAATTAGACCGATCTTCAAATTTAAGTCCCATTCAAAATTAAATTCATCAATTTATTAATTTTGCCAACCCTAAATTAAACATCATTATTTATCATACTAAAATTAATAACCGCTCAAAACTTCTAATTTTTTAAACCATTTTAACAACTTGAAAATTGTATAAAGATTTAAAATATTTCCAGTCGTTCTCTTGTACCAATATCAAGTTCATTATTATATTTGCAATTTATTAACTTTATGACATAGAATTTAATTTTGTTTCATAAATTTCGTTTGATGTAAAAATATAATTAACTAAAATGTAAATATGCTTCAATTTAAATATTCTTTCAATATATAAAGACAAAAAAAATAAATCACAAATATTATTTAAAAGTGACTTGTAACTTATAAGGGAACAAAAGTGTAACTAATTTTGTTAGAAATTGGCATAATATATATAATACATTAAGTCTAAGATGAATCCTTCATTTCATTTTTGTCGACAAACTCTTGAGATGTACATCTATAAACAACTGAATAGCTAATAATTACATTAAAGAAGTAAAGCATAAGAGAGACTCTAGTCAACAAGTTCGTTAACAAAGGGTTAAAAACGATACACAGACTTGACAAAAAGAATATTTACTACTGATTTAAAAAGGATTAAAAGCCAATTAGTAAGCTCACACCACTCATTTTTTGGGGGCCTTTGGCCCGAAAACTTTCATACCTGGCATCTAAAACGCGGGAAGCCGAAGCAAACAGTGAATCAAATCCAAATGCCATTCACCGGAGAACACAACAGGATCCTCTGCAATGGATATCCGTGACTTTCATACGGGGATTAGTACGTCTCATTTGAATCTGCCAGGTTGCCCTGAAGCTTCAATTTTTGGCCCTTTGGGAGGCAAGAGGTTTAGAAAGCTTCCTTGCACAGGTTGATTGACAGCCGTAGCAGACTCATCTTCTGTATATCGACACGAATGAGAAAAGAAGTGAAACTGATCACTGAGCAATGTACAATAGTTCATAACGCTATACAAAATTCGCACACAATAGTATCAGTAAACGTTACAGAAATAAATATTTTCCATGTACAGATCATAATAAGTCTAGCAAATGTTGAATGATCATTACCAAAGAGGGATTTGATTGAAGGTCTCTTAGGCTTTGTGCTCTTCTTCTTTAACTCAACTGCATAAAAGTTCATATGAACGGTCACACTATGGAACCAGGGTCTAGTCAGTTACTGAAGATTTTTTTAAATGCATTCAACAAATATCATAATGCGGCACCACATATTAGAAGGTAAATGGAAAAGGAAAAAGCTTGAAAGCTTCATTGCATGAAACAACTTAATAATGGCTAGAAGTTTCGAACTTATAAGAATGGATTGCCCTGCCACAACAACACTGTACTAACCCATCTTAATCTGACCTGTGCACCATAAAAAAAAAAAAAAGGGGTCTTCAGTCTTCACCCATGGCCCTTTCTATAGTATGGAGATGATTAGAATTGAGGAGAGAGTTATTCCAGGATTCACCGGACACTATCATAGGGGCTCTTAATTAGCTTTCAAGGAAATCAACGTTAACAGGGACATAACAGGCTCGGAAGAAACATACTCTCATAGAAATATCACCGTACTAGCATAAAAACTAGTTACATTATGACAAGAATATTTCCACCACTAAAACCATGTGCACGAATACTTAATTGGATCAAAATATTGCACCTATGTCCCAGCCAGACTTTATTTTCCACCCATGGCTTGATAAAGGAGACAATAGTTTCATGCTGATAATCATGATGAGACAGGAAATAGATCTAACTGAATGCCAGTAAACTGCCAGCATTTCAATATCTGGCAATCTACTTATCGGCCTTCGGTGGAAAACTAAATAGTTGCAACCATTTCCCTATTTATTAGAAATCATAAAATGAAAGTAGAGGAGCAAAATACCTATCCCAGGTAGCTGACTATCATTAACAACTTCGCAGTTCTTGTATGTGTAACCAACAAAATTAATATCCTTTGAAGAGAGCATCTGCATTAAATGTCAAAGCAACAAACATGAATAAATATGTATATACGTGCCATAAATTAGCAACCGTTAAACCTTTAACTTATAGGATCAGCCAGTAACTTTCATATAGATGCCAACATGTGTTAACTATGTCAATGGAGAATAAACTAAAAGTTATAAAATGAAAACGGTTGAAAACATGAATTCCCAATTCCTGAAAGAAATACACTTCTACAGGTGAAAAAGTTTGACAAAATGGCAGGATGGCAACATGACATGTTTCACAAACTCAAAAGTTTCTTGGCTACCAAGATCCTAATTCCAGATGAAGAATTATTGACCAAGACAATGAGTGCATCACCACTAGTAGCTTACCTAGACATAAAATACATCTCAACTAATACAGCTTTAAACCATAGTATACTTTTATTTCAAAACAGGAAAACATCACTAAGAAATCTTAGTCAAGTAACCATTGCTTGTCATGATGCACTTACGTAAGCAAAATCATAAATATGATATTTGTATTAGGAGAAAAAAATATAATCTTGCAACCCTAGCAAAGATATCAAGACACCATCTCCCTACTCTTAAAAGTAAGATGCATGCCAGTAGAACTGTAAGAACCAACCTTTCTCCATGGACCAGATTTTGTTGAAGTTGGAACTTGATTATCGACCTACATAAAAGACCATGCAACATAAGTAAAAACAGAGTAACTAAATTCTTATTTATGGGCACATCACCATGTTAAAAGAAATATTTTACCATACCTCTTCAAATTTCTCAAAGTTTTGAGTGTCCAATTCATCATTGACTTCAGGAATAAATGCAGCTTTCATCTGATACAACTTTGCCCATTCTGTACCCTTAAACCAAGGATGAGCCTGAAATGAAAAGCTATTGCAATTAATTGATCACCTTAGACAGCATTACGAACCAAAATAAGGAATCTAGAAAAGAACACACCACACAACACCTTTATTTCTTCTGCGCCTTTTGTACCAAGCCTCTGATCAACGCTACATAAGAGTTTGCTGATAAGGTCTTTAGCTTCTGGAGATAGTTTTGCTTCCTCTGGGAATTTTAAATGAGCTCTCCAGTTAACTATCTGCAAAATAAAGTATGGAGTAGGTTTTTTAGTGGATATAATTAAAAAAAATATCTTGAAAATTCTGGAGAAAAGGAAGTTTAGAAATTGCGTATAGTGAGATCACTAGAAAGTGTGTAGGCAATGAAATGCAATCAACAACACCAAACTTAATTTAAACTTTATTACTTATTACAAATGAGAGCAAAAATCGTCTAGCTTAGATTAGGTTTTAATAAAGAAGCAGGCTTAAAGTCCTAGAATTACCTTCCTACAAGTTGACATAGGCTCATCAGAGTAGAATGGTGGGTATCCAACCAGCATTTCATACATGATAGCACCAAGAGACCACCTGACAATATTAACAAAGTTATAACTAAATTGATCTAAAAGAAGGAAAAAAAAAAACAAGTAACTGAAAAGGCAGGGTTAACATACCAATCACATTCCATTCCGTATCCTTTCTTCAACAAAACTTCTGGAGCTATATAGTCAGGCGTTCCAACGGTAGAATAAGCCTGGGACATGGTAATATTGCAAGATTCAGAGATCCAGTGAATAGTAGCAAAAGTAAGCTTCGGAGAATAATCATAGCCAAAGGTATATCTAAAGGAAAAAGGAAACTATTTTAAGTTGTATTTAGAAAACTCTTGATTGAAAAATGAAACATCCAACATGTGGAGTAATACCTGCCAGTTTTATCTAAATCAATTCTTTATCAACTATAACATAAAAAGCCTTATCCTCAATGATAAACTGGTAAGCAACTTACAAGCATTCTCCTGTTCCTCTGCCAATGTTGCAATTGCTCCTGTTGAGTGCGTTTTGGAGCTGCTGGTCTTCCATCACTTTGAAGAGCTCCGCTAAGATTACTTCCCATGGAGAAATCCTTTTCTTGAAGATTACTGCAATCTAATGGCTTACATAATCCAAAATCTGATAATTTCATGTGACCATTTTTGTCAAGTAGTAAATTGTCAGGCTTGATATCTCTGTAACACGAATATAAGTGAAGGGTTAGGTTAATATCAGATTATTACACGGAAATAAGCAAATTAAAGGAAAAAAATGTTCACCTGTGTATGTAATTATGTTTATGGATAGACTCAATAGCCAGGACTGTTTCTGCAACATAAAACCTGGCCTCATCTTCAGTAAGTGTATCCTTCCGCATCAGCAAAGTCATCATATCTCCACCAGGTAGATATTCCATGATTAGATATAGGTACTCCTCATCTTGGAAGGAACAATATAATTTGACAATGCAATTGCTATCAACCTCTGCTAGCAGATTTCTTTCTGCTTTCACATGTTCAACCTGGAAATTTTTGCATTCAACCTCAATAAACACAGTGAAGGATATATTTACTTGGACTGTCTGTGAAATTCAATAAAGGGCATACCTGGCCTCTACGAAGCATCTCTGATTTCTTCAGCTTCTTCATAGCATACACATGACCAGTTGACTTCTCCCTACAAATTCTGACCTACAGCCACAAAATGAGAGAAAAATTCAGGCATGTGCATCTGCAAACACATACAAACATGTAAATAGCTAATAATAATTGTTGTCAAAAGAGTAAAATAAATACTGATAGCTAAAGTTTAACTTTCAGTGTTGTCCAAAGTACTCATAATACTGATAACTTGTGGAAAAGAGCAACCCAAATGGTATTAACTTATGAAACCCATTGCTTTTTCTCAAGAACCAAGGATAAGTTCGATTTTCATCTATGAACACGCAAACATATCCAGGCATGTGATATCAACAATCACCTTTTAAAAGACTTGCTATCTTTGATTAATTTATTGGATCATAGGTACTCTCCCATAAGTTCCTATCAATTTGGTTAATTAACTCATGTCCAAAGATTTGTGAAATTTGTTCAGCTGAACATTTACTTGTGTCCATATAGAATAGTACATCAAAGTCAGCTCCTACCAATGCTGCATTTACAGTAACTGATCCATATGCTGGTTTGAGTGAAAGGCTCTAATACTATGTGAAAGGTTTAATGTGGTGCGATGTTAAAACCTATATCCACAGGTACAAAAACCTCAACCAAACTTGGTCCTACCAATTATACTAGTAGGACAATACAGCCTAATATATAATGGTCGTAAATAGAACCTAAACTATTTGATTATGGCGTACAATGAAAATCCCTATATAATTAACAATATTAAATAGTAAATATTTAGCATCTTCAAGTTAGTGAGTGAATGTGCTCTCCATTTTCAACCTATATGTGAGTTCTTAGAAATATGTCCCATGTAGCTGATCTCCAATCCTTACAGCAGCACGTTTAATGACAACAATATTTCAATAGTAGACGAAGACTTCTTTTATTTGTCCTTTTTTTTTTCCCAAAAGCAGTTCATTTTTGTTAAACTTTTTTTAACTAATAGGTATTAAAACCAGAAATGAAGCAAAAGAAAAGGGGGCCATTCCCTGTTGCCAAGCTCTATCACAAGAAGAGTAGAAAACGATGATACACTTGGTAATGTCTTTGCTCCTGTAACTGCCAACGATATGAAGTTGATAAATTCAGCAATGCACTGCTCAACGATGGTGACAGTGGCTGATCACCCAAGCTCAAGTTCACTGGTTGCAACAATGAGAGTGATGACATCGACAATGACTAACATTGATGATCAAGAGGAGGCAGGCGGTAAACAGTACACGGTGGAAAGAGAACGGATAAAAGCAGCGCTTTTCAGGAAGACTCTTTCTATGAATGTCCATGAATGGAAGGTTTGGCAGGAGAGATTGTCTGACATCGTCATTGAAAGTAATAGGAAGTGAGTAAATTAGGCTTCTGGCTAGGGGGATGGTGAAACCTATTATCCATCTTTAAATATAACCAAATGCATTTTGCATTCTATTTGATGAAGAAGACTAGATGGGATGCTTTTAGAGCCTAGTGTCACTGGTGAGGTTGGGAGGTAGAAGGATGACTCAACAGTGATGACAAGGGTACCGGAGATTGTGATGATGGTAAGAAAAACAACAAGTGGGTAAAGGAAAAAAAGTAGAACAGATGCATATATGGTTTATTGCAGCAATGGTGGGAGGTAGACTAGAGAGATGAAGAGAAGACACTGATAGTGATGTCATTGGCAGTGTTTGTTGGTCGTGAAACAGAGAAGAAAAGGAAGATGAGACACCAACAACAGCTTCAGGAACAGTGTCAATGATAGATTTCAGTAGCAGTAGTGAGGCAGAGAGGAGAAGAAAAACAGGACACTGGTAGTGATTTCAACAACATCGTCATTGCCAACGATATATTTCAACAATGCCAGTGGTTGTTTAAGTCAGATAGTTTGGGCTTTAGAATCAAACCTTGCTTTAATACCATATGAAAGACTCCGATACTTTATGAAGCTAAAATAAAAGAGATATCATGTAAAAAATTTTGACATCTTGGTAGAGTAGAATAAAGAAAAACAAGGTGGAGAAAAGAATCAACACATTGTTTAACATGGTTCGACTACAAGGCTAAGGGCATAAAAACTATAAAGGTATTCTAGTGTGTTATTTATCTACTTGAAATAGTGGGCTACTTACAAATACATAATATTCCTAAATAGTATCTAAACTATTCCATTACAGCACATACATAATATTCTATGTAAACAAATAAATAATAAAATACTGAATCTCCATTATTTTCAATAACTAGAACCAGAGGAAGAAATACTTTCAACCAACTTCTAGATAATAGTATCTAGCAGGTCTATGTCTTGTTTCAGAGGATGGCTTGATATTAAGAATGGACAACATATCAATATGGTTAACAAGAAAAATTTAGCAAAGAATGTTCCAAATAATCTAGTGCAAATTTAAAGCTTAATTACCTCTCCGAATGCACCCTTGCCAATCATTGTCAAAAGCTCAAAATCATCAGCACCCATTTTATGCCTCTGAAGGCGCATGTATTCTATTTCCTTCTTCTCTAAATACTTCAATAAATTACTTTGCTCTTCCTCAGAGACCTCAGCATCAGCCAACTTCTTCTCAAGTACGTTGCGCCTATAAAAAAAATGACACTAATCATCAGCATCAATAAATAGTCCAAAATATATGTCCTAGCTTGCTATCAACATCTTGACACAATTATAACACTGAAAATATGTTTCTAGCATTAAGATGAAAACAGCAGTCATCTTAAGGAACCAATGATCTATATGTATTTCACATGTTTGGATGCAGAGATTTGCATATGGGCCTAATTATTACTCCTCGAAGACTTCATGATGGTAAATTCTATTCCTACCAAGTTATTTGTGTTTCAACTCAATGAACTACTATTTAACCCCCAACGCACTCTGCAGAAAGAACACTAAAATTTAGTTATAGCAGGATGGTTCACCAATGAAGAGATAGGTAGCATAGGAAAATAAATGGCTTATGGAATTGTTGTGCAAATGAATTCAACTAGTAAAACTCTGTTAAAATCCAGCCCAAATGAAATTCTGATCAATGCTCTATCGAACTTGGAAATATGCATTGTTACACTTGTCCAACTTCTCCAAACTCATTTATATCATCTGTTTAATAGCTATTGACAAAACAACAGAACTAACAATTACTATGAAAAGCAAATGACCACAAGAACAGTCTCTGCTAGACACTGAAATTTAAGAATTGGGGTCATCAATGTTGCATTAACAGGAATGAAAGCCATTAAAAGAATGACGAAAATAGAAAGAAATAACAATAAGATAATGCCAAACAACCAGATCATACAAGCAACAGGCCATATATGCCAAACAACCAGATCATACAAGCAACAGGCCATATTGAACAGAAGCATAATAAAAGTCTATCTTTTATCGACAACAGGTCTAACTTGGCAAAGCCTATAACTGGAAACTCATTTTCAGGGTATTTGAGTGCAGAAGAAATGGGTAAAATTGGCAAGTTTTGAGAGTGGTAAGACAGGTTCACTATGCAGTTGCTAGAAATCATCCCACAGAGAATGCGATGTCTTCATGCAGGCAAGTTAGGTCAGTAGTTACCAATGACTACCAACTATAGACAGCCAACAAAATGGTCAATTGTAAGTGGGAATACAAACTTGGTATTTATAGCTAATAGTAGAAATTTCAAGTTCCTGTCTGGAAAATGTCTATCAACTTCAAAACAGTAAGTTATTCTTCAGAGTTTGTCGGATGTTCCATGATAAACTAGCGCATTTTCAGATTTGATTCCTCTTAGCCAAACAAATACTAAAAATGTAGTCAAACAGATCCAATGTGAGTCTAAATATTCCTAAGAGATAAACATGTTCATCATTAGCATACATTCAGTGGGATATATAGCATGATAATACGAACAGGTATCCTAAACTCGTACCCTTGACGTCTAATTTTATGCAGAGGAATCTGCTAAAAGAACTTATATGATACCAATGAATCAACGAAGAGAAAAAGGGTGGTATGAGATGCTACCGCTCCTTGCGCTCCTCTAGGTCCTTCATCTGCTTCTTGTAATGGTTTTCAATATACTGTTTTGCAGCAGCAACCCTCTGTTTAGTTACATTTGATGGCACTTCTTCACCTGCTTGTGCTTTTGGCCCCTCCTTCCCATTGTCAGTGGCTTCCTTCTTTTTGGCTGATTTCAACTTATCTTTTGACTTCAGTTTGTTGAACCAACACCCTGTGGGCTCCATGGCTCTTACCAAGTAACGTATTCACCTTGTTTACCTTTCGAAGAATAATCAGAAAATAATAAATGGAAGTCACCCCGCACACTCAATTGCTTAACTATTTATTTGATTGCACCAACTACTGAAATGCACTGTCAAAAACTTTTGAATCTCAGAAGGCAGATCAATCCAGGTTCCCATATTTCATTGAATAAGGGATTCAAGCATGTTGATGGACTGAAAAGCGACAAAAAGTATTCAATTAGTTTATAGTTCATTGTCATTGTTATCTCAAAATATTATCTTCCGCAACATAAAAACTTGCACCACACAACCAAAGTACAAATTTAAACAATTTTCACCAGGGTTACATTTTGCGGTTACAGTAAGAATTTACTGCATATTTATTCTCTTAGGGAGCAGGCAAAAAGATGACGTAACAAGCAACAACAAATTTAAACTCTGATTCCATCAGCTAATCTTATCAAACATCTAACAATATTGCAGTTCAATATTTCCAGAGAAATCAATCTCCAAGTTGCCTGAGTTATGAAGATGCATTTTCTGCTTCTCCCCAGTTCCTATACCTTGTGTTTCAAAATCTTAAATGGTTCTCTACCCGGATGATTCTTTCAGTAAACAAGCCCGGAGTGACAACAGCACCTGAATTCTGTCAAACAACTCCTATGACTTGGTAGAGTAACTTTTCCCAATAGGCACCGGAAATTTTAAACTAGTCTACGGTCCAAAAAGAAAAGCACGATACAATTTTCTACATTATGTATTCGAGTCTTAGCCTCGTTGATCAATTCCTATAGCTAATATATGTATAGCAGCCTCGTTACATTCTCTAACCAACGGATTAGAAGATCAAACATGATGTTATGATCAATCAAGTGACCTAAAAATCCAGAACAGCACAAGATTGAATTCCAGGAGAAAGCAATTTATGTTTCCGACCAAACAAAACAAAGAGTTAGGAGGAAAAAAAATGCCCGAAACCCACAAATCACAAGCTACAAGAGTGATTCAGTGAAACCTGCATTTCAACTAATTAAAAAACAACGAAAAAGGACAAATCAATCGTAACTTGCAGACAATGCGTATGAAGCACAAGAAATCTAATTTTAACACACTTTCCAAACAAAACAAAGACTTAGGAGGGAAAAAAAAACCCCGAAACCCACAAATCACAAGGTACAAGAGTGATTAAGTGAAACCTGCATTTCAACTAATTAAAAAACAACGAAAAAGGACAAACCAATCGTAACTTACAGACAATGCGTATGAAGCACAGGAAATCTAATTTTAACACACTTTTTGTGACCGACCAAGCATCAAGTCAAACAATCACTCGGAACTCATAAAAAAAAAAAAAGAGAAAGGTAAAGAAAACGAAAAAATCGTAAGAAGCAATTGAACCTGAAAGAAAGCAAACTAATCCACTAGGCCCTCGCTAACAACACTCGAGCGAATTCAACTAACATTTTCTCACCAACCAAACAGGGAAAAAAAATCCAGAAACTCAAACCGAAAATCTCTTTCTATTTTAATTATTATTTCAAACTCTCAACAGAACACGCGCAACAAAATTAATGGAAATTAAAGAAAGAAAAGACAGAGAGAACACGAATGAATGAGAAAGAAACCAGAGACATGAAAAGGCAAGAGTTGGTGAGCATGTTAGAAACGGAATCAGAGAAAAATACCGTAGGAATTGGAGGACCGAGAGAGGAAGAAACAGCAGAGAAGAAGAAGTATGTAGAAGTAGTAGTAGTAGTCATGATCTTCTTCGTTGAAAATCAATAAAGCCCTTCATTTTTCTTTTTTCTTTCTCTGGTTCGCTGCCCACTTTGCTTTTCTTTGGTTTTTGCTTTATTTGATACTTGGATCTTTTTTTCCTTCTTTTGACAGTGGGGACTCGGCAGGAGGAGTTTCCTTAACTCAGTTTCAAACTTCCCCTCTCTCTCTCTCTCTCTTTTTTCTTCTCGTTAACGCGTTAGATCAGATCAGACTTATGGCTCGAGTTTATTTTTAGGCAATTCTGTGAAAATAAAAAACAGTGAAAGATGACACTTAAGAGAGAGGAGTAATAAGTAATAAGAACGTTAACGGAAGAACGGAAGAAAGTAATGCAGGCCAGTGATGTTAGAAATGAGCTGGACCATTAGCAACAATAGCTTCACCTAAACTGTCCACCATTATGTATTTCCTTTTTTTTTTTAATGTGATCAAATCAAACTTTTCTGAATATAATAATAATTTTATAAATTATGATTTAATTTATAATATCTAATTATGTTCTCAATATTGCCTGTATTCCTCAAATTAAAGTTGAACGTAAAGAGGATGCTAGCACCTAATTCTAGCTATTAAGGACAAATTTTGGAGAATATGCATTTGTTCTTCTTTTAATGTCGTTTACCAGAATTGTAAACTCTATTCGATATTCGATATTCGATATTTTTGTGCTAAACAGTTGAAAGCTTCCATATGTTTTGGTCACCGCAAGTTTGTAATCAATGTCATTAGTTACATATAACATTGCTTAATTTGAAAGCCATGTGCTAAATTTCTATTGCATAAATTTTGCAATATCTTACCAATTGTTTGTGTTAAAAGTAGGGAAGACAATAAACAAATCATGGGTCAAGATATAATGGCTCGTTCGGGCCGGTTCGGACTGTACCATTAATTAAAAGCAATGTTTTAAAATTAGACTTATGATTAAACCGATAAAATAAAATGAACAAAGTTTAAAATTTTAGCCAATATTAAATCTTTATAAAATTGATATGTAATAATGATTAAAAAATTAAAAAACTTGAAATAAGCTTGAATTAATAGACAACTTTTGTTTATCGAAAAAGCTAAAGTTTAATTAAAAAATAAGACTGTTAAATAAAAACTAATATATTTTTAAAATTTGTTAGTTTAAGAAAATCGATGGATTAATTTATAAATTAATTAGTAATTAAAAATGTAAATTATTAAGATAAATCAAACTAAAATTACTTATTTAAATTTTTATAGTTGAATCGATCGAATCAATTCCTAACAATTCAATTAATTTGTATCCGACTATTCAATTCAAAACAAACTAAAATTGATGTTTTCTTTGAAAATTAAAAAGAGTCGTTGTCTAAAATTTAAAAAACATGTTTCTAGCCTATATTAATTAATAATCAAATTTTCAGTATTGTAATTCAAAGCTAATATATGTAACATTGATTAATTTTATTTATTTGATATTATTAATAAAGTTAGGTGATTTAAATAATTTATGGTCATTTTGACCTATCCGTAAACATGATGCACCAAAACATATCTACGTTTTTATTTTTTAATAAAAATATAATCATGGTGATTAAATCAAAAACCAAAAAAAAAGAAAAATAAATTTAAATTTAAATTTGTATTTTTATTGCCGACATAATATGATTTAACATAATTGACAATAATTGAACGATGCGAGGGGTCATCCCCACCTGTTCATTAAAGAGTTCATTTCTTTGAATTGAAAAATGATGAAGACTAATTGTAGCAGTTAAAACATGGGGCCAAGACTTAACCCCCAATTTTAGTTTTTTTTTTTTTTTTTGGCAATCCAAAGGAAGTGCAGGCAAAAGGGCTGCTGTCTCTTTTTCACACTAACCTCTCCTTAAATTTTGCAGTTATGTCCTTCGACATCCAACCCCACAAGAAGGGGAACTATGAGCGTTGCCGGGGGTTCCCTCACAAATAAGGCACTATTTAATCATTTATCCTTTTCAACTCCATTTCACTCATTTTTAATGCTTTTTATTTAAAAAACAAAAAATTGTGGGCCATACTCTTCTTATTCTACTTTACACATTTTATAATATTGAATTTATTCGTTTAGAGAGAAATGTGAATGTATTTTTCTTAATTCTTTAAATTCAATATGAATTATATATATTTTGATTGAGAAATAAATTAATTGAAATATCTAGACGAGAAGGAATATATGTCCAAAAAATAATAGTTTATATTAAAATGCTTCTCATTCTTATGTTATGTGATTATCCACATAAAAGGAAGCTTTTTCAACTATCTTCAATTAATCTTCTTTGTTTAATTTATTAGGTTATAAATATTTGCTCGTGATCAAAATAGTTTTAAACCAACTTATTAAAAATAACTGAATTTCTTATTTAATTCAAATATAATTTAACTCTTTAAATTATTAAGCTAAGTTTATATTTAGATTCAACCCACCTAATTAACTTGTGTATAACTCTTTTTTTTTTTCCGTATCCTTTACAAAGTTCTTCATTTTCTCATAATTAGCGGAAGATCATTAATGTACACAATTTTTTTTTGTTATTTTTACAAAAAAACTGTTGTGTAAATTTTTATTTGTTATTCCAAGGTTTGCCCTCTAATTTGAGTAATACTAAAGTAATTTTATTTAGGCTTTCACTATAACAACACAAGTTTGAAATTTGTTCGAACGAAATGATATCTTTTATTACTTGAATTCACCATTGGGCTACTTTATAGGTAACATTGATGGTGTAAAAAAGAGTGTCTTAGGCTATATTATAGTAGAAGGTCTCAAAGTTAAAGTTGAGATCAAGAATTGAACTCAAGTTTATTGGATAAAAGATAAAGTACAAAGCTAGAGATAGTGGGAAGTGATCAAAACCATGGTAGGGGAAAATGGCCTCCAACCCAACAAAAGTGAGCAAGAATGGGACGTTTGGTTCGTCGAAGAACTTTGGACTTTTAGTAGTATTTGATTTTGCACAAATAAGCCAAAACCAAGGGGTGGCGGGGGCCATGTATTATTTCTTCACCCACTTGTTTGTAGGAGCATCAAGTTCAAACAACAGGAGTAAATGCTACCTTGGAAACTCTCAGGCATTAATTAATTAGATCAGCTTACCGTCAACTACAATAATATATATTCACATCAAAGCATTTGATTATGGGTGACAGACTGACAGTTGAACTTTAGCCTAACCCGACCCTGTTTGACCAAAATCAACTAATCAAATCTAAATTGATCCGACTATTTTAAATAAACCGATATTATTGTAATTTTTTTATTAAAAAACAGTCGTTTGCTCCAAGTCCAGCCGTCGACCATGCTTGTCGTCGTCCCTACATTTGATCAAACATGGCAATTCGTTGAGTCATCTTACATCGCAACCTTTAAGATTGTAACTTGAATTAGGCTCAAATTCATTTAAAATAATTAAGAGTACAATTTAAATTGAATCTAAATAATATTATTTTAAAATAATGATATTATAAATAATTTTTAAATTTGAAATAATCAGGAAATATTTCACTTCTGTTTTTTTAGTTTTTATTTTCTGATTTTAGTTTCTGTTTTTTTAAGAAAAATAAAAGCTTGCTTTGTTGAAATTGTAATATAAAAATTGAAATAAAAAACGTGTTTGATTTTATTATTATGTTTTTGTTTTTGTAGTTGTACTCTTATGTTAATAATTTTAGTATAATATATTATATTTTTAAATTAATTAATTATCACTATAACCAAAATTAAATTATAAGCAAATTAAATATAATTAAAAATTACACATTAATTGTAGTCATTCTAATCAATACAAGATATTCATTATATTATAATATGTGAAAACATAATAGTATTATCATTTATAAAAAGAAACATA
>JANZLD010000237.1:89915705-89925795 GCA_026413575.1 Erythroxylum carthagenense
TATAAGGTTGTCAGGGGGAGAATGAGGGGCATTCGGTTAAGATCATTTGAAAGGTGATTGTGTGGAGATTGCTAGCTTTCGAAGTCTAGTTGAGGGATAACCACTCTCATTGAGTGACGATTATAGGGAGGTTTGGCTAGCCCTCAAAGTCTAGCCATTAAATAATAATAGACTGCATCCCATTTCTGATATTCATCTCTGTTACATTTCTGTTCCTATTCATTTGCTGCTGTGTGTGTTGTTCGTTGGTTGTTGTGTGTTGCTTTATAGTGCAGGGCAGTATTGTTTGGGTTGAATCACTGTTAGAGCAGGTGGACTCTAACATTAACCAAGCAACAAAAATAAAAGGAAAAAAGAGGACTTGTTCAATCTCTGGCCAACAGGATCTGCCATTCCATTAGGAAACTTGCAGGAGGAAAGAAAAAGAGAGAAAATGATCAGCAACTGTACACAACAGTACCAAATGATGTGGTGGGATTGACTTTGCTGCTCTAGTCTTCTATTTCAGAAATGCATATGTTGTTGCTTTCCTTTATTTTTCCCGCTTATCAACCATTTACTTAATTCTCTCTGCTTTGTTCCTTTGTTCCCTTTTCAATTAATAACATCAATACACAAGCACATGTTGCTTTCTTCTAATTCTCTGTTAAGTCTCAGACATATGATCATAGACCAAAAAGATTCAATCTATTGAACATCAAGGTCTCTCTTTTAAGGTCTTTCCATATATTAGATGCACCATGTACAGTAAAAGGACATGTATTGAGTAAAAAATTGGTTCAGTTCCAGGTTTTACATAGGAAAAAGGGTATGCTCATTTATATCTAAGCTATGCCTCTCACAGAATCGCAGGATCTTTGTATCTTTTGAAAATAGTCTCAATGTCTGCCATTACTTCTGAGGGCAAAGGTCGCTCAGTTGACGTGAAAGCATCAATGTCTTCTTTTAGCTGTTCAACTGAGGTTGCACCAATGATTGAACTAGTCATAAATGGCCGATCTCGTGCAAATCCAAGAGCCAGCTGAACTGGAGTCAGACCATACTTCCTGGCCAGTTCAACATATTTTACTGTAGCTTCCTACAATGCAGCTCAAAGAAATATTAATGACAAAATCAAACTTACTATGATTAATTGCGTATAATAGATCACGTGAGCAGAATGCATAAAACCAGTCACTTTCAATACAAGTAAAATGGCTTCCAAAGTACTTAGACTACAATAATCAGCTAATATAATCATTAGAACTGCTTGATTTCAGTAAGATTGGGGCTATTTATGCAAATCACTTGCATTTATCTAACCCTAGGACGAGATGCATGAACTTAACTCACTTCTGAGTTGTCCATCTAACTGCACATATCTTCAATGACAAGGGCTTTTCAAATCATGGAATTATCAACAACACTGGTCTATTAAATTGCCAAATATAGTTTCCTACGAGAACGACATACAGAAATACAAAAACACATAATCTCAACTACGTTGTACTTGTAATGTAACATCAATTTAGCCAGTAGATACTGGTACTGGGACTCAATTTGCATTTAGATTAGAAGTGTCAAAATCAAGCCCCTTAGCCTGAACTATAACCGTTCTAATAATCTCCCCTAGCGACAGCCTCAGGATTCAAACTGTCAACCTTACTTCGATAACAACTATTAGGATCACACCCTTTAGCAATCAATTAAAAGCTGTCACTGCAGGTTAACGTGACTTATATATCTTTTATAGTGGCAAAGCCTCAAAGCTATAAGGATGACCGTCGAATTAACAATCCACCATGATAGTGGAATTTTTAGAATCTTAGTCAACTTACTCGGGCAAGTGAATCCTTGTATCTTTCCATGTAGCCAGGGAAGAGGTTTAGTCTTCCTTTTTTAGCAGCTTCAGAATCAAGATCCAAATATTTTCCAGTCAGTGATCCACCATCCAAGGTAGAGTAAGAAAGTAAGCCAATGTTGCAATTGTTTGGGTGGCATACTTCAACAAGATCAACTGCAAAGAATCACGAGAAACATAATCATTATTCAAAAGGCAACACAAACATGTACGTATCCCATGGGCAATTAGCCGAATTATTTTCATTTCTACTGACTGAACTCTAGCATTATACTGCTCTGTTTGAACAAACATTAGCAAATGGACACAGCGTAATTCAGTAACAAAAATATTAAAAAGCTAATGCCAACAAGTTGCATGAAGGCCACAAATCTATCCAAACCAATGTCTTGGACGTGGTAAAGACCAATTTATCAATAAGGAAAAGAATGTTCAGATATGAATGCCAACATAGCAGTCAAAGCCCTACGGCTGGGAAACATTTCAGGCTAGACATTTTTGTGCTACAGAAATTTTATTCAGCCTCTCTGCCAAGATAATCTCGCACATTAACCTCTCTTCCTAATTCCAAGGTTTCATAGACTCCTTGTAATAAATTATCTGATGTAGGACAAGTTATACAATTAGAAACTCAGCAAAGGAAAACAGAATAAAGGGAGAGAGAATAAGTAGAGAATCCGGATGAACAAGACAGATCTGATCAGGTTAGAAACATAGAAGAAACTAATGAAGAATCAAGAACATAATAGAAAAGACAGGTCTATATTACTATCTAAAATAATAGTCACTAAACAAGTTCATAACAAAATTTCTAGACCTCCAATTTGTGATAATGTAAAAATCTAATTCTAATACGACTAGAAAAGCAAATAGCTAACAGAATAGGATTGCCAACTCAAAGAAGACTATCGTGGGAGTTAAAATCTGAATAAAACAACTAAAACTGAAATCAACTTCAGATATATGTCTAGTAGAGGAACTGATGAAATTGTCCCGCATGATTGTCTTAAGATCATCTGGGTACACCAAAAAAAAGGCAGATTAGAAGCAACCTTTACAATGCCCAGAAACCAAGAAGAAAGTCCAATGTGGAAAATCTTGGAAAGTAAATAACAAGTCTCCTAGAACCATAATCTGATTAAAAGCAGTTAACAAGGTTAGCAAGATAAACAAGGCTGGGAGTTCACTAGAAAAGTGATAGTTTGTTTAACCAGCTCTAGACTATAGACTCTTATTGGTGTAAAAGAGCTTTGAGTTTATAAACAAAATAAAAGAGGGTAAATTAGTCAACCGCAAACTTTAATTTAGTAGATGAAGAATAAGAATTGATGTGACAACAACGGCAACTTATCATGCCAAGTTTTCTTTATTAGATAGGTGTTGGTTATTATGTATAATTGGTAATTAAGGGTAATAGTGTATTTTTCATATATTAGGGTTAAGTGTATAGATTATCTGTATATAACCTTTGTAATTTTATGTTTGACGTAAGTGACTAATAAGAATTTTATCGGTTACTCCTCAAAATCTTCATGGTATCAGAGCCATTGCCGATTGAAGGTTGAGTTTACTCCTTTCTTCAGTAGGTTAGTTCGGAAGAATAAGGTTTCGGTATATTGTTTTTGTGCAAATGTGAAGAGGTTGTGTTTTGTTCCTCTCCTTTCGGCACAGCCATCACCGAAGCATAGCCCAGGGGAAGTTCGACCAATACCCAAGTTTCTGACGCCATCTAATCTCGTGCATGAGCACATGTGCCGCTGTTTCACTTCGGCATCTCCCTCCACTCGCTGGCGCGTGTAACGCGTGACGCCGCCTCTAGCCATCGTCCTTCGTTTTTTAACAACTGTGTTCGTCGAACCTTTCTGATTCCGACCAGCTACAATCTGGTCACTTCTGACGTTGTTGTTTTTTCGGGACCTCTCATGAACAAATTCTGCTGTAGTTCGACAGTCGTTTTTTCTGTGGCTCCTTCACTTCGGTCGTGCAATTATGTCAGACACTAAGGAAGCTTCTAAGGAGGTAGAGAAACACTATCCAATTAATGATAGTCCCAATTCGCTGATTAGTCTGATTAAACTAGATGGAAGTAGCACTTATTTAGCCTTGTCTAGATCATGTTTGTTGTATATTAAGGTTAGAAGCCTATAGGGTTATATTGACGGGAATAAGAAACCACCACTTGTTGCTGATCCTACCTTTAGTCAATGGGACTCTGATAATTCGTTGGTTATGTCTTGACTTCTTAATTCTATGCACCCTAAGATCTCCGGACAATATTTACTACTTGACACTGCGGAGAAGATATAGAAAGCTGCAAAAACCACTTATTCTCATATGGGAAATGACGCTCGAATCTTTGAACTCCAGAACAAAATTCATGGCACAAAGCAAGGTGAGCTTACTATTTTAGATTACTTTTCTAAATTGGGTTGTTTGTGGTAGGAACTGGATTATTATCAAGATTTTCAGGCCAAGTGTGTTGATGATGCGGTACTGATTCAAAACATGCTTGAAAAGGAGCGAGTCTGTGACTTTTTGGCTGGTTTGAATCTAGAATTTGATCAATTGAGAGTTCAAATTATTAGCAAAATCTCCTTTTCCCTCACTTGAGGAGGCCCACTCTTTAATCCAACAAGAAGAGACCATAAGAAATGTCATGCTTTATATTGCATCAATTGAGAAGTCGGGTTTAATAGCCCATTTTATTCATGAGCAGCTGAAGGATGTTATTTCTGATAAAGATCATTTGCACTATGATTATTGTGGACAGACAAGACATACAGAGACTTGTTGGAAGTTGCATGGGGGACCAACTAGGGGCTGAGGGGGAAAATGAGCTAACTCCACAAGGGCTCAAGCAAATTTGCTAGAAAATGTAGAATCATCCGAGGAGTCTGCTTCAGTTGATAGTCTCTCTTCTGATGAAATTCAGCATTTCAGGCATCTTCTGTCACAACTCAACTCTTTCTCTAGTGCTACCTCCAATTTTATCAAGTTAGGTAACACTTTTGGTCAACTTGACTCATGATTGATTCTGGTGCGAATAGACATAAGACAGGCTTTCTTAACTACTCTCCTTGTCTAAAAAGGGATAATGTTAAGGTGGCTAATGGGTCTTTAACTCCTATTTCTAGGACAGGTTCCATTGTTTGTACTCCTAATATTAAGCTATCTTTTGTCTTCATGTTCCTCAATTTCCTGTCAATCTCTTATCTGTCAGAGCTATCACCAAAGCTCTAAACTGTAAGGTTGAAAATTTTCCTGATTATTTTATCTTTCAGGACCTTCAAACAGGGAAGATGATTGGCAGTAGAAGAGAGCGTGATGGTTTAAACATGATGGAAGACAGCCAAGGCTTGGCCATTTTTGGGGAATATCAGGATGTTAACTGGGAAATAATATAGTGACATAGGCGGTTAGGGCATCCATCATTTTTTGTTTAAGAAAAACTATATCCTAGTTTATTTGCTAAAAGTCGGTTTGATTCTTTATCTTGTGATGCTTGTGAGTATGCTAAGCATACTAAAACCTCTTACCATTCAAGTGATAATAAAGCCATTGTTCCTTTTATGCTTATTCATTCTAATGTTTGGTGGCCTACACAGACTGTTTCTTTGTCTGGAAATCGATGGTTTGTTATTTTCATTGATTGTTGCACTAGAATGACTTAGGTGCATTTGATTAAAGCAAAAACTGATGTTTTCTCCTGCTTTCAATCTTTTCATAACATGGTTCACACTCAGTTTGATGTTAAGATAAAGGTGTTGCGAACTGATAATGGGATGGAATACATGGATAGTAGGTTTGGTACTTATTTGGAGTCTCATGGGATTGTTCATCAAACTAGTTGTCCTTATACTAGTGCTCAAAATGGGGTAGTTGAAAGGAAAAATAGACATTTGTTGGAAGTTGTTAGATCCCTTATGTTTACTATGAATGTTCCATAGTCATACTGGGGGGATGGTATACTAGTGGCAGCTTATCATATAAATTGAATGCCCCTCAAAACTCTTCAATTCCGGATTCCTTTAGAAGTCTTAATTGGGAAATATGGCTATATTATTCCCCCAAAGGGTTTTGGGTGTGTCTGCTTTATACATAATGGAAATGCTAGGAAATTAGACCCGAGGGCTCTGAGATGTGTGTTCATTGGGTATTCTCTAACCCAAAAGGGATATAAGTGCTATCAACCTCCATCTAGGAAGTTTTATATCAATATGGATGTTACCTTTCGGGAGTTTGAACCTTACTTTGGCACTACACAGTCACCTCCTCAAGGAGAGAGCAGTGAAGACGAAGTGGTGCTTGTGATACTTCATGATCTAATGCAGAGGGAGAATGACGTTCAAGGGGAGATTAATGTTCAGGGGGAGAATGTTGTTGGATTTTTAGATAGACCTGATTTGTTGAGATACTCAAAGAAGAATAGGTCTGAAGAAACCATCATGCTTCCTACCCTGCAAGAATCATCGGGTCAGTTATCTTCTGAATCTAATTTAAATTTACCCATTCCTCAGAGAAAAGGGGCCAAGTCGTGTTCAAAACATTACATTAATAACTTTGTCTCTTATGATTCCTTGTCTCCCTCCTATAGAGCCTTTTCCTTGCCTCTTTCCTCTATGTCTATTCCACAGGATTGGGGTGAAGCTATCACAAATCCAAAATGGAAGGAAGTTATGGTAGAAGAAATGAAAGCTCTCGCTAAGAATGAAACCTGGGAGCTAGTTACTTCTCCAGGCAAGAAGCTAGTTGGCTACAAGTGGGTGTTCACAATAAAACACAAAGCTAATGGTTCGATTGAAAGATTCAAAGTTAGATTAGTAGCAAAGGAATTCACTCAAACTTATGGAGTTGATAATCAGGAGACATTTGCACCTGTTGCCAAAATGAACACAATCAGAATCTTACTATCATGTGCAGCAAACTTGGATTGGGATTTGCAACAATTTGGAAGAAAAAGTTTATATGGAGATTCCTCCTGGTTTTGATAATGAGAGAAATCAAGGAAAGGTGTGTAGATTGAAGAAAGCCCTGTATGGGTTGAAACAATCTCCCAGAGATTGGTTTGACAGATTCAGCAAAGCCATGATCTCTTTTGGGTATCAACAAAGCAATGCTGATCATAACCTCTTTATGAGACACTACAAGGGTAAGATCACTCTTCTTATTGTTTATGTTGATGATATAGTGATGACAGGAGATGATAAGAAAGAAATGGCTCGGCTGAAGAAGCTCTAGGCTCAAGAGTTTGAGATCAAGGATCTTGGAAAGTTACATTACTTCTTGGGAATTGAAGTTGCAAGATCAACAAAAGGAATCTTCATTTCTTAGAGGAAATGCATTCTGGATCTTTGGATGAAACTGGTATGTTGGGATGTAAACCAGCAGAATCACCCATTGAAAGCAATCATAAGTTGCAAGCAGGAACAAAAGAATCAGTTGATAAAGGCAGATATCAGAGATTGGTTGGTAGGTTTATCTATCTTTCTCACACCAGATCGGATATTGCTTATGCAGTTAGCTTAGTGAGCCAGTTTATGCATGATCCTAGAGAATCTCATCAGCAGGATGTCTTTCGCATTTTGCGATATTTGAAGTTAGCCCCAGGAAAAGGTCTTCGCAAAACATGGTCATCTTCGAATTGAAGCCTTTACAAATGCGGATTGGGTTGGATCTTTAGATGACAAAAGATCCACCTTTGGTTGTTGTGCACTTGTAGGAGGTAACTTGGTCACTTGGAGAAGTAAGAAATAGAGCGTGGTTGCCAGATCAGGTGCAGAAGCAAAATATAGAGCTTAGCTCAAGGTGTCTGTGAACCTTTATGGCTGCATAAGTTGCTAGCAGAGTTGAAGTTGGCTGGAGAAGACAGGCCATCTTTGTATTGTGATAGCAAAGCTGCAATCAGTATTACTCATAATCCTGTTCAACATGACCAAACGAAGCACATTGAAATTGATAGACATTTTATCAAAGAAAAGTTAACAGATGGTGTCTTGAGCTTGTTCCATGTAACGTCGGAAAAACAACTAGGTGATGTTTTCACAAAAGGACTCAATAGTCGAGCCTTTCATACTATTATCCACAAGTTGGGCAAGTGTACTATTTTTGCGCCAACTTGAGGGGGAGTTGGTTATTATGTATAATTAGTAATTAAGGGAAATGGTGTATTTTTCATATATTAGGATTAAGTTTATAGGTTATCTGTATATAAACTTAGTAATCTTATGTTTAACGTAAGTGAGTAATAACAATTTTATCGATTACTCCTCAAAATCTTCAATAGGGAATGATAACAAAT
Organism: Erythroxylum carthagenense; assembly: GCA_026413575.1. Classification (NCBI taxonomy): domain Eukaryota; kingdom Viridiplantae; phylum Streptophyta; class Magnoliopsida; order Malpighiales; family Erythroxylaceae; genus Erythroxylum; species Erythroxylum carthagenense. The sequence goes on from JANZLD010000237.1 coordinate 89,923,844, forward strand.
TAGATATATTGTCCTAGTTTGTCTATGATTTAAGCTTATTTAATAATAAAGAATCCTTATTCGGATAGGATTCAATTTTGGATATTTTAGAAACCTTTCCTATTAGAATAAGGATTCTAAGAACTATAAATATGTTTATACTCAACCCTTTAAGCTATCCTGAATTTTTTCTACAAATTTGAAATTTTAATTAGAATGTGTGATATTTTCTTCTAAGAGAGTGATTTCTAGCTTCATAACTTACATTATTTGTGTTCTTCGCTATATTCTAGTAATTCTATCATAAAGTTTCAGCAACTAAAAAAATCAAATTCTAACCATATCAAAACTAAATTTCAGCCATATCAAACCTTCAATTCTAGTCTAAATTTCTAGCAAATAAACTCTAAAAACCTAGCTATACCAAATCTGAAATTTCAGCATTCCAAGCTGAAATTTCAACTTGAAACTTAATTCAGCAATCTAATATTGATGATATTTCCCAAATTTTGTGAGTTTTAACTAATAGCTAATATTTCTCCTATTTTTCCTACATCAATTTAATATCAGAGTTTTGGTTCACAATGGTGGAAGGTTGTATTAAAGAATACTCAATGACCAAGAGTGAGATGAAATATTTTTGAGAAATATGGAAAGATTGGACCTTAACAATCCTCAATCACAAGGTGCTCCAAGAATTAGTCCAGAAAACAACATCTGACAACAAACTTCACTTGATGTCGAGGGTGAAGAAAGTGAAATACAAGATGAAGAGGCTGAAGTTTGTCAACAAGGAGCGGGGTTAAGAAGTTAAAACCTACCAAGAGATACAAGACAAAGAAACCAAACAACAACACTTGGAGGGTGCATACGAGACTCCAAAGGTTGTGATAGAGCTGAAACACATAATATACTTGAGGATATTACCAAGAAAGTTTGTGTTGAAAGTCCCTATTTTGCAGGAAAGATGGATAAACACTTGTTCTTGGACTAAATAGTCGCAATGGAGGGCTTCTTTGACGGGTACAGCATGTCAAAAGATCGAAAAGTTCGATTTGTAAAGATGAAACTAGTTGGCCATGCTAAACTCTATTGGAGATCAATAGAGGATAGACTTCGAGAAACGGGGCAGCTACCAATTGTTGATTAGGAAGAGAGGAAACTGAAATTATCAGAAAAATATTTACCATTTCATTATCAAGAAGATCTCTAAAATCAACATATAACCCTTAGATAAGGGGTTATGACCATAACTGAGTACGTGAAAATATTTAATGAACTTCCTATTCGAAGTGAAGGAATGAAATCAAAACGACAACTTATTTCTCATTACAAAAATGGTTTAAGGGTAGAAACTTGCAAGGAGTTAATAATGCAAAGAATTTACGGCCTTGAAGATATATATCAGTTGACTTTAAGAACAAAATAGTGCTTGGGATAGCAAGATACTATAAAGTTTTGAAGTCAAGGAGGAGAGTCCAACATGAAGAGAATTACAACGGTGCAAAATTTTAGGTCAACACTTAATGTATCAAAATTTTCACTACAGAATAACTACAAAGTTTCTCAAGGAGCTGAACTTAAAGGCAAATTCATAGCTGAGACTCGGACAAAAGGAGGGGCAACAAGATACTTTAAAAAAGATAAAACCATAATAATGGTTGAAGATAGCTTTTATTGGCCCTATTTAAAGCAAGATGTGTCTTAGGTCACACACAATATCAAATATATCAACTAGCTAAAGAAAGAAACAAAATTCTGGATTATACTGTTGGAATTTTGAAGAAAAGAAGAGAAAGATGAAGAGATGGGATAAGAAAAGTTTAATCAATAATTAACACTCCCATATATTTATTATTAAACTTGGTTGCCTTTTATAGACAAAATACAAAATAGATTTTTCAGCCACCAAATCTAACTTATAAGATAAGATCAAATATAATCCAAGACTTATTCTAAGATAATCTAAGACC
>JANZLD010000237.1:90125694-90141549 GCA_026413575.1 Erythroxylum carthagenense
CCCTAGGTCCAAAGTAAAGGTTAAGTGTAGTTGATGTCTTAACGTCTCTCGGTGGCGCCTATTAACATGGGGGGAAACAAAAGTTTTAGACTTCTGCTTATTAATCTGAATCCCAGAGCAAGCACAAAACTGTTGAATGGTATTTAATACCACCCGCCACCCCCGGACAGTGGCATGGGAAAATAAGAGCACATCATCCGCAAAGAGGAGATGGGAGATAGCTGGACTGTCCCCAAATAACTTGACAGGTTTCCATTGATGAGACATAACTCTGTGCGAAATGAGCATAGAGAGTTTTTCCATACAGAGAACAAAAAGGTATGGAGATAAGGGGTCCCCTTGTCGCAACCCACGCTTAGGTTTAAATTCTGAGAGGCATGCACCATTCCATAAAATGGATAGGCGTGAACTAGAAACACATGACATAATAAGAGAAATGAGGTGCAATGGAAAGTTGAAATCAAGCAAGGTTTGTCACAGGAATCGCCAATCAACTCGGTCATAAGCTTTAGCCAGATCAACCTTCATAGCTAAGTAGCCTTCCTTCTTTTTTGATTTCCGTATGGTATGAACCACCTCTTTGGCCAAGATGATATGCTCAGCAGCAATTCGCCTTGTAATAAAAGCCCCTTGCATAGGATGGATAAGAGAATCCAAAAGAGGTCTAATACGTTGGACAATCACCTTGGTGAGGATCTTGTAACTCACGTTACATAAGCTGATAGGACGAAATTGAGACATAGAGACAGGCTGCTCATCCTTTGGAATAAGAACCACCCTTCTGCTGTAAGCTTTCTATTTTTCTTGTCCTCATTAGTGTAGCTGATGTGACAAATAAGTATCAGTAGACACCTCACTGTTCACGCCTCACTTGAAACCTTCTTTCTAAACGTCTACGTTTTGGGTTGAGCGGCTTTATGAATAAAATATTGATCCACTGGTACTATTCACGCCCTTCAAACTCACACTTCTCTATTTTTGCATTTCACTTTTGCGCTATGTCATTTGCTTTATGCTTCTAACCTGCTGCATTTCATGCCTTACGATTGTTGCATTTTGGTCTCCGTTGTGCTTATGTTGGCCCAATGATTACGTTTCGTTCATTCCAGCTAATGTGTGCTTTCGTCTATTAGGTATCACTGCACGAGGCTATGTCTAGCTAGGTTCAATGTCTGGTTAAGCTCTTTTTATCCCAAAACCTTCACAATTCCTTTTGTTTGGATTCAAAATACACCTTGACAAAAAAAAAGATTAATTTCCATTAAATATAACTTCAAACTTTAAGAACAAAGAAAATTAACTCACAAAAAGATAGAAAATAAAGACACTAACATTAGGCCACTAATGTTACAATAAAATTCAGCTTTTGCCCCTTAATTGTCATACTATTGGTGTTAATGACTTTTGTCCTTGTGATATTTGTCCCAAAGCCAAACAACATAGATTACCTTTTCCTCAAAGCCAAATTCATAACAAGCACACCTTTAAGCTTATTTATATTGACTTGTTAGGACCTTATCATATCTCAACTTGTAATCGATACAAGTATTTTCTGGTTACCGTGGATGATTTCCGTAGAGCCACTTGGACACATTTTCTCAGCTCCAAAAACAACATCTTGGACCATATTAAAGCCTTTATAACCATGATTGAAACACAATTTCAAACCAAAATTCATACTATAATATCAGATAATGCTTTTAAACTTGGGAAGTGCAAAGAAGCCATTGATTTCTTCTTGCAAAATGGAATTTGCCACCAAACCAATTGTGTTGGAACCCCTTAACAAAATGAGGTGGTTAAAAGGAAACTTAAACATCTCCTTGAAACTTTAAAGCCCTTAGGATTTCAATCCCATTTAGCCCGTAAAATATTGGGGAGAATGTGTTCTTTCTGCCATTTACCTAATAAATAAATTTCCTTTCAAAGTTTTATATGGTTTGACCCCATTTCAACTTCTCTTTTACAGTACACCAATTTATAACCATTTAAAAACTTTTAGATACCAGAAAGGCATAAACAAATTTCAACGTAGAGTTATGTCCTTTGTGTTTCTGAGATAATAATCAAGTTTTTACCTAAAGAGATGTTGCTTCTGTGAGAACATTTTTCTCTATACCTCACGACCATCAAATTCTGTCTTTTTTTTTCTACTGCGCACGGTAGTTTTGTTCCTATCATAGCAGAAGATCAAGCCTTTTCTAAACCTTCCCCTTCACAAAACAATACCACTACAAACCTTCATTCACCGTTAAATACTCCTATGCCCTCTATATATGCATCCGTTAAGAGATCTACAAGAGTGAATAAACCACGCACTTAGCTTCAAAATTATGTATTTCATCATAATGTAACCCTCCCGTCTTCTACCAGTGATCATTTTCTTTGCCCCAGTAATGTCTTTAACTCTTGTAATAAACCTCACACATTTTTTTCTCTCAATACCTTATCATCCTTAAACAAATATTTTGTTATCAATTTAGAGCAAGTGCATGAGAGTGCCTCATATGAGGAGTCATTTGTTCAACCTACATGGCAAGAGGCCATGGCGAAAAAGTTTGTTGCCCTGGAAACAAACAATAGAATGGAGCTTTGTGAAATTCCAATAGGTAAGAAAACCATTAGCATCAAATGGGTATGCAAGGTGAAATGTAATGCTGATGGGTTTATGGAAAGATGTAAAGTCAGGCTTGTCTTAAGGGGTTCTACTCAGAAAGCAGGGGTGGATTATGTAAAACTTTTTCTCCTTTTATCAAAATGACCAAGTGAACCTTTGAGTAATTGGTAAGGTTATTCTTTTGTGATCAGGAGGTCACAAGTTTGAGTTTCAAAAACAGCCTCTTTGTAAAATTGACCAGTTTGCACACTGAAGTTTGTTGACTTTGGCCTTTATCGACCAACTTTAGGAGTTTAATTGCTATAGTAGTTAAGAAAGCTTGAAAATTGTTTCAATTGGATGTTAATAATGCATTCGGGACTTGTATGAAGAAATCTACATAAAACCACCTCCGGGGCTTTCTGTACCCACTCCTACAACTGCTTATAAGCTTAAAAAGTCACAAAGGTCTTAAACAGGCTTCAATACAATGGAATACCAAACGCTTACAAGCTATGCACAATATGGGATACATAAATTCAAAGAATGACTACTTCTTATTTCATAAGAAGCTAAGGGATTCAATGGTGCTTTTAGTTGCTATGTGGTTAATATTTTGAAAACATGAAATAATTTGGATGAAATTACTAATGTAAAGAGCTATCTTAATGTCAAATCTAAAATCAAAGATCTAATTCCTTTGAGCTATTGTTTAGGAATTGAAATTTTGTACGAAACACACAAAGGAAATTTGCTTAGGAACTTATCAAGAAATTTCATTAATTATGATAATCTTCGCCCCTTTATCAGTCCCCTGGAATTCAATTTGAAGTTACAACCTAATCAAAGAAAACCTCTTTTAGAGCTTAAAACATATAGAATGTTGGTTGATGAATTGAACTATTAGATTCATTCAAGACTTGACGTCAGTATTTTAAAAAAAGACCTTACATAAGCCTTGTTGTCCAATATTTAAGCCAATTAATGAAGCATCCTAGAGTTCCTCACATATAAGTAACTCTGGATACTCTCCGATACATTAAGAGAGACCCTTACTCAACAACAATTCATCTTTTAGCTTCGAGGACTTTTGTGATTCAAACTAGGTTGCTTGTCCATGCATAGGAAGTTCTATTAGTGGGTATTCCATCATGCTTGGCAATAGCCTCGTCTTTTGGAAATATAAGAAGCAGGTTACTGTTTCTCTATCATCTGCAGAAGCAAAATATTGATCTCTTGGAAGGGTTACGGTTTTAGTATAAAGCTGAGTTTGATCAATTCTTCCTACCCTCTAGCTTGAGGGGTCGTTGGGAAACATAGAGATCAAGCATCAAAAATTATGTAACTAAGGTAACGTTTAGTTTACGTAAGACAATGATAATAAAAATGAGAATGGATATAATAAGGAATGAGAATTGATATAATTATCATAATTATAACAGTTGATTAAGACAAAAGAATGATTACTATTATCAATTATAGTAGTTAGTTTGTTAAAAATCTTAAGAAATAAAAATTTTGTTAAATTTTTATTTTAAATCAAATTTTAGTATATTCTAATTAATTATATTGTTTTGTTAAAAAGGAAAAAATAATTTATTAAAATTTTGTTTTACATCAAATTTTAATATATTTCAATTAATTATATTATTTTTCTATAAAAAAATTACCATAAGACTGTGACACTACAGTCATAAGCGTGATAGGAAGTGTCACGGCTGTGACACTCCTCTTATGAGTGTGACAACGATTTCTAACACCCGTCACAAATACGCATTACACAAAAATGATTTTCATTCCTCTCATATTTGGGAGGTATTGAGTAATCCTCAAAACTCACATATAAAAATATTATTCATGTAATGATAATAGGTAACCAACAAAATATTTTTTATTCCTTACATGTTGATATCTTCCCATACTCATTAACCAAGTTCCCCCTAATTATTTATACGTCAACTTAATATCTGGAATGAGTAGTTACTTACAAGAGTTTGTTACAAATTCTATTTTCTGTTTCATTCCAAACGTACATTTATAAAACCTTGTATGTACAACTGAAGAATAAACGAATCATTTGTCAATCAGAAAGAACCTCCCAGCAAATTCTCTCGCCCTATCATTCTTCTTTCTCTACTGATCTCATTGTCATTGTTCAAAGTTTTTTAAATTTAACACCATAAGGTCTTTACTTTAAGAACCCAACACTGGAAAAAAATATACATATATACTAGACTTCTCCATTTCTAAATTTACTTTTCCTAATATAGTAAAAGGATTCATGATATCAAAATTAACCCCATAAGGCATATTCACGTTCGTTGTACTATTCGTCTTGTATCTTATGATCCATATCTAACTTCTTTCTCACTTATCATTTATCATAATTCATAATGCTTTTAAGTTTTCAGACTTCATATTTATTTTGATCATTTCTTGTTATTTCAAATTTTCATTAAAAAACTGTATTTTTCCGCTTGAAAAGTGTATAATTTAGTAGTTTTGTTAACTAAAAGATTGAAAGAAGGATGATTTTTAAAATTTGCTTGTCTTTATTTTCTATTTGCAAAGGAATTGTGCAAATTAAAATTTTTTATTTGATAATGATTTGAGAGATGATCCCACAATTTTTTTTTTTTTATGAATTACACACTTGACATACTTTTTCTATGTAGGTATTTTTTTTAGAGTTGAAAAAACCTATCTGACTAAAACTGAGTTGATCGGACTTCAAATCAAACTTAAATTTTTATATTTTAAAACGAAGCTCAAAATTTTCAGAAAAGGTGACGTCGTTTTGAATAAAATGAATATATGTATTTAACCCAAGCTCACTCTAGCTTCCAATCGAGATCAGGCTTAGAATTGGGCTTGAAGCCTCGAACATAGACAATAGGCCAACATTCTTGTCACAAAAAAGTGATTGCAAATTAATAAATTACAAGTGACATATGTGTGTCAAATAAATTTATTACTTACACCGAAAAGTACAATAATATTTAGTATTTAATATAATTTAATTTTAATAATTAACAATATTTGTTGATTGTTAATAATCTGTTTTTAATTTGATACGATAATAAAATAAGTCTTTTATTATATTTTTATTTATTAAATAATGATAATAAATCATATGATCAATGTTTATTTTATTTGTAATAAAAATTTTAATAGATAATTAATAATTCATTTGGTTAGTTTATTTATTGGATTTTTACTCTTACTTACATAAATTTTTATTATTTTATTGGTTTTTTACTCTTACTTATAGAAATGTTTATTATTTTACTGGTTTATCATGTTTATGTATCTTTACTTTTATCAAAATAATATATAATTCAATTTAAATTAATAATAAATTCAGAATTTTACTAAAATTTATACTACTAAATAAAATGTTTAGTATGGTATACTCAATGGAAGAGAAAAGAGTATTTAAAAAAATTATTGGCAAAAAGGATTTTTAATTTATATAATTTTTAAGTATATTACTTATTTATATTTGATTGAAAATAAAATATTTTCCATATTATTAATTTATCATATTTACATGTAGTTATTATATCAAATATATAAAATAATTATTTATTTTATTAATAATAAGTTAATAAATTTTAAATAATAGTATGTTAAATATTTTATTTTATTATATAATAAACTAATAAATAAAATTATTAATATAGTATAATATTTTATGATATTTTAATTATTTATTATAATTTTAATTTTAATTTGTGAAATAATAATGATGATAAGTGCTATAATTAAATAATGATCTAAAAATCGTCAAAAGAAAAATTACGCTTAAAGAAAGAGATCATAAAGGTCTTTTTTTAAAAATCAACAAAAAAAAAGTTCATAGATAACGTATATAAATATTTAGGTAACAGTATCTGTTAATATTTCATCAAAATAAATTTTATATGAAATTTTCTTCCGTACTTTACCCTAACATGTGGTAAAAAAAAATATTTATTATATTTATTCTAAAAAGTAGCGAGAATCTTCTTGATAAGTATGATGGATCATGGATCGTATTTGAAAGTCACTGTAAAGCAAACTACAATTATATTATATCCAAAAGGAAGCGAACCAGTACACTTTATAGGCTGGAAAGGGAAGCGCCTTGCTGCCTGCCCACCAAACTCCCAAGAAATGAAATAAAAAGGTACATGAAAGTTGAAAGGCACCCTAAAGAGTACGTACACATGGGCCAGAACATGTCCTCTAAATTAGTTCTAGTCCCACTATTTGATCAATGTTTGGTCTTAATTATCGTTAAGGTTGCTTAAGCACTAAACTGATTAAGGAGGATATGGGATGTGTCAACATTTAATTTCATTTACAAAGACATGTGCTAACTAAAGATAGTGCTCAACGAACATGGTCAATGGGGTGTGGCTTTCGTGTTACGTTTGGTCTAAATGCATCCTTAGAAATATTTTCTGGTCAAGTGGTGCCTAATTAAAAGCAGCCAAGTATAATCAACTTATGCTAATGCAATGGACAAAACTTGCCGTCTCGATAAGCATGTATTCTTTGATTCCACCAAAAGCATAACGATTTTCTAATTGCTCTTAGCTCTCACGTCAAGATGTAAAGGGTCTTTCGCATAAATAAGTTTGCTCTTAATTTAGAACCGATCGAAGAAGCTGAATTACTTAAAAGGAACCATATAATTAACCTTCGTCCTTGCTTTTCCCTGAAGTTATGAACAAGTTGGTTTTGTTCTACCGCGTAAAACCTAATTTAACCATTCTACTTTCCAACCAAAAGCCTCCAAGATCACATGGAACAGTATAATAAGTTCAGATTATCCAACTGAATATGTGGCAGTTAAGTATCACACCAACCAACGCACTTAACAGATATTTGGTAGCTTAATCCATTTTACCGATAATGGATCAACATGGAGTTTGTGGAGCGCTATTATTGGATATTACCGACAGTTGGTCAGTCTCAATCATCCTTTAAATTGATCCCCACATTGTGGTGCGGAAGGAAGTGAAAATGACAACCAAAGTACGTATGAAGCACTGTAGCTTTCCTAGGAGGATATACTGCATTATTGCATGCTTCGTTTCATGTACATATAATAGCTTGCTTCACGAACCTGGCTATGTCAAGAGAAGGATAAACAACAAAAGTCACTCTTTAATCGAACTAAATGTTTCATTACATCATTAATAACTACAAAATAGACTAAACAACCTACGACAAAGAAAAAGGGGAAGAATTATTAATAAATAATATAACTGTTTTAAGGAAAATATTTCTGTGGTTGACGATTGGTGATAGTAACAAATATTATTTTATTAAATAATTATTATTTATCAATGATAATTACTAAAACTATTAACCACTGTATATTATATTATTATCTCTCAATAAGGAATAAATTTCTAAAACATACTAATTATTATTTTTTTCTTTAACATTTATAATCTTTAATTTTGAGTATATATTAAATAAATTATCGAATTTGTGTAATAATTTATAAATCTTGTTTTAGAAGAAGTGAGAAGGAGAAAACCGCCTCAATTAAGGAAACGGCAATGGTGGAGCCCCACTTTGAACTAGAGTACAGGGTCCAGGTTAAACCGTAGGACCCAAATTTCCAATACGTAGGGACTCCCACGTTGCCGAAAGTTAAAAGGGTTGCTTGAATAAATCATTTTATTACAATTGCAGCTGTGCCATCCCAAGCCAACAAGAGGTTTCGTTCTCTTTTAGCAGCTATGTTGGTTGGAATGTTAAAAAGAAGATGTACATGCTCATTTTAAAACCCAAAGCTCTTGCAACCATTATTCAAAACCCTCTGTATACTTCTTGTTTTATTCTCCATCTCTTCCTAAAGAACCAGAATTGCATAGCTAAGAAAAAAAAACCAACTTTCATGTCACGTTTCAGGCTGCCAAAGAAGCTTCAACCCGCTAAGAAGGCGTTGAAACGCTTCACCAGTTCATTTCGATCGAAACTTCGGAGCTTCAGCCTCTCCAAAACCATCAAAACCAACGCCAGTCGTCTCCTTGCATATTGCTCCACTCATTTGCTTCTTCATTTCAACAAACGCTCCATTACAAGGCCACCCCATCTCCATCACCCTTACAGGAATTTCTACCAATCTCACAGTAACAAGAGCCAGCTCTATAACAACTTCTCGGCCATATACATAGACCAACTCTACGCCTCAGGGTCGGAGACACGCTCAACACACACGAAGCAGCTCCATGCACATGCAGAGTCAAGTAATAGAGGCAAAGCAGTTGTTGACGAGAAGGCCATGCCAAGCAGAAGAGGAGAGCCAAAGGAAAAGAGCTTGTATAGCATCGAAGACGCCTGGAGGGAAGCTGTTGCCAAATCACCACAGCTGCGCCCAGTAGATGAAAGGGCTGAGGAGTTCATACACAAATTCCACCAGGACGTCAAACTTCAGAAGGAGAGGTCTATCCTGGAATTTGAAGAGATGCTGGCTAGAGGTGCTTAATTAATTCAATTTATTTGCATTTTTTTTTATATCTTTGGGGTTATTCCTATATACAAATACAGAGTGCAAGTGTGAATTGACATGAATACAAATAATAGTGAAAATTAAAGTTTCATCCATCTTAGGTACCAATTTGGTTTTTGGTCTCTTTTGAACAAAGTTCAGTTATGTTACAAAGGGTGTCGTCGAGCATAGCAGCTCCAAATTGTATGTGAGTTTGTGTTATGTACTTGAATTATTCAGCATATGCTTTATTGGTTTAAGGCTCGGGAACTTTTTATTGCACAAAATAATACAGAAAGTGGGAGATATAATCGACCAATAGTTATGATAGTCGTACATTTATCTGTGTTTAATCAAAGCTCCACAAGAACATAAGAGAATCATACGTCTAATCAAAATTAAGTATACTCAGTGGTTCAGCGCAGGACATCCTTCATCAGGTCATCAGGATTTACCTTCTTCATTCTATTTGCCTCCATCTCCTCAGCCGTAACCTAAGTATGGTATTCATGGGTTTAGAAGCATCAATTGCAGCAACAAAACTAATAGTCAAATTTCAAAAATAATGACAACAATAACGTTCCCAGTCAAAAGACATATGCACTGTACCTCATCATTCCATCTAATATTATATTTGCGTTTCCTTTCATCTTTCTCTTCCTTCTTTCTCTCATCCTCCTGTCAAATGAACCACATTCAATAGTAGCAATTCATAAGTGATGCTGTAAACTAATACAACAAAAGAAACGATGATTCAGGAGCTGTCTAATTAGTTTTATGCGTAGGAAAAGGTAGTTGAATGTTATATTGTTTCTTTGGATAAACAAGTTTCCCTCGTCAATTACCTTCTTAAGTGCCTCCGAAAGATGTTTCTGGTCAAGAATCAAATTATCAGGTACATAAGTTCACCAAATAGCAAGCACTTTCTCGTCTACCGGAGCAGGCATCTCTGCATTCAGGATGTTGGTAAGAAACAAATAAATGCAACCGCACGAGCATTGAAAGATGCATGAAAATAAAAAGGTGTTAATGGAGGAGGGGTATCCGCTGATAATTTCAAATATTAGTATGGCTTTAGCAAAAAGATGAAAAGTTTCAAATCCTATGAACAGCAATAATACAACTATAATCAAATGAGAAAACAGCTAGTATCAAGCCGAAATAATATCAAATAGCTGATGATGTCCTGAAGTCCAAAAATGGCGCATATGCATGGATACTTGCCATCAGAGGTGGCTTTCCGAGCAGTATTAGCTTTCATCAAGTCTACTGCTGCCTCAGCACCCTCGATTCCTGCCGAACCAGTGCAATAACTGTTTCTAATTGTTTGCTTACAGCATTTGTAGCCCCATTGATGATCTTTCCAACAAGAGCCCCAAAAACTGGCGTGGTTATTGATCCAAATGTCTTCTTCATACTTGCTCTTAGGAAGGGATGGCTCCTTTAATTAGGAACAACGAAAAATGTTAGCCCGAGTAGTTTTCAGCTTCAGTAAAATTCTTAAAGCTTAAAAGAACTTTAGTCAATGCCTCCATTGTTAAGATGTATTAAATAAATATGAGCAATAAAGCCTCACCAAGCTTGAACAAGTCAATCAAACAATCAAACTTCGGCTTCTAGAACACTTCCAGTCAAATTTGGGCTCCTTTCTATCATAATACATGAAACAGGATGGGAAACATAATAATTTTTTTACAAGTACTCTAGTTACAGTGCAAGAAACAACAGAAAACCTAACGCACGGCAAACAAAGTTGCATACAAATTGAGCACTTCATCATAGTTTCCCAAACAACTGATATTAGGGCCTTCGATTTCGTTCAAGCTAATAAATAAAACTTTGAAACTTTATACGATACCAGGTCTTTTACGACTCTGCCAGCACGATTATATTTAACTTGTCTCTCGCTCTATCCCAGCAGTAGCTCCCTTGGTAGATCTTCTTCACTAGCAGCATTACCATATTTCTCCAAAATGGTGTCTCTCAATTTTGATTTCAACTTCTCCTTGATAACTTTATAATTCCTAAAGAGCAATTCAGCTTGGGATGGAGCAGCTTGCATATGGATATCTTGACCCTTTTCAAATGCCTCCCAAGCATGAATACTAAGATTTCTTGAACTCCAGTGCTTGCCCACTAAATCTATATTGATTGTCTCCCTGAAATTAGAGAATTTGGCAAATCAATAACTAATCAGTACAATGTCAATAAAAAACAAATCCAAAACAGTACTAGAAGCACCCAAAGGTTATAATTTCTCATTAGGATCGGCATTAGGAAGAGGATCTTCACGCATTGACCGAGTTTTAGGATCATAATAAGCTGAATTAACATCAAAATTTAAAAGATACTTTGATGTATCTTCCCGAATTCGCAAATTCCTGGAAGCAATCCCAAGTAGAAAAGAGAAGGCATACATGCATGCTAAAACTTTAAATCAGTCCAAAAGAAAATTCGTGATCAATAGAAAATTAATAAAGTAGAGAGAATATAAACGCCAGACCTAACAGTTCCAGTGCGCTTCCACCACCTGTAGTACGGACACGCATCTCCACTTTCGCAAAATCCATCTGTTTGCTTTCATCCACCCTCGCTTCATCAACTTTGAAAGCATCTTCATCATCCTCACCATCTGTAACCTCACCTTCACCATTTCATTTGTTGTTTTCTCCTCTAATTTTTTTCAGCTGCTGTTCTTTCAAGAATTTCCTTCTAGCCTCATCCCTTGCCTCATGTCTATCAATGACGTGAGCATATAATGATGCATCATAACCATTCCATGTCTCTATCTTTTCATCAGGTGCAATGTGCATGTTTGTCCATTTTGCACCTATTTTGCAGGGCCTTTCAGTGCATGATTTTGCATCATGTTTCATAGCCCCACAGCTACAATGAGACAAATATCAGGTTACTTATACAGTACAATTTTCATTTAATGAAATTAAAGTCTCTCTTTATTTTTACTATGACAGCCACTGCATCATTTATCCTATTCTTTTAACTACCAAACATGCACTGGAAACCAACTTCCTCTTCTCTACATGTCCCAAACTAACGTGACTTCAAAATTTGAGTGATAAAACAATGCAAGAAAGAGAACTTCCTTCTGTTACCATAATTGCATCAGATTAAGGAAAAGTTTTCCTTACACAGCCAGGTTGCAAATGTACCCCCAGTATAGCTCCCGCGATCAGATATTCAGATAATTAGCATGTCTCACAATTCTTTTCATTGCCCTCCAACACAGAGTTGAAATTAGACAAGAACAAGGCACTAATTCTATGTTCCATAATTACAATACCTTTTCAATCTGGTAGCTGTATCCCAAAGAATTTAGATGATAAATATACTGGCAATGACCACATTTTAAAATAGAATTCTCCCTTTTAACTAAAAATAAGAAGCATTCCTCCATCCTAAAATAAAATATTAGAGAAAAGATCGTAATATAATAGCAAACAAAAAAAAGTACAATATTCAAGTAAAAAAAAGTACAATATATCCTCAAAGATCCCTCTTAATTATGCATACCAGCCGCAGGGTTCGCAAAGAATAAGAAGCAAATGGAAAGCTGGCAGAATATTTAAACCAATAAGTAAAGAAATTTAAATATTTAAAATATAAAATCGGGAAATGAAGTTAGCCCCCAGCCCCAGGAATTTAAAGTTTTGCACAAACTATCTGTATCCGGAACTAAGACAATGAGATAATGATGATAATAATATCTTTAACATTGCCTTAGAGAAGAAGTTGAATATCATTTCCTTGTAATGAGCTTGGAAATTTCCAGACAGTTAATCAAGTCAGCTCCTCAATTGGCCATCACAAAGTGTTGAATTTCACAATAACAGATAACATTTTTCATATCCTAACATGCAAAAAACTTGCGGTAAAACTACATAACCTGGTAACTAGTACAATTCGTCCACTTACTTGACACAAGCTCCTTTCCTGTACTTATCAGCCTGAAATACTTTGGCACCTCTATCGTACCATGATTTGGTACAACTGGGATCCGACTTCCATTTCCTTTGATGCTTCAAACTCTGAAACACAAATGTCGAATAATAAATAAAAATACATTACAAGAATCAACAAGAATTATTAAAAGAAAACTACTTACGGGTTTCTCGGCGTTAAGATACCAGGGGGCAGAAGACATGTACTGGGGAATGTGAAGATTAATCTCTTTCCCATCTTCATCCACCTGCGCCGGCCCAAGTCCAGCTTTCTACCTTCCTCTAGCTCCAACTGTTTCCGGTGATCCTCCCGGGATTTGAACGCCACTACATATCAACAAAATTTCATGTCCTTTGAGTTTCCAAATTACTACGGATATAAAAGAAAACCCAATTTCTAGAGAAAAAGAAACAAGTGTACCTGACGCAGTAGCCATGTATATAAATTGTAGTTTTTGGGCGCTCAGGTCTTTCAATCAATGGAAGACAGATGCCGGTGTTCCTGTGAAGTGCAGCGGTTAGTTCAAGGGAAATCCTTAACATGTAATTATATACCACGTGAGTCTCGAGAAGACGGAAACTAGTAAAATAGAAAAAGTACAAATTGCAATCGGACGATAGAAAACAAACATAACGTTTGTCTAACATCCAAAGAACTTTCAATTTAAAATTTTTGTACCTATAAAGTGTTGAAATAAAATTGTTTATTTTGTTATTTAAAAAAAACTTCAAATATGATTTAATATTATATATATATATTGAAATTTCATCCCTACTTATATGAAAATCTTTAATAAATAATAATATAATAATAATAAATCTTTGTAATAATAACTTTTTATTTCTTTCCACTTGTGTGTGTATGTGTATATATATATATATATATGACAATGGGTCGACTCATGAGCTAGTTTTGCTAATTTTTTAAAATAATTTTTAAAAATTTAAAGTATAAAATAACTTTTTTTAATTAAGTCTGAATTTGAGTTACACTGCCCAAGTCTATCTTAAAGCTTAAATTTTTTAAACAATTCAATGTTTTATTTAGAAAATTTAGACCTTGAATTAGTCTGAGTTTGATTTAACCCACGGGCTGACCATTAAAATGCCTAAATAAAAAGGTGAGCCAGTAGACTATTCTGTCATTACCCTTTTTTTGTCATAGTATCAGAGCATTAAAAGAGCTCGATATTCTTCTCTGCCGGCTCCATTTTTTCCTCTCCTTTATTACTCATTTCTTTCATCATCCTCATGGCAGGTGCTGGTCCCTCATATGCCAGTGTTGCTAACCCAAGTCACCATCAAACACAACCACAAAATGTCATTCGAGCAGAAGATCACCCAGCCAGTCCTTTTTACCTTCATCCCAATGAAAATCCATCTCTAGTTCTTGTCTCCTCCCCTTTAACAGGCACCAACTATCATTCATGGGCAAGGTCCTTTCGGATGGCCCTCTTGTTAAAAAACAAACACCGATTCATTGATGGAACTATCACAACTCCACAAAGAGGAGATCCTCTATTCATGTATTGGGAAAGATGTTATACAATGGTCCTATCATGGCTACTACGATCAGTTACAGACTCCATTGCTCAGAGTGTAATCTGGTTTGATTCAGTAGTAGAAGTTTGGACAGACTTAGAAGGGAGGTTCTCACAAGCATATTCTTTTAGAATATCTTATTTACAGGAAGAAATTTACAGTCACAAGCAAGGTACTCTTTCTATATCTGATTATTACACACATTTAAAAATGTTGTGGGATAAACTGTTTAACCTAAGACCTTTGCCTAAATGCAAGTGTGAACCTCAATGCAATTGTGATGTCTTAACTACATTAAAAAACTATCAAGAAGCTGACTATGTTATCATATTTCTAAAAGGCTTGAATGACTCTTATAGTACTGTTAAGTCTCACATTATGCTCATGGACCCATTACCTGACATTAAGAAGGCCTTTGCTATGGTTGCACAACATGAAAGACAGTTGAATAATCATCAGACTTCATCTATTATTGAACCACAAGCTTTTTTTAGCAAGACTGACACCCAAAGGAACTATCAACAGAACAAGAAACCCATTTGTACCTTTTGTGGGAACATTGGACATATTGAAACTAAATGCTACAAAAAACATGGTTATCCCCCAAATTTTTCAAGTGCCAAACCATTTTATTCAAACAGAGACAATAACCAGAACAGGTACAAGGCAGTCAATCAAGTTGAAGCTTACCAGGGTAACTTCCCTCCAGATGTTGAGGGATCATCTGTTTCGAAAGAATCGAGGGAAGACAATGCCAATTATAACCTGACTTCAGAGTAGTACACACAGCTGATGCAGATCCTACAAAAGGAAGGAGAAACCAAAATAAAAACATCAGTAAGCACACCTCAGATCAATACATTATCAATTGATCAAAAAGGTACATCCAAACCTCACACACCTTCTGACTTATGGTCATCCACATGGATTCTCGATTCTGGTGCTACTGACCACATCGTTTGCTCTTTAGATTATTTTACATCCTGCAAAACAGTATATGCTTTAAATGTTAGATTGCCAAATGGAAGTCTTGTTTCTGTCACACACATTGGAACAATCAATATTTCCTCTATTACTCTCACCAATGTGCTTTTTGTTCCTAATTTCTCTTTCAACCTAATTTCTATCAACAAACTTACTAGCTCTTATCCTTGCCGACTAATTTTTACCCCTCATTAATGTGAAATTCAAGACATCAAAACTATGAAGATGATTGGTTTTGCTAAACAAGCCAACGGACTCTATCATCTATCTGCCACACTCCCAGA
>JANZLD010000237.1:90167321-90182204 GCA_026413575.1 Erythroxylum carthagenense
TATTTTTAAAAATAAATAATTTAAAAATTATTATTTATAAACTAATATTTATTATATATTTTTAATTATTAAATCAGAATTTATTTGAAATTTTTATATTTAAAATATAATTTAAATTTAATTTTATAAATTAAATTAAAATTGTGATTATTATTTATTATTATGATTTTTGGAAACATGGTTAAAAATATACAGTAGAATTATATAATATGACAATAGACAATTTTGTAATTTAAAAAAAATTCAGAACTATTTTATAAATTTAAAAAATTATCTGAAATGATACTCGGTATTAATCGGTACCGATACAGTACCATACCAAAACTTAATTCGGTACGGTATTCGTAAAATTGTCTCCGGACATTATATAAAAGTTGGATAAAAGTGCAACTAACCAAAGCACAACAAAAATTACATCTCACACGCACATTTTATAAATTTACTCGAACTTATAATCTTATACCCAAAAAATGCAACAAATGTAAGCGATTATTAGAAAAATCCCATGCTTGTAGTTAATAAAGCAAAATCAGAGAAGTTAACAGTGGCAACATTTCATAAATTATGTACACATTTCGAAAATACATAACACAACAAAAAAGTTCATGCCTTCGTTCTGGCTTTGAAAACATTGGGAAAAATATATATATAAGTAGGATGAAAGAATTTCAAGAACTGAAGCATTATGCGGTAGAGTTCAACGCAAGATTGTGTTCATTAAAAGGCAAAGGCTTGGATCATATAAGAATATTCAATAACTTATTGACATTTGTGTTTCAGTAAATTGTATAATATCTTGTAAATTAGGTGTTCTGAATAAATTTTTTAGTAAGTATGACTGATTCAAATGTTTGTCTATTTTTAACTAATCATCTTCTTCAAATTTTAGGTGAATGACGTCAAAATAAGATTGTAACCTATCTTACTTTGATGTTATTAATATTTCAAATATATAAGAAAACCCATTTAAAAGTTGTTAGAAGAATATCATGTAATTAACAAAAAATAAAGCATACATGAATTACAAGGTTATTTATGATGCATATTTTGTAGATGATTATGGCAAGATATGCTTTCAATAGCTAATTAGTATTTATTTATTTCTTGGTGTAACAAATGACAAACAACCTTATAATATTGTCTAATACTAAACTAGAGGATAAAATTGTTATTTTATATCCCATAATCAATCGAATGGTTGTATATTTGTGCATAATTAATTAAAAGTATATTTTTAATTTCATGTTTGTTTAGTTAGCTAAAGTATAAAATAAAATCTATGAGATAATAAATATACTTCATTAATAAAATTATGATAAGATCATAATTATGAGATTTGTATTATAGTTAAGTATCCTTAATTAATTTATAATTATTGTTTTATTAAGATTAGACATTAGCAGTGTAGAATTAAAATTTCAAACGAAACGTTACTTCTATATCTATGAAAATGCTTATTATGATAATTGTATAATTGATATTTTAACTTTATATTTTCAAACCATCTCATTTAAGGATTTATATGTTTTGATATTATTTATTAACTATCATAGTCAGCTAAGTTATCAATTATTGGATATGTCATGAACTAGAAAGAGGTAGTTGAATAATCAATATAGGATTCATCATCCTAAAATAATTAGAAATTTTTTATTTTTATTTTCAATTAGTGTTAATTTGAAAAATTCTTGACCAAGATGAAATGACATTTAAAATAATTTTTAAATTTTATTAAAATATTAGTTATTAGTGATATAAAACTAATATGATTGAATTCAAACAGAGTAAATATTAATTTCATAATCTATATCTAATCAGAACATTGTATAATAAAATAATTGAATTACACAAAAAAATCATCCATAAAAAGTTAGTCAAAATCATTTTAACATTTGAAATGTTTAATTTTTCTAGCCCTAAATACATTTTAAGACTATAACTTATATTCTTTCAAATATATTTAAGAATATAATGAATCATCACAAAGATCGATTGAAAAGAGAAAAAAGTAATTTAATCAATTTGAACTTGATTGCAAAGTTAGACAAATTTTATAGTCGAATATAGTATTAAATATTGACTATTATTTGGACTTAATTAAAGTTAAGTTAAAGTTAATTATAATTTAATTATAGTATTAAATATTAAATCTTATTCGGGCTTAACCAAAATTAAAATAGAATTGATTAAAATTTAATTAAAATTATAATTATAATTCGATTAAGTTATTAAAAGATCCAAACGTTATCATAAATATAAGCATAGGTTCTTATATAGGAACTAACATTCTCAATTTATCTCTCTTTATACCACCTATATTTTTTTTAATTAGTTCTTACGAATATTGTTAGAGTTCATAAACTTGTTGTACTATAATAATTTTCACATAAAGTATAAATTTGAGAGGAATTGCATAAAAACAAATTTCATGATAAGCAACATTTACTTGATTATATTTATAAATTCGACTTGTTATAAATAAAAGTAATCTTGAATTTCGAAAAATTATGAATTTTTTTATTTTACTTCACTTCGTACAAAATAATATTCCATCTTAATTTTCCAATAAGATTGTATAATCTAAGCTAGTACAATCTTTTTTTTGAAACAGAAGAATCCGCAACCGCTATCCTTTGGATGAGCACTAGATAAATCTTATGAATGACATAATAACCTACAAATCATGTCAATTAGGTACTTTGTACTAGGCAAGTCTTATACGACAGTCTTGATCGAGAGAGTATAAATAAGAGAAATCGAACATAGGACCTTTTGGCTCCATGCCTCTTTACTCTACCAGCTTGACCATCTGTTAGGGGACACCACAAGAATACATATGACTGGTACAGTTGTTAAGGGTAATTCTTCTAGCTGAAATCCAGAATTGTATATAAGTAATAAAAGTATGTTGGTTTATTCAAGTGATATTTTTCACAAGAATTATTGGTGAAAATTTCTCAAATTTTCAATTTACTGGGTGTTGTGAAGAAACTTGAAATTAACGATAAAGAGAGTTTAACATTCATTACTAATTAAATACTAATAGTTTATGGTAAATCAAGCTAATAATGTACAAGTTTAAGCAAATTAACAAACAAAAATTATATTAAAGAGTTAAAATGTCAATCCATGATTTGGAAAGCATATAAATAAACGTATTCAATAAATTCAACAATTAATACACGTACGATAATATCGATTACACGTCTGTTCAAATTAAGAAAATGAGTGTATGCTTTCAAATCTTTCACTGTTCAGACTGTTCCTATAAGTCAATTTCTGAGTGCTGTAGTCCCTTGCCGATCGATCAACATCCCATCTTACTAAGAAGGATCAACATCAACTACACTAGACTTACCTTTGAAAAGTTCTTTTTCCACCTCTTAAGTTTTGGACATGAAGCAAATCTTTCTCAAGGGCTGCAAATTTCAGCAAGCTTGTTCCATGCCATTTCTTGGTGGTCAGTCATTGACATGTCTTCGCGACTATTTTCTATTTACCTTCATTTTCGTACAGACGGAGGGTAAAGTTTCTTAGACTACGATGAATATGCATGTCCTCTCCAAATTATAGTGATTCTTGGAGGCCCCCAGAATTTATTAAGAGGTTATACCAAAACCCCATGCAATCATCATCACTTGGACCCTCAACATCTGTTGTAGTGTACTGTGATTCACCTTGAGAATTTGACGTCAACTCAACTAACATGTGTTCTGACCAGAAGTACTCATCGATCACCGGAAACATCTCACACGACTCCGTAACTTCACCATTTAACATATCAAGGTTGTTTTTAGCCATGGCGACTGAAGTTTCGGAGAAGGAGGATTGCTCACTGAAAGAAGGTTGAGGGGACATTGTTACACATCCTGCCGGACTCCCGACTGAACCAGTAAATGTATGGTTGCTTGATTTCTCACGTTCTGATAGCTTAGAGACATTGAGATCAGAATATTGCTCCAAGTCTGTAATAACATGTTGCGAACTGTCGGTGTATTGTTTTTGTTTAATCTTTTTCTTCAAGTGGGTGTGCCAAACGTTCTTAATTTCGTTATCAGTTCTCCCTGGTAATCTTGCCGCAATTGCTGACCACCTGAAAAATGACAAGACGCAAATTGAGTGTCGGATATTTCTATGAAAAATCCTTTTCTCCTTGATATGAAGGAGACAACGACAGCTTTCTCAGTGAGTAAAGATTGAATACTAGGTTCCGAAATTTACCTATTTCCTAACATTTCATGTAACTGAATGATAGTTTCTTCCTCATCGATGCTAAAGTTTCCTCTTTTAATATCAGGCCGTAAGTAGTTGATCCATCGGAGTCTGCAACTCTTCCCACACCTCAATAAACCTGTTGAACAGTAGGATATGGAAGGTAAGTCAGCGAGAACGCAATGATTCTATTGCATGCTTCATCACTTGATCAACATCGATGACTGGAAGGTTACATAATAACAGACATTAGGACGAACCCCAGAAAAGGTTTTGAACCTACCAGCTTTTTTAGGCAGAGCTCGCCAGTTGCTATGGCCATGTTTCTGAATGTAGGAGATCAAAAGCTTATCTTCTTCAGGAGTCCATGGCCCTTTATTTAATCCCGTCTTCTCACAACAAGGAGCCCTCCCCATGTTACTAACTTGATCGATCTATATCAGTCTCTGGTCTCTCTGTGTATATGTTATCTATAATGCTCTGCGATTGTGAGGACTCAATAGAGCTATTTATTCTTGTGAGTGTCTGGACAAGAATTGTATGCTTGAAAAGTCATCCGACAAGAAATTTTTTTTTTTCTATTATATTCAAAGCACCCCGCAATTTCCAAGCAGGAGGATCTGATAAAGACTCATGAATACGTACAACGTGGTAATAATTTATTATTGGCAAGTAACGTTTCGAAGTGGTAGATTTCAACATTTGTCCCACGGCCGATTTAGTTAGTACAAGAGGAAGCACTAGCAGCTCACCCGATCTCTAGAACTTCAACTCTTTATTCTTACATTTTAAAAAAGATTTCGCTTCTGTTAATCAGATAATTACTATATAACATGAAATACGAATTACTTCTATTGAGAATAAGGTATTATTTGTTTTAAAACCAACATTTTGGAAAGAATTAGATCTTGTACAAATAAAGAGCTTTCCCTGTTATCGTCTCTAATTAGTCTTAATATTAGCAGTTTGTTGATTTTATAATTGTCTTCGCTAATGTATTATAAAAATTGCATGACAATAAACTATTGCCTCGTGCATGTGCAACACACTAGCCTAGGGCAAGTCACTCTCGGGAGAGATAAGATTATCCAAAAAAAGAAATTAATAAACCACAAGAAGCTAAGTAAGGTCATTTCCATCTAACTTCCTTTTGTAAGCAAGTGGATGCATTTTTATTATTGATGTTTGCTGGAACCCAGTAAAAGAAGTTAATATAATCAGGCTTGATTTGGACCAAGTCCATTTGGACTAAGTGTAGATTAATAAGACATTGTTAATGTTAATTTGTATACAATTTATCTTTTAAAATTATTCTAAAGTATAGATATCAAATTCCTTTAGACTCTTACTAAAAATCACATTACCATCTTATGTTCAAGCTTTTATGATTTAAGATTTGCTTACTCAAATGCAAACACTTGGGATCTTGACATAAATGGAAAACCTTCATTTAAGTTAGAAAGAGCAGTACTCTAAATTAACAATATAAGTTGTAATTAAAAGTAATTTTAATAAACCTAAAAGTATTATGTTATGGAACGTAGAAAAGCGCTAACTAAACACGACTTTGCTACACTCGAATACGACCGTAATATTTTTTACCATTCAAAGCACCAGAGTGGTTGCACATATTTGTTGACTGAAGAAACTTTGTTACAAGTACTGTTTAGGCATTATCTTGAAACCTAGAAAAGGAAATGCTAATATGAATCTTATCACGATGAGATATTTGGTTAAATTAATATTTATAATATTTTTAAAAACAGTCTCTTTATTAATTAAGAATAAAGTCATATATTACGTAATTTATTTAAATTTAGCGTTTGATAAAAAATTTTATCAACTTATTATCGTGTTTGTATTATTTATGAATTTTGTGAAATGAACATTAACTCGGGACTAATTCTTCTGTTCTTGTTAATCAAACATAAATAAATATATAAATAAAATTAATTAAAAAAAAGGTTTGAATATTATTTTGGGAGCGGAAGATTTCGTGTGCAATAGTTCACCATCGCTGACTCGGTCGTTCTTACTGAATAAAAGAAAGGTTTGACTTGGTAGTACTTAGTAGCTTTAAGGCTTTAGGAAGGAAATGTGACTGACGCTGGTCAAGGAAAGACGCATATGCACAATGCAAGCCAAAAGGCCAAAGCCATAACGACAAACGATAAATGATTGGACCAAACGTGCACGCTTACATAGACCGACGCCGCCTATTCTAATTCTACTGTACCTTATCTGTAAAGTTTTAACTCCAGCTCTGCTCTAAACGACTTTTCTCCAAAACAATTTCTTTAACAGTACTGTTTTCTTTTTAATCTAGTTTATAAGGTTAAAATATTAATAAAGCCTTTGTATCAACTTATTTTCTAATCTAATTATAATTAAAACTTTAATAAACAATAAAAAAGGATAAATTATTTCAATTATTCTAATCTTTAACAACTTATTAAACATATCTTAAATTTTATAATATTTTTATTTATAATAAAAATATTATAAAAATTAAGATATTTTTAAGCGTTTTATAGAATTTGGTGACACTTAGACCTTTTTTTCAATTTTTTTGAAAATTTTCAAATTTTTAGACTTTAGAAATTTATAAAAATATTTTCTTATCAAAATTTTAATGACTCTGTATCAAATTATTAACATTTTTACAAATTTTTAGGTTAAAACTTTAAGTACTAATTTTTTTGAGAAATATTAAATAAACACAACTAAATTCTATATACTAAAATTTAAGATATATTCAATAATTTGTTCGTAGTTTATAATACTTTGAAAATATTAGGATTAATTTGAGGTAGGAATAAAAGGACAATTAACTGGTTCTGTATAGAGTATGAAGCATCATTAAAACATGGCCCGACCTTTTGGGACATCAATGATTTTTGGAAAAAACATATAAATAGCTGAAGATTTAGCTACCAGGATTCTCTATATTAATATATACTAATTAGTCTTGAATAACAAAAAAAAAAAGTAGTTAAAGGCTAAAATAATACTAATGTAAATCTTAACCTATTAAAATTTATCGAAACTGTAGTCACAGTCAAAAATTTACGCGCAGTCTACTTCTAATTTTTTGTTTTAATTTTAATTTTTATTTTTCTGTCAAATAAAAACGAAATTTTGTTTAATTGTTAATGACAATCTAGTTATATCTTTAGCATTGATGATAATTACATGTTATATAAAATTTAAAGATAAAATTTTAATTAATTAAATTTATTTTAATCTCTCATATAATATTTATTAATAAATTATTTTATTTGATTTATAAATTGATATTTATTTTAAATATATTTAATTATCAAATGAAAATTTTATTTGAAATATATATTTTTTGAATATATTTTAAATTTAATTAAGTTTATTAATAATTATTAAATTTAATTAATTAATTAATTATTAAATAAAATAATTAATTTAAATATTAACTAAAATAAAATAATTCATAATTGATAATAATAATTAATATATTAAATGATTAAATAATATATATTTAGTTAATAATACATCATATTATAAAAAATATAAACAAAAAATTAAAAGTACTTTTTTTATTTTCATAAATTTTAAAAACTAGAAGAAACCAAAAATATAAATAAAAACTAAAAACTCAAACAAACAATTTTTCTTTACTAAATTTAAAAATAAAAACAAAAGCCAATAATATTAATTGAAACAAACAAGTCCTTAGAATTTTGGATTTTCACTTTTCACCAAGAAAAGTTCTTTTAAAAAAGAAGAACTTAAAAGAAACTAATTCTTTTAAAGAAAATGATTAAGCACTTCAATAATTTAAACAATTCACGTCTAACGTAAGGTCATTATAAAGAAAATTTAATTTTAAAATTAAATAACTTATATTGTTTAGTTATTTAAAATGTGATGTAGTTTGTATTCTAGTAGAGAACATGTTTATCATAATTTTGCATGTTAAATTCTTCAATAAGAAAATGATATCAAATTTTTAGAATAATTATATCTTACGAGTTTAGATAGGATGAGATTTATATTTTATTAATCATTTTTACTTAAAATAGAGTATAGATAAAACTATAAATTTACACATTCTATGACTTTTTTTTCACAAAATAAAACTTGTAAATGTTTATTAATAATAAATTTATATATCCATTATTAAATTTTCATATACAATATTATGAGCATTTAAAAAACTTTTTATTAATTGTAAAAATTTAATTAGAAAACACAAAAGGTAACTAAAATATGTTAAAATGTGAATTTCACATCATTTATTCTAAGCAAATAGCTAGGAAATAAGATTTATTAAAATCTTTGGATTCCACATCTCCATACCCTTGCAAATTACATCACTACGTACTGTTTTTGAACCTTTAAAAAATAAAGTGTTGTTAGACCTTAAGGGAGCCGGATATATATATATGAATATACTTAGTACCACTAAGACAGGAATCTTG
The DNA here is from genome assembly GCA_026413575.1 of Erythroxylum carthagenense. Classification (NCBI taxonomy): domain Eukaryota; kingdom Viridiplantae; phylum Streptophyta; class Magnoliopsida; order Malpighiales; family Erythroxylaceae; genus Erythroxylum; species Erythroxylum carthagenense. Next base: position 90,175,988 of record JANZLD010000237.1, read on the forward strand.
GCATAATTCTAACGGTGTCACCTCTCTATTGCTTAATTAAGTTCTAAGTGGTAAAATTTCTTAGTAAAAAAAAAAAAAAACCTCTCTAGTCGATTGCATCTTAAAACACGACGTTTATAGTTTTAATTCTTAAAAGTTGTTAACTTGTGCTATCAATCGAAGTATTTTAAAATGTATGCCTTGTACGAGTCTTTCTAGTTAAGGTAAAGTTGAATAGTGAAAGAATACTCGAACATAGTCATTTTAAATGAAAGCTTGAGAAATAAAGAGAACCACCATTGAAATCCATAATCACCTTCCTTGTCACTGTTGTTGCAGCGATTTACACAAACAATTGAAGAAGAAATATTTAGCCACATATGGAGTCTTATTCGGTAACATACACCAAACCACATAACATTATAGCTTGTATCATTCGGCATTGCACCAAAAAAACAAACGGCAGATACGTCTTTCGGCACGCAACGACATGATAACCCTAACAATATTTCCTAGAGCAAACGTCAAATGATACTGAAAAATTAAAGAAGTGAACATGCATTTGTCGTATACATTGTCCAAATCCTGTCAGGTTTTTGCATTCTAATGTTGTTGATACCTAGACAATTTAGAAATGGAGGGACACAAAGTTTGTTAATTGCAAGAATCATTTTTGGCGATTTTCTCTTGGAGTTGGCATAAGCCGGACCTGGTTACGTAACTGTGTCTCTTAAAAATCAAAAAAGGAAATGAAGATTGGCCGGTCTTCATTTTGTTTGTGCATGTTGATTGATTCCTGGTGGACAGAAGGTTACCAACGGAATAGTCTTTTCGGATGAAGAGAAGAGAGAGGCGCCGGTTGACTTTGAAAAAGATCGTAAATCGTCTGGTGACAGGGATCAAAACAACCGGCGTCAATAACTGTGGGCTTGGTTTAAAACTCTATTAAATATTTTTAAGTCTGGAAAATCTAAATTTTAATTAAAATTTAGGTAAATTTAATTTTTTAAATATAATATTATTTTAAGAATATGCTTTTATTGAGTTTTAAACTTTAGGCTAATATCTGAAATACCAAGTCAGTCTCCGAAATAAATAGTGAAAATGTTTTAAATTAAACATAAATGAAGTTTTAATTTGGGCGTTGAGAATGTTGTCAGGAATTTTACATCGGACAATTATGAGAGTATTGAACAATTTATAATAATATGTAAATCTCTCCTTTTTGAGCTAACTTTTAGGAGTGAGTTAGGCATTTCTAACAAATACAAAAAGTGCTCAAATAATGGCAAAAATAGAAGTTTAAAAACATACAATAGACTATACTTTCAAATTTAAGAATATGCTTGTGATAGTGTAAAATAAATCCAAACGATTCCTTACAAGTTTACGAGTACGCTCCTATTATGGAAAGTTCTCCTGCCTAAATACCAACTGCTTCTATTGATTTATCGAGCACCTTTCTTGACGGGTTCGAAAACTCGTGCTTATCAAACTTTCTTCTTAATACACTCATCCTTGTGCGTTGAATTGTTCTTTCTACATCCTGGTAAGTAACTTCTATCCTACAAACTCTTGAAAAGATTCATAAACTTTTCAAAACAAGTTTAGGTATACTAGATTTTCATTCTAGAAAGACTTAGGCTTACTAGATTTTCGTTCTAGAAAGCCTTTTGGCCTTGCAAATTTTTTAGTATGTAGTGAAGCAAACTTTTATTATTGAGTCAGTCAAGTTATTGTTTTGTATACTTACTGTTTGTATATGTAGTCAGCAATACTCGAATAATGCTTATATACTCTGACATGTAATAAGAATTGTGTTAATGTAGAATGCCTTGTGGAGAGCTTATTAAAAATTGGTTACGTACCAACTTACGTCAAATGTGGATTATGAAAGATTACATGTGCAGATCCAAATAAACGTAGCTAGAAGAGGCCTGGTGTTGACACGCCAAAGTCAAGATATAAGTTATGCAGTTTTTCCTTGATTGACTTCGTTAATTTTTTGTATTTCATTTTTATAAACATAAATAACCATTTCCTAGAAGTTGAAAGCTTCTAATCTACTCTTATAGTTGATTAATTATAACCAGGTCTCTTTCTTTTCTATCCACCATTCTGCTTTTTATGTAGCAACTTTTTGTTTTCGTACAATATTTATGGTTTTACATAGTTTCTGACTAGGTATAGCCATTTGACTAAACCAAGTCTTCATTATCTTCAAATTGTAAGTTACACGAATCATTATTATTTTTCTTTCCTTAACCAAGTTTAGTTTAGTTACTCTCCCTTTCATTGCTTGGTCTCACAGGACGAGAATTGGTAAAAGCATGACGCCCTGGATGAAATTTTTCAACTCAGATTATTTCAAGCTGTTTTAAGCTAATTTTAGTAAATTATCAATCTTCAAGAATTAGAAAACAAATGTTAAGAGTTCATAACTACTAACTAATTAGGTCACTTGATTTCAGACTTTTCCATGATATAGAGTTCTCTAGAACAACAAATATAGACAATAACTAGAGTTCTCATAGGCATGCTCTATGGTCTAAAGAAAGGAACAACTATATTTAGAAGTACACAAATTAAGATGTAGCTCTAAGCATCAGATGGAAAATCAATTTATACAGATTGACAAGAGTAGAAGATATGATAGACAACCAACTGAGTCACAAAACCTATAAACCCATTTTTCCTTCCTTCTTCGTCTTAAATGAATTTAAGAAAAACTAATATACGTAGATGATCAATAAAATCATACTTGACATTCTAATTACCCGATAATAAAGGCAAAGCAAGACTCATTTACAGATGAATCATAAAAACAAATGGTATAAATTGTTTGAGAATATACTAGTGAAAGCAATCAAGATCAAATTTATCGGAGTCTATAAAGAAGCAAAATTAACATATGACACAAGATTTTACGTGAAAAGCCTGAATGTTGGGAGAAAAACCCACAAGACGACAATGAGCAAATTTCACTATCAAATAATAAAGAGAGTGCAAATCCCCAAATTAGTTGATAGGAAGGAAAAGCAAAATAATTTCACTCACAAAGCCTCTCTTTGATATCATGGAAGTTTGAAAAGCCTAAAAACTGTCTTGGAGTTGCTGTAGAGAAAAAAAAAGTTGATTTATATCAATTGTATCTCAAAATTGACCTAACCTAAAATAACCGACTTTAATGCCACGTAACTGACAGGGACTTGTCAAATAACAGAGCCAGGTCATGTAGCAAACTATTATTTGGCCCAAAAAATTTGAGGCACTAATCCAACAATCTCCACTTTGGCTTACATTCGATAATGCTCCCCATTGTCATATAAGTCCTGAAGGGCAATCAATTGTTGCAGGCCCCACTAAATCCAAACATTGTTTGAACTTAATGATAAGAAGTGGCTTAGTAAGCATATCTATAGGATTCTTTGACGTGTGAACTTTATTCACAACAATTTCACCTGCCTCAATCGTATCTCTGACATAGTGATACTTGACATTGATATGCTTGGTCTTTGAATGATAAACATCGTTCTTGGTAAGATGATTATCACTTTGGCTATCTGAATACACAATAGTAGTACCTTGTACAACACCAAGGTGAAGAACAAGAACACGCAACCATGTAGCCTCCTTCATACCTTCTGTGGCTATAACATTTTTTACCTCTGTAGTAGATAAAGCAACAATGGGTTGCAATGATGCCTTCTAACTAATAGCATCAGAACACAAAGTGAAGATGTAGCTATAGAGAGGCCTTCGTCGATCGAGGTCACCACCATAGTCAGAATCAACAAATCCAACTACATCATTAGATGTAACTTTGTTTACGTCAAATACCAAGCCCAAATTAGAAGTTCCCTTCAAATAATGAAGGATCCACTTGATAGCACTCCAATGTTCCTTAATAGGATTGTGCATATACCTACTCACCATGGTAACGACATTGTTAGATCAGGCTTAGTACAAACCATGACATACATGAGACTGTCAACTGAACTAGAATAGGGAACACGTAACATATATTTAATCTCTTCCTCTATTTTTGGGCAAAGTTTAGAAGACAATTTAAAGTGAGCAGCTAAAGGAGTAGAAATTGGCTTTTAAGTACCCATGTTGAACCTATCGAGAACTGTTTCAATGTACATCTTTTAAGAGAGGTACAATTTACCAACATGTCGATCACTACAAATCTCCATGCCCAAAATCTTCTTTGCTGCACCAAGATCCTTTATCTCAAACTCGCTACTAAGTTGAGAATACAACTTATTGATTAACGACTTATTCTTGGAAACTATCAATATGTCATCAACATATAACAACAAGTAAACGAAGGAACCATCTTCAAACTATCTAAAATACACATAATTATCATGTTTGCCCCTTATGTAACCTTGCCCAATTATGAAGGAGTCGAACCTTTTGGACCACTGCTTGAGACCTTATTTAAGGCCATATAGTGATCTTTTCAAACGACAAACACAACGCTCCTTACCTAGAACAACAAAACCCTCAGGTTGCTTCATGCAGATCTTTTCTTTTAGCTTGTCATGAAGAAAAGTTGTCTTAACATCAAGTTGCTCAAACTCCAAATCGAACATAGTAACGAAGGCAAGAAGAACTCGAACAGAGGTATGAGAAACTACAGGAGAGAACACTTTATTAAAGTCAATACCTTCCTTCTGATCATAACCTCAAACAATGAGTCATGCTTTCCATTTTGCATCTTAAACCCCAAGTATACCATATTTTCGTTTGTAGATCCACTTACAAGTCAATGAACGACAAATTTAGGAAGCTCAACCAAGTCCCAAGTTTCATTCTTATTGAGACTTTAGATCTCTTTGTTCATTTTCACAAGCCATTGTGAAGAATTAGGACAAGAAATAGCCTCGGAGTAAGATGAAGGTTTAACACTGTCAGGAATTTCTTCTGCAGCCGCTAGAGCATAAGCAAACATATTGTCATCTTCTTCAATGAGTCTAGCGGGTTTTCAAATTTCCCTCTTTGGTCTATTGCGAGTAATATAATAATTATCATGTTGTGGCTAGACAGGACTAATGGTACCATGATCATGTTCATCAACATGACTATCATTGCCAAACTACGGGACTGAGGAAGAGGAAGGAGTCACATCATGAGTTTTGGTTCCTACTTCCAACTCCACCTTCTCATTAGCACTCTGTTGATCACCTGTACCAGAAGAAGATACATAAGAATCTTTCCCAGAAGATAACATTGCATTTTCATTAAAAGTAACATCTCTACTCAAAATAATCTTCTTAGAATCAAGAAACCATATATGATATCCCTTAGACTCAGAATCATAACCAAGGAAAATGCATTTAACAGCTCTAGGAGCTAACTTCCCATCATTAACATGGGCATAAATAGGACATCTGAATACTCTAAGAATGGAGTAAACATGATTATCGGAACATTCTTCTTCTGGGATCTTGAAATCAGTGGAGGAGTGAGGAGAACGATTGATAAGATAACAAGTTGTAGAAGTAGTTTCATACCAAAGATCACGACAATGTCACAATCCAACATTAGAAAGTATACACTGAGCCCTATCAATAATAGTTCTGTTTATATGTTTTGCAACCCTATCCTGTTGGGGCTTCCTAACTAATGTCTTATGTCTACCAATGTTGCATTGTTTGTAGAACTTAGTGAAATATGACTCACAAAACTCTAAACCTCTGTTAGTTTTGAGCTTTTTGATTTTTCTACCTGTCTGGTTCTCAACAAGTACTTTCCACTTCTTGAAGGTAGCAAATGCTTCATTCTTGTTACGAAGAAAATAAACCTAGACCTTGTGTAAGAAGTCATCAATGAGGGTCATCATATAACAACGTCCACTATAGATTGAACCTTAGAAGGACCCTAAAGATCAAAATGAATGTAGTCAAGGATGCCCTTACTATGGTGTGTCGCAGTGGAGAAACTAACTTGCTTCTGTTTCTTGAAAACACAATGTTCATTGAACTCCAATTTGAAGTGAATCACACGTTAATACAACACTTAGAAAACGATATTAGAATGCACAAGAAGGAGGGTTGAATTGTGTATTCCCCTTTTTATAAATCTTTTCAGAACTGTTTGTATGGAATAAAATTCTTTACAGAATTTTTACAAATGTAGATTAATCAAAACTATTGAATACTATATATACAAACTAAGTAATGATAAATCTTGAATCTAAGATAGAGATAGAGAGTAAGAGTGATAGACA
>JANZLD010000237.1:90256306-90266746 GCA_026413575.1 Erythroxylum carthagenense
AGGTCTTAGCACCAAACCTCTATAAAAACAGTGTTTGATCTTCTTCCTTACTCTTTACATTTAAATTTGTTTAAGTTTTTTGTGTGTGAATTAACTTCTGATTTTATTGTAGAATTTTACAAAGAATTTTAAAGATCTATTCAACCCTCCTTCTAGAACTTTTACACTGGGCTTCAAACTGATGACGGATCTTGGAAGATATCTTGGAGTCCCTCTATTACACGAACGAGTCAACAAGCGTACTTATCAATACATCTTGGATCAGGTTCAACAACATTTGTCCGACTGGTCAGCTAACCTATTAGCTTTTGTCGACCGCATCACACTGACTCAATCTGTCCTAATGACCCTTCCCAGCTTTACCATGCAGATGTTCTGACTACCCTATTGCCTTTGTGATAAACTGGAGAAATTCCTACGACAGTTCTTGTGGGGTTCGTCGAATGGAAAACAAGGGATCCACTTAGTGAAATGGGTGGATATTTGCAAACCAAAAGACCTGGGAGGTTTAGGCATCAGGACAGTCCGAGAGACCAATGATACCTACCTCACTAAACTAGGATGGACCCTGCTAACCAAGCCTTATGTCTTATGGGTCAAAGTTCTAGCTGTCAAATACCACTTTGACTTTGCCACCATCCCCCACTCTTTCGCTGTTACTGGGGGCTCAATGATTTGGCGGAGCATAAAGGCTACTTGGCCCATTGTGCTTCAGGGCATAACATGGATGCTTGGAGATGGCACGAAGACATGCTTCTGGATCGACACTTAGATTGCGGGTGCAGGACCTCTCCTTACCCATGATATCACCCCAATCCTGGATGCAGTCATCAATAGCAATGTTCAACACTTTGTGACCACAGAGGGTACGTGGAATTGGTATATTCTTCGTACTTACCTCCCGGAGACGACTTGTTGGGCTATAGCCGGTACATTTCCCCCAATCCCTTCCTTGGCCAAGACAAGTTAATCTGGGGACCTTCCGATACTGGACATTTCACCATCGCCTCCACCTATTCCATGTTAATGGAGCACGATGATGCCTCGCCCCTGGGCCCTTGGAAGGCAATTTGGTAGTGGAAGGGGCCTCAATGCATTCACTCCTTCCTATGGCTCTCACGACCAATTACTTACGAATCAACAATGCGTCCGTCTCCACCTCACCACGATTGACAGTTGTCCTCATTGTCGTCTGATGGAATCTTCGCTCCACGTTGTGCATGACTGTGCCAGAGCTCTTAAAGTGTGGCAACACTTCTCTTCACCCATCATTTCTTCATATTTTTTTACTATACCACACCGGGAATGGATCACTAAGAATCTCCAGACTTGGAGACGAGTGCTTGGACGAGACTGGTCGCTTATCTTTGGAACTACTTGTTGATTCCTTTGGAAATGGAGGAACTCGTCCCTTTTTGATGAATTTTTTACTTGGCCTCACTCATCAGGTTCTTTTATTTTGTCTTATGCAAATCTGATTCACCAGTCCGCTGTACGCCATAGCAGAATTGATGTCGAACGTCGCCCTCTATCGGCCCCACGCTTTGGATGGAACCCACCTCCCACGGGATGGGTTAAATTGAACACTTATGGAACAAGCAAACGCTCTTCGTCCATCGCCACAACAGAAGGACTACTCCGAGACAATGCAGGTAGATGGCTTGGCGGCTTTACTCAAAACCTTGGCTGGTGCTCAGCAATGTCTGTAGAGTTCTGGGGTGTTTTTACCGAACTAAAGCTTGCGTGGAATCTTGGCTATCGCCGAGTCGAGCTTGAAGTGGATTCCGTCGCGATTTTCAACCTTCTCTCTTCCTCTGCTCACTGTTCCCAGGCCCTCAATCCCATTGTCCTAAGCATTACTGAGCTTTTTACTCGAAACTGGACTATTATTTATTGACACGTATATTGAGAAAGTAACAGCAGTGCCGACTGGCTCGCGAACTATGCGGTTCATTTTGATTTTGACGTCCACTACCTAAATTCTACACCCATTGGGTGCCATTTAGTCCTTCTAGAGGATTTATCAGGGATTTTTCTCCCTAGCCTTATACTGTAATCTGTTTCATTTTCTTCCATTTAATAAAAAAAAGTGTGTGACTTAAAAATTTGAAGTTACTATCTATAAATAATAAGAGTTTGTTAAATTTTAATAGAAAAGTACGTAAATAGAAAGAGTTTATTAAAAAATGAAATGTGCTTGCTAACATTTAAGAAAAGAAGAGAGCCTATTAAAAATGAAAAGAATATGTTAATGTTTAAAAATAAAACGAAAAGAGCCTGTTAAAGACGAAAAGATTTGTTAATATTAAAAAAATGAAAGGAGTCTGTTAACGCTTAATATGAAATGAACTTTTTGCGAAATTAAAACAGAAGGAATTTTTTAAAAACAAAAGGAGCATCTTGCAAGTTGAAAACACAAACACTATAATACGTTAAGAGAGAGAGAGTGATATAGTTAATTTATATTGGTTCGATTGATAATGAAACCTACGTTCAGTTCCCAAATATTCAACTTGAGTATTTCATTATGAAATTTTAAGTAGTAAATTTTCACGAGTCTTTCTAAGCTCACAAGTACATATTTTCAAGGTTCTTCAACCTTCCACACTCGTAGTGTTTAACAAACCTCTAAAAGCTCTCGACAAAAAGGGTGTATAAAGAGTACTTTAATAGTCTTTCTCAATATAGTGATTTCACTTTCTAAGGAGTAAGAAGTTTGATATAGATATAACTTTTAGAAATATTGATATTACTAAAGTATTTTGAAAGTTTATATGTTTCTTAACGCAACGATTCTTTCTTAAATAGATATTTTTTCAATTAGACGTTAAGATAAAAGTTATTATTCGAATTAGTAAGATTATCCCGAATATTATGGAATCATTTCTATTTGGGTAAGTTTATAAAGAAGGTTTTTACAAAGAAATAAATAATTATTTTATGATTTTATTTCTTTTTAAAAATTATATCATTATATAAAAAGAAATAAATTTAATTTAAAATTTAAAATATTATATAATTATCATGAAATATAAATTATCAAATGACACATCGGAGGGTAAGCTGCCAGGTTTCCCTAAAGCTTCCAAGTACTAGCATAGGAGGCCTTGCAATTTAGTGACGAAAGAGATACAAAAGAGATCATACGCATCAGTGGAAAAAGCCCATTCTAGCTATGCCTATGGCCGTGAAATGGACCCATTTTGTTTCGACCACATCAAGAGCATTATGAGCTTCCTATTGCTCCTTTGCCATGGCGTCGACTGAAACAATAGAAGATTGCGATGTATGGCTAAAAATTAGAGTACCTTAGGGTATGTTGGGGAGTTTAGAATGGAATGGAATAGAATGGTAATTAATGAAACGGAATGGAATGGAATGAAATAGGTCATTATATTGTTTGGAAGTTTAAATAAAATAAGGGAGGTTTGGAAGGCAAACCATCCCATTCTATCCTTGACCTCCCAATTTGAGGGGTCACAAAATATTGAGTTTTGGATGGCAAAGGATGACTTCTAAAGTCATTAATTACCATTTCATCATGTTTCAAAATAGACTCCCAAATAATAACCTGAATCATTTGAACTATTCTATTCCATTCCCTTCTATTTCTCTAACCACGTCCAAACATACCCTTAGGTATTTTCCCCCGTAAAAATTAACTGCACGCCACGGCGCTTCGAAAAGGAACCGGTTTTCCCCCGTGAAAATTAACTGCACGCCACGGCGCTTCGAAAAGGAACCGGAATCTACGTAGAAATTGATACCAACAAACAAACAAAAACAAAATCCCAGAAATGATAACAAGCAGCGACGTGCGTACCTTGACCCTTATCAGCTGACAGAGACAGCAAGGACGCAGACTTCCTTTTGCACGTTATCTTGAAAGTCACTAAAATGCCAAAGAGACAGCGAAGTAGAGTGAAACCAATACGAGGAAAATATGTAAGCACGCTTGTTATAACAGAAAAGAGATAGCACTCTCATCTTTCTATTTTTATTTTTATTTTCAAATTGTTTGTTTCAATTTTTGGTTTCTTCATTAATTTGTAATAAGGATTATGAATAATGTAATTTAATGTTATATATTTAAATAATTAAATTTAATTATTAATAAATATAAAATAATTTAATTTGACTTAATAATTTTATTTAATTTTTGTAATTAAATTAAATAAAATAATTGCTAATAAATATATTAAACTTAAAATATCTTCAATATTTGAAATACATGTTAATTTATAAATAAATAGTTAAAATTTCAATTATTTACTTAATAAAATAAATAATTTTATTACTATTTTGTTAATAAATATTATATAAAAGATTAAAGGATAAGTTGGAAATTTCCCTATTTGTTCTTCTATCTCAACAAACTTTTTGGTTGAGTATCTTTCTTTACTCGAAATGTGCACAATGTCCTTTTAAGTTTGTCTTGATCAGTTATGTAACCTGAGATATACCGATATTTTAAAAAGATTTAAAGATTATTATAAGAATATATATTTATTAAATCATCCAAGAACAAACTTGTTATAAAAATATTATTCTTGAATTTCCAAATCTCTTTTTAAGGAAAATTTAATATTTTAAAATTAGTTGAATATTTTTTTAATTTAATTGACTGGAAGTAATAAGTAAGAATAACAATTTTTGTTTGGTACACCTCAACCTCACTCGAGGTCAACATACTCAGCTTGAGTTAAATATGGACTTTATATCAGGTTTGATTTTTTTTAATTTGAGTTTTAAGTCAATCTCAAGTTCAGGTTGTTTGGTCTCGTCTGACTTGAAATTTGAAAATGTCAAGTAAACAAAGGAACGATATCATTTTCAAGTTTTAAAGTGAAAAATCAGACTTGGTTTACACCAAATTGGACTCTGAGCGAACTCAAACATAAATTGACTCCTAATGCCAAGGCTAATAATAAGTTATTAGTAATAAAAATAAAAATTATGGTAAAACATCTTTGATTTTTTTTTTTTGGAAATTGAAAAGGGATTAACTATAGAATCATCATTCAAGACATTAACCTGTTGGGTAGGAATTGTACTAGAGTGTCAAAACCTTGATATCTCCCATTCATTGACCATTGCAAAGTAAGGATGAGGGGAATAGATCATCTGTCCAATATTATTCTGTCTTATTTTGTCCATGAAATCTCAACTATTTATTTTGTAGGACTCACGCGGGGTCCACGCGAGACCTACACAAAATTTATATAAATAAATGACTGAGATTCATTGGACACAATAAAACACCGTAATATTAGACGGGAGATATATATGGACTCAAGGATGAGATTTTTAAGTTGAGAGGAATGTCATTCCTTACCTGAGAGTTTTGGATAAGAGAACGGGAGTCAGCCCAATTATCATAGTAGAGCCAAGTATGTGCACTATTGCCAACTTTGTGTTTGATACAAGAATAAACCACAAGTTTATCATCTGGATTAGTATTTTGCACAAGGAGCTTGTAAAAAAAAAACATCTTTGATTTTGAATGTCTTCTCCTTTACAATCATTAACATGACAATTTAATAAAAAATTCACGATTAATGTTCAAATTTATACTTGTTTGATTAGCCTTAATCAATTCGTCTACATTTAGTAAATTTATCAAGTAATTGTTAATTTTTAAGTGATGCTTTGTGGTTTTTGTTCTAAATATTATTGTTATTTAAACAATTATCTAAAATTAATATTACAATATTTAAGTCAACATTCAAACAATTGAATATGTATTTAATATTAGTGAAATTTAAGACTAAATATTCTTAAAAAGTGGATAGAATTTTGATTAGTCTTCAATAATCAAAAATTTGCTTTTTGTTAATTTAGAGAAAAATTTCACATTTTAGCCACAGGTAATATTCTTTTAGCTTTTTTCCTTAAATTTGAGATATTTATAAATGTTAAAAAGTTAAAAACGCCCCCTAAATTTTTTAGGAATCAAACTGGCAAGGTGATCCTTTTTACATACGAAAAGAAGAACAGAGAAGAGTACATAGAGCTTCACTTTTCAAAAGAAATACACGCTAAATATGATTATCTTGGAGAACCAAAGAGGATTACAGGATATATCGACCACTCATAACCAGGCTCAAATTAAAGCAGAGAAGCGATTATCTACGTTATTGCATCAATCAAACAGTAATAAAATATGTAGCAAACCCACAATTTGGAATCATCAGAGAAGTTTGATGATGTCCTAGAATTCGGTTAAAATCCTGCTGGAGCAGTCCTAGCAGTAGGAGGCTTCATCTCCTCATCATTTTCACCTGACAACTCTTCCAGGGATTTGCCCTTTGACTCGGGCACCAGCAGAGTGAAAACCATGCCAAGGAAATTAATAACACCAAGTGCAATTAGCGAGTTCTTGACACCAATGCCAGGAGGATAGCCTGCGTCGGTCTTGGAGCGGTCTGTTGGTTGAGCAGCATATAAGAAACCAAATGCACCAACTATAGCACCTGCTTTCCCTGCCGCTGCTGATATTCCGTGGCATGTCGATCTCAATCTGGCTGGGAAAATCTCTGCTGGTACAACAAATGTAGTCGCGTTTGGTCCGAAATTAGCGAAGAAAAATGTTAACGAGTACATAATGACAAAACCAATTCTGTTTGGCCTTAAGGTCCAGTGGTGATAAGGAATGGCCAGTGCAAACATGAACACCGTCATGAAGAAGAACCCCATCAATTGGATTGCAAACCTTCCCATATAGTCAATGAAGAACACTGTAAACCAATATCCTGGAACAGTACTGCAAAGGGCTATAAGGGTTTGAGCCTTTGCAATCCTGAAAACCTCATAGATAGCATTCATCTCTCCAGGAGCAGGAATCCATTTAATTGCTGAGAAGACGTCCTTCTGAAAAAGATTTTGGCTGTAGAAGGCGATGTCTAAGAGGAACCAAGTAGTAGTGGTTCCCAGCAAGTGAAGACCATGGCGTTTAGCGAATTCCCGGGAGAAGAGGCCAAATGAATTGTTTGGATCCTCGACTAGCTTCTCTGTCCTTTCTTCTTCAGCTTCAAGATCAACTTGCAAGACTTTAGACATATCTTTCGCAGCTTGTTTAGCATTCTTTGCAACTAGCGCAGTGTATCGTGCTGTTTCAGGCATTTTCATACGCCAATAGAATGTAACAGCAGCAGGAACAGCACCAAACATCAGGATTATACGCCAAACGTAGTCAGCTTGAGGAACAAGTGAATCTTTTTTGTTAACATTGTATGGAGGAGCCTCGAACGCGTTATTGAATGCACTGGACACAATAAGAGCCACAATTCCACCAGCCAAAATCCCAAATCCTTGCATAGCAAACACAGCAGCTATAAACGCACCACGAGTCTTCTTATTGGCATATTCAGACATGATAGTGGCTGATAGAGGGTAATCTCCACCAATGCCAAAACCAAGCCAGAACCTGAAGAAGCAAAGAGTGGCTATTACAGATTCTGGTTTACTGCCAAAGGATAGCCCCGACGCAAGTGAGCAAAGAACCATAAGAATAAGGGTTATTCCATAAACTTTCTTGCGTCCCAATTTGTCGCCAAGCCATCCAAAGAAAAGCTGACCAGCTAGAGTGCCGCAAAGTGCGACGCCATTAACTGCAGCTGCAACTCTTGGTGGTAATGATCCTGGCTTTGGTGCATTGGGATGGCTGTAGTATATGCGGCCAAGCAATTTGGTGACCAAGGATATACAAAAAAGGTCGTATGCATCTGTGAAGAATCCCATTCCAGCGATCACAATTGCAGTGAAATGATATAATTGTGTCTTGGCCACATCCAGTGCGTTGAGCACTCCCAATTGTGAGTTTTGGTTAGACATGGTTAATTACTCCCACCTACGCAGAAGCAGAAACTCCGTCCCGCACAAGAACCTGAAGAGAAAAATACACCCATGACCCGCTTGTCAAATCATTTTATCATACTGTACTTAACCTCCTGATGAAATAATTTAGGATACCAAGACTTGTGTAGATTTCTGAGGCAATTAATTTCTACAAAATATCTTCGTGACCACTTGTTACGTAGGTTTATTTGTCTATAAGCATACTGAAGACTTTTCCAAGGAGAGAAGTTAAAAGAGAGGAAAAACGGTGTCATAAGTCTATTCACCGAGGAAAATGGTGTCGTACTTCGTTCTCAGACAGCCACGGAAAAGTCTACCAATGGAGATAGATTAAGAAAATATAGCAACCCACACAAAATTACAGCTAGCTACAGTAGATTAACAACGAAAATTGCTGCAACCGTCTACAAATTCTTTTTACCGATTAACCAGTAAGTTTCGAGTCAACTTGTATTCTGCAAAAAAGTAGATAGGACTGAGGAATCTATGATTTCAGAAAAAAAGAGAAAGGAAAGAGCAAGAAAACATAATTTCTTTCTTACAGAGGATAAAAGAACGAAACTAATCATGAAATCAGAAACTTAAACCTCTGCGCCAAAGGGCAGGAAACAATGAAAAAGAGCACTTCATATTTTCAGTTGGTGTTTGGTTGTGGTGCTGGTAGGAAACATGAGGAAGTCAAAAGTAAGAGCTAAGCAGGCTTAATTGACCACTACGGACCTCCCTCACTTGGTTCAAAAAGCACAAAAGAAATCACCAAACCCCATGAGAGTACCTTAAAGACAAGATCATTTCAAATGAATATGTTTCCAAGCTTCGTTCTACTAATTAAACCGTTTCCAAGATAAAAGAAAATTGTCATGATATGCATATAGATCCAGCCGACTGTTTCCTACTATGAAAGAAAGAAAAGTAGATAGATGGATGGAGAGAAAGAGAGAGAGTTTACTTCGTGATAATTGAAGATACTTATACTCTTCTTCAATTTCCTTCCGAGCAGAGAAGAAAGAGTAGAGCAGGTACCTAAAGGAGAGAGAGAGATGAGCGACTATGTACAAGGTGGTCGGCTATATAACGTGTCAGTAAGTTGGAATCAAAAGGGCATCAAGCGAATCTAAAATTAAATATTAGAGTCAAACTCGTTCATGTGCTCTTGCTTCTTCTATGCATTCTTCCTCTAAATTAACTACCAACTCATTCTTTATTGGATGAACATATGGGGCATCATTTTACTATAAATTTTTTTTAAAAAACTTTGTAGTGAAAACAATAACATACCATAATTAAAATCAAGAACATTATCATAGAATTAATCATCTTTCCAGGAACCTAAATTACTGTCATGGATGGCACCATTCTGTCCACTTTACGAGGTTTATGGATATTCGCAACCTCATTGTGTATAAAGTAGGCGGTATAGACAAAATGGAGATTAATAAGCACGGGGGTTTATATGTGATTCCTTCATTAGACAGCAACATACACCCTTGTCATCTCCGTTCTTATGTTAATATATTTTAACGTTAAACACGATGGAACTGATTATAATTACTTCCGAGCAGAAGTTTGATGTGCAGTGACTTTGATGACTTCTAAGAGAATATCTCATATGCGGGTATCCTTTCACTGTCTCCAGGAACTTTGTTACTTGTCACCAAATTGCCTTGGGTACGAGCAATTATCCTTTACAACTGTCCTTAGATGAACAAAGATGAAAAGCAGAATCTTTCAAGGCAACCACTGACGTAATACTCGAAGACATGGAAAAACAAGCAGAATTATCTTCCAAGGGCGTAGGTTACAGTACCGAGTGGATCAGTTCCGGCTTGTAAATATTAGCTACTAAGTTAAGAATTAAAAATGCAAAAAGATGTTTTGTGTAATTATATTCAAATAACAGACGACGTAATTAAAGAGGTTCAGTAAATGGCGACAGGGAACAAGAACATAGATTTAGGTGCATTAGCGTCCACATCACATTATTGAAGTTGCATATTATAAATGGATTGTTCACATTTAGTAGTTGTAATCAAATGATCAAGTTAATTGGTAAATTTTAAATTAGTTTGAACGCAAGGAACTTATAACCCGACAAATCAATTTCTGAGTCACCCTAGCTTAATATGTGTATGATCCAAATAAATCGACTACTTTTAATTTATCCAGTAAAAGATTCGAAATTACTTTTGCCACCTTCAAATTGTCTTTAATACGACAGGAGACGTGTAGGAAAATATACGCAAGATCGAATCTAAGCGCAGCGAAATGAATTTAAAATTTTTCACAGAATCAACTTTAACAGAATTAAATTCGAAACATAAAACAAGAAATTGACAAAGTTAAACTAACCTTTTCGTGAATTCCCGATACAATATCTAGCTTCTCCGAAAGTGTCAATTCCACAAGCCGTTCAATCGTCCGACCTCTAACGGTATCCACAGATCCTTTTCGGAGAAAAACTCAAATCGAATTTGAGAAGAAAAACTTGTTAGAAGTGCTCGCAACTATATGTTCTAATTCTTCCTTTTTATATGAAAAATCTTATTTTTCATATCCTTGAATTTTATTAAAATTACAACTAAA
>JANZLD010000237.1:90274545-90287196 GCA_026413575.1 Erythroxylum carthagenense
TAGACTTATCAATATTCCTTCCTCTACCTTTGCCTTGGGATTAGTCACTACTGCCTCTGGAATTCCTACTGGAACCTCTATTTCCAAGATCTTCTCTTCCTCTACCTTTGCCTCTAAACACTCCTCTAGAGTTGTAGGAACGAGTATTAGTAGCCTTCAATGCTTGTTCCTCTACTGTTGAACTTTGGTTCATCTTCTGCTCATGCACCAAAAAGGAACTTTGGAGCTCATCAAGAGAGAGTGTATCAATGACTTTCGACTCTTCAATTGAGCAAACTACATAGTTGAAGTTTCACGTCATGGAATGCAAGATCTTTTACACCATAGAGATGTCATTCATCTTCTCACCATGAAATCAGATCTTGTTACATATTTCCATCGTTCGCGCAAAGTAGTTGGTGACAAATTCTCCATCCTTCATTGACAGTGTCTCAAAGTCCCTTCACAAGGCTCGAAGCTATGCACGTTTCACTCTAACCGAGCCTTGATGTTTCTTCTTCAGAGAATCCCAAATGTCTTTGGAGGTTTGTTTACAAAGAATGGTCTCCAAAATCGAACGATCAATAGCTTAAAACAGATAGTTTTTAGCCTTAAGGTCTTTTAGTTTTCTAGTTTCTAAGTCTTTTATCTAGGATTTTATCAAATCCATTCATGTTGGTGGCTCTTAGATGCCATATTCAATAACTGACTGGTACTCTTTTGATTGTAAAGGGCTCTCCATTAACAGGCTCCATTGGTCATAGTGACCATCAAACCGTGGGATGACTACTTGGACAAAATTTGAATCAGTGGCTATAAAAATGACAAGGAGAAATTTATTATCTCACGTGTTTTCACCTTTAGGATCTGAAAGCTCTGATACCACTATAAATAAACAGCAGTAGCAAAAAACAAAGAATATAATTGAAAAGAAGGAGTGAAATTGACTTAAACTTTCTACATTCATTCAGAACTTCTATTGCCCTTTTATTGGCAAATACACAATTGAAAACCCAAAAAAAAAAGGACCCAAACCATCCAAAATCTGCATTATATTACGCATTTTCAACTACTCCTAAAAATTAGCAAACACCTTAAAAAATATGATCAACTTTGACTTAACATTAACTGGCTGAGAATAACTCAGAAAAATGTTCCTACTTGACACAGTAAACTGAAAAATAAATACACAAAATATGCAGGAAATTAACTGAAAAAATTATTCCAATAGAATATGTTAGAAATGTAAAATAATAACGAACAGTGTATGATGTAGTGATTTCTCCACACTTCTTTCATTTATTGAATGAATATTTATACAGAAATTGTAAGATTCGTATATCTGTACAGTTGAGCGTTAGTTACAACAGAATGGTGAGTTAGAGTTATCTATGTCACAAGTACATTTCTTATTGTGAGGGTTTTAATCTTTTGGGTTGAGTCTGTATATGGGTCAAGACATGGGCTTGATTTATTTCCTTGTACGTGTGATGTAGGGCTGTCTCTTACATCCCCTCTCAAACGAAACCGGGGAGTTGGGATAAGGTTGAGTTTGCAAATGAGGTACGACAAACGTGCGGCTATTAGTGGCTTGGTGAGTAGATCAGTGATCTGGTTAGTGGTGTTGACTTACCGTACCTCTAAGACGCCATCGGAGACCTTGTCACGAATAACGTGGAGATCCAGTTCAAAGTGTTTGGTGCGGGAGTGAAAAACCAGGTTGTGAGCTAAGAACCGAGCTCCGTTGTTATCGCACCAGATGATAGGTGTCTGAGGTACGGTAAATCCAAGTTCGGAGAGGAGGGATGTGAGCCATATGACTTCAGTGGAGACTTGTGAGAGCGTCCGATATTCGGCCTCTGTACTGGAGTGAGCTACGATCGACTGCTTCTTTGAGTTCCAGTACACCAGATTCCCCCCGAGGAAGACACAGCCACCGCTGGTGGATTTCCGATCGTCAGGCGAGCTAGCCCAGTCGGAATCGCTAAAGGCGTGAAGCTGTAGTGGAGAAGAGGAGGGCCGAAAGTGAAGCCCTAAATCGGCAGTACCCTGAAGGTAACGAAGAACCCTCTTTAGAGCAATCCAGTGGGTGGTCAACAGATTGGTAAGAAATTGACTCAATTTATTTACAAAGTAACTGATGTCGGGTCTGGTATTGCAGAGATACTGAAGGGCTCCCACCAAGCTTCGATATAGAGAGGGATCTGAGAATGGAAGACCATCGTAGAGAGAGAGTTTGGATCCAGTAGAGATAGGAGTAGCACAAGGCTTGGAGGAAGACATACTGGCCCGGTGGAGCAGGTCGCGGACATACTGAGTTTGAGAGAGGTACAACCCAGATGCATTCCGGTAAGCTTCAAATCCAAGAAAAAAATTGAGATTGCCTAATGTGGTGAGTGCAAATTGAGAGTGAAGTTTAGCAATGAGATCCCGTATAGCCGATGTACTGTTCCCCGTAAGGAGAATGTCATCCACATAGACTAGGGCAATAGGAATCCAGCCATTCTGTCTGTAGTAGTAGAGAGAGGCGTCAGACTTGGAGTTGACAAAACCCCAAGAGTTGAAAGCAGCCTTTAGAGTCTGAAACTGCTTCAAGCCGTATAGGGCTTTGGAGAGACGACAGACATGAGTAGGGTGATCAGGACTCTCGAAGCCCTGTGGTTGACTGATGTTGACAACTTCCTGTAGATCACCATTTAGGAAAGCGTTGTTGACATCAAGCTGTTGGATGTCCCAAGCGTGAGAGACTGCAAGGGAGAGAACCACTTTGATAGTGGAAGCCTTCACCACTGGACTGAAGGTCTCAGAGTAGTCAATGCCAGGGGTTTGATTGAACCCTTTTGCAACAAATCTGGCCTTAAACCTATCCACAGACCCATCAGCAGCATATTTGATACGAAAAATCCACTTATTGGGTAGGATGTGCATGGTAGAATTATAAGGAACCAAGGTCCACGTATGGTTTTTGTGAAGGGCAGTAATTTCCTCCTGCATGGCTTGATACCATAGAGGGTCTAGAAGGGCTTGAGAGACTGTGGTAGGTTCTGAGTTAGGACAAGAAGACAGAGCAACAGTGTAGGTTTTTGGCTTGAAAATGCCATGTTTTGATCAGGTTTGCATAGGATGAATGTTGTGGCTATTAGAAGGGGGAGGATGGGACTTAGATGGTTGAGCCAAATGGGTAGAAGAGGAGGGGAGAGGGGAAGGAGCAGAAGATAGAGGGAGAGGAATTACCTGAGAATTAGTGCTGGTGCAAGGAGGTGCTGCAGGGAAATTTGCTGAGGAGTGAGTGCATGGAGATGAGACCTTGATATGAGCAGCAGGAACTAAGACAGAGAGAGGTAAGCTAGCAGAAGGTGAAGTAGAGGGAAATTTAAGAGGAAATAGAGAAGAGTAAGGGAATTCAGTTTCATTAAAAACCACATGACGAGATATAAAAACCTTACCAAAGGGACTGAGACACTTATACCCCCGATGAAGAGAACTATACCCCAGGAAGACACACTTTGTGGTGTGAAAATCAAGTTTGTGCTTGGAGTAGTAACGTAGATAGGGATAGCAGCTGCAACCAAAGGCCTTGAACAAGGAGTAATTGGGGCATTTGTTGTACATAAGTTCAAAGGGGGACTTGTTATGAAGATTTGGGGTGGGAAGGTTATTGATTAGGAATACTACTGTGGAAAAGGCTTCAAGTCATAGGGTGAGAGGCATGTTGGCATGGGAAAGAAGTGTTAAACCAGTTTCTGTGATATGACGGTGTTTCCTTTGGAAACACCATTTTGTTGGTGAGTATAGGGGCAGCTGAAGCGATGCCCCCCCCCCCCCCGTTATCTGCATGAATTGCTTTTATTTTGTGGTTAAGTTGGAGTTCAATGTGAGTTTTAAACCGAATAAAGGTTGCAAGTGCTTCAGATTT
Source organism: Erythroxylum carthagenense (assembly GCA_026413575.1). Taxonomy (NCBI): domain Eukaryota; kingdom Viridiplantae; phylum Streptophyta; class Magnoliopsida; order Malpighiales; family Erythroxylaceae; genus Erythroxylum; species Erythroxylum carthagenense. The sequence continues at coordinate 90,278,441 of JANZLD010000237.1, forward strand.
AAGTTTGATAGGATAGAACCATGTGAACCGTGAGTATGCATCAATAAATATGATGTAGTAGCGGTGACCATCACTGGATGGGTGAGGAGAGGGGCCCCAAATGTCGGAGTACACAATCTCAAGAGGTTGAGTGACAGTAATATCATGTGTGTCAAAGGAAAGTTGGTGTGCTTTACCTTGCATGCAGGAATTGCAGAATTGAAGAGTATTTGGATCAAACTTTAATTTCATTGATTTGGAAATTAAATTCAGTACATGTTTAGATGGATGACCAAGTCTAATGTGCCAAATGTTGGTAGATTTGTGAATATTGTAAGCTTCACACTTGTTAAAAACATTAGCAGTAGGGTGCTGAGAAAAAAGAGCCTTAGAGGGACCATAGGAGGTAGCAGAGACTGCAAGCTTTGATGGAGGAGGAGTTATAAGGTTGTAGAGCCCATCTCGAAGCACTCCTCTAAGCAAAAGTTTCCCTGAAACCTTTTCCTTAAACAAGCAATAATTATCAGTAAATTCCACTATAATTTGGTTATCTTTTGTAAGTTTAGAAATGCTTAGAAGGTTCTTAGTTATGAGAGGAACATGAAGCACTTCTTTTAAAACTAATGAAGTTTGTTTGTTATCCGGAGACTAAATAAAAGAAGAGCCAGTATGAGCTATAGGAAGTGTGTTACCATTGCCCACAGTGAGGAAATCCTTGTCACCATATGTGGAACTGTCTGTGAGGTTGCTCAGGTCAGAGGTGACATGATGAGTAGCACCACTGTCAACATACCATGTTGAGTCATGTCCAGGTTCTGTAGGAGAGGGAGAAGGGGACTGATTGTGAGTAAGAAAAGTCTGTGGACTGGATCTCTGATGTTGATAGCTTCTAGGTGTATTAAAAGACTGATGTTGCTAGTGGGGTGAGTCTGTTGAACCATGCCAGGTCTGATCAAATCTTTTGTAACATTTGAGAGCATCATGTCTAGGTTTTTGACATAGTTAACAAAGTAGTCTTCCAGCTCCAGATCATCTGCCATTTCTGCCTCTGCCCCCTCTTCCTCTGGATCTGCCACCATGATGTGGCTGTCTGTTGGGATTATTGGTTGTATGATAAGTGGCAGTATTAGCTGAGGGTATAATAGCTGTGGTTTGAGTTGATAAAACATTAAGTTGCTCAATTCGAGTCTCATGCATCATTAAAGTATATTGAGTGTCTTGTAAAGTGGAATTTTTCATAGTATGAGTGAGAAAGACAACCACTGGGTCATATTCATGGCCCAAACCATTTAAAGCACTCAAAATGAGTTCATGTTCTGGGATTTGATGTCCTGCAATAAAAAAAGAGTCTCCAATAGATTTGATTTTCTGCATGTATTCTGAAATGCTAAGCGAGCTTTTTTGTATTGTAGAAAGTTGATGTTTGAGTTGTAGAACACGCACCATTGACGTTTGTGCATAAAGTCTCTCAAGGGTTTGCCATACTTCAAGAGAAGTGGAGGCAGTGTTTACCTGTCCAATCACCTCATCACCAATAGTGGAGAATAGCCAGCAGAGGAGAAGTTGGTCAGAACATGTCCAGTCTTTGAAACTTGAGTTTGATGATGGTGGAACTTCAGAGGACGAGGACAGCACTGGAAATGATGGTGAGAGACCTGGTGTAATGAAAGCCTCAAGCTCCAAAGCACGTATGGCAGCTAGGACTTGTGCTCGCCAGTTAATAAAATTATTTCTGTCTAGTTTAATGGGTAAGTTGAAGTTTAGGGTTTTAGCAAGGGCAGAGAAATCAATGGTAGGCATGGTTGTGTTGTTTGTTTACTGTGGTGGAGAATCAGAGGGATGATTGGCAGAGGAAGATGCTTGTGAGACGTGAGCCATGGACGTTTGTCCTTTAGAGCTCTGATACCATGTAAAATAATAACGAACAGTGTATGATGTAGTGATTTCTCCACACTTTTTTCATTGATTGAATGAATATTTATACAGAAATTGTAAGATTCGTATATCTGTACAGTTGAGCGTTAGTTACAACATAATGGTGAGCTAGAGTTATCTATGTCACAGGTACATTTCTTATTGTGAGGGTTTTAATCTTTTGGGCTGAGTCTGTATATGGTTAAGACATGGGCTTGATTTATTTCCTTGTATGTGTGATGTGGGGCTCTCTTACAAGAAAGGCCAAGGCATTGTGGCCATAAAGGAAAAGCATAAAACCCTATCAGTTAGCAAAATTGAAAATGAGAGGTTCGACAGTGTTCTTTTTCATTTTGCCTAGGTTTTGCGGAAGCTCCTATTTTCCGAGTGATACTTGTCACTTTTATGCTCTTTTGCTTCAAATCTGTAGTTTAGGTTGCTCAGTCATGCACCTATAGGTGTTTTATGGTTTCATCTTGCAATCTCTCTAGTTTGCGATCTCTTTCGCTTTGTGTTCAAGTCTAAATACAGACGTAAAATGTAAAGAAACCCTGAAATAAAGTCCTAGTTTGAATGATGACTCCTGAAGATGACCAAGCAATCCGTTGAACATGATCTCTTATTTCAATAATTAAAGACCTAGTACAATAAAATTACTAAACAAGTAACTAAAATGGTGACAGTTGACTATATGTACTTGGTGTTCCTGTACCAGACGAAATCATGTAAGGACATCGATTCTTAATTACTTTCTTTCCTTTTAATAACATATTGACATGCTGAATGCCACTGTGCTACAAGTCAAAACAGACATTTAAGGTTTGCAAAGAAAATAAGGTCAATTTATGCACAATATGCATGCCACTGGCATATTGAATGTTATTATTTTAACATATTATAAAAGTTGCATTTGGGGTATTATTCAATGTTCAACTTGTTAATTTAAAACTATATTGATACTGAGTTCGCAAATCTAATGGATTTTGTGTGTGTGTGTGCGCGCATAAGCCAGAGTCAAGTTGCATTTCTAGATGAATATAAACTTTGTTAAACAAGTTATGATAACAATGAAGTTAAAAAATTATACACTCAAATTTGAATTAAACTCTATATAAAAGATGAATAAAAGTTTGGGCTTAATCATCACGTGCCGTGTAATTGGATGTAATCATGAAACAGATTCTGGATCCATGTTCAAGTTGCTTTAAGGTTTGAGTTGCGATAAATTACGATCAAAATTCAGCAAGTTCGTTAGGCTTTAATTTCTTAATCAACTTCGAGGCAAGTCAACTAGTCCATGTAATCTTTATTTAAAATGAACTGATGCATCTATGACCTGGCTATGCATAAAATAAGTAACTAACAATTATTGAAGTTAATGCATTCAAATTACTGAAATCCCTTACAAAGATAAAATCCATATCAAGCTTCTTTTATAGTTTTAGTCTTTTTGATTTCATCATTTTAATTGGTTATCGAAAAGTCTCTTCATTTCTTTAATTTGCTTATTTAAATAAATTAATAACTTCTCCTATGTTTTTTTTTATGCTTAACTATACAGGATTAAATAGATTTACTTTATATTTCTTTTTGTACAAATTTTTGTGCTTAACTATTTAGGATTTGAATTGAGGGATGGATTGAAGAGAGTCAAGGGGTAAATAGTGGGCAATTGCCAATCTTTATTACTTAATTTCGGTTGCGTATTTTTTCAAAATTTTAAAGCGTGTTTAATGTTGCGTATATCTAGATAATAAAAATAAAACAAAATAATAAATATTATAAATAATGAATAATAAATAATAAATAACAAATTGTAAATTGTAAATTAAAATGTAAAGAGAATGAAAATAAAATAAATAAATTAACAAAAAACAAATAAATTAATAAAACAAACAAACATTTGGAAGATTATAAAAAGAGAAGGAAAATATACTTAACTAGAATGATTAAAGGGGAAGTATTACAAATAAAAGTGTTCTGGCTATATACAAGGCACACGAATCGAAGAAATGTTCAAAAGATCTATAAAAAGGAAAAGAACTTTTCTATGCAAGATCTTTTACTATATCCTAGTTTTCAAGAGTTTGATATTAAAAGTAAAGTCTTTGGTAAGTTTAGTAGAGTCATATTATTTCTCATCACTCCCTCAATATCTAAGTGCAATTTTCTTGTAAGGATGTCTCTTATTAACGTATCCGAACTACTTAAATCTTATTTCTCTTAATTTGTCATCAATATTAATCACCCTTAATTTGTTTCTTACTATTATGTTCCTATCGTTAGCTCTTTTTGTAAGGTTATACTTCCCATAGAGCAACCTCATATCGTTAACAGTTACTTTATAACTATGTATATGTTTGATGAGTCACTACTTCACTTCATAGAGTATGATTGAACTAATTGCTAAATGATAGAATTTACGTTTTAGTTTGAGTGATATTCTTATCATATAAAACTCTTGATGTCTTTTTCCATTTAAGTTGCCCTGGTTTTATACTGTAAATTATGTGTTCGTTGATCTCTCCATTGCTTTAAATGATATATTTAAGGTACTTAAAACATTTATATTAATGATTTTTTAATAAAAATTGTTGTTTGAAATAAATGTTAAATTTTAAAATAAAATTTAAATATTAAAATTTAAAAAATTTATCTAAAATTTTTATAAAAATTTTAAGATAGAATTAATATCAAAATTAAAATTCGAGCCATTGAGACTCTTATCTCAATGGGTCCACAGGTGGTAAAAGTCACATAATTGAAACTTGATACGAAATAACAGGTATAGAAAGGGATAACAAATTTTAAAATGTTAAACTTTTTGATCTTTTTTAATTAAGTTCTAAACCTTTTAAAATTTTCAATTAAGAGATTATCCTTCTAAAACTCTAACAAGTAAGTTCAAAATGTTAGTTTTGTCATTATTTTGTTGATTTAGAAAATAAAACTACATTTAACTATCACATACAAGCCTCTACGTCAAATAATATAAGACAAGTAATCCATATGGACTAATTGACCGAACTTCTAACTCATATCCTATAACATATACCATAATTCATCCATTTTGTTTTAAAAAAACCCACTTCATCTTCATCTACCTATTATCCTCTACTTTTTCATTCGGGAAACACTATCTTCATCACTCACTACAATAACAAGAGCTTTGGACAATAATTCATACCATAAAGTGGCAATGTTATATGCATAAGACCACAATTTTTTTTTTATTATACAACAAAATGAATAATGTTACTTAAAATTTTGACTAAAGCAACAAAATAATTTCAAACTATAGCAACGTTGTTAAATGGATATAACACAAGTTTGGATCTTTATAAGACAACGAATGAGATTTTTAGGCAATAGTCTCTAATAACAAAAATGAAAGTTTTTCATGTCTTTAGCAACAACATACATTAATTTTCGTTAAGGCAATAATATATAATATTAAAAGTAACCATACATACATTAATATATGTCCTAAAATATATATTGTCAAATGTCAGTGACCTAACAATTACATTTATATATGCTATCATATAGTTCATATGGACTTAATAAATTTCAACCTTTAACATATTCAAAATACAATAGCCAAAAATTATTAAATAAAATATGCACCTATATTATCTTCCTCCAATTCATATGGAAATATAAGTGTATCAATTAAATTTTTTAAAAATATATATAAACACATTTTAAAATCTTTCACTAAGTACTTCTTTATCCATTCTTAGTCATCACCTTTCTGAAAATAAAAAACAATAAGTAGGTTAGAATTATTCCAAAGCAACTATGCTCATAAACATGCGATATATCTAAAGAATGAACTACCAATTACTTTATTGTAACCACCATTTAGTAAAGATAAATTAATGTAGTTAAAAAACTAACAATACAATGGTTCAATTCTTTTTATAAGCAAAGTCGTAAGGCATAAACTTTTCAATCTACATTGGGTGCAATATATTTACAATTTACAAATGGAAAAAAATAAGCAAAAATAATTTGCAATTGATCTCAATGCAAAAGATAATAAGATGAATAACATTAAATTAAAGAATTTCCAATTTGACTTCTGATATGTAACATAAGCATCAAGCAAAAAGTAATCAAATATGAAAAGAAACACAATCTCTCACCCTTGACCCCTGTCCTAACAGGAAAGTTGATATAGTTATATAGTCTTATTGGAGGCAGGGTATTCAAGTGGTAGACAGTTGCGAGGTTTTAGTTTACCATCCAAACAAACATAATAAACAATAATCAATAGATGCACATAACTGCAGCAAAATAACTAAGAAGATTGAGAACTGTGATCACCCACTAACAACTGAAGAAAACTTGGACTTCTCTTTAACTAAACTGTTTTTACCTCCCGTCATATTTCTAGAAATCATTTCTAAGGGCTTGTTTGTGTCAGTTAACCCTTATGACAAGAACCAAATAAGAAACCATAAAGTTCCAAATGAGAAAGATTGAATCTTACAGTGACTGTTAAATGAAAATAATATTAAGGAAATGATCTATAGTCATCATTTAAAACATTTAGGAGCAATAAAACCCCATTTGGCAATAGGTTATAGGACAACAAAAATGAGTTGTTCTTATAAGATTTTTGAAAATTACCTAACCTTCCTACTATTCATGTATGGTCCATTTAATGCATTAACCATTAACACCCACACACGTTAACACCTATGCATCACCGACTTACCTCCTCTGTGATGGCAGAGGTGTTTAAAAATAGTTTAAACGTTTGTTTTGGCTCTTTATCCTCACTAATGCACAAGTAGTACACAATCGGTCATGCTAAAGGAGAGGATAGAAGATTCAAACACAGAGACAAAGAGGATCATCGGTGGTCAATAGCTGGAGGAATTTATTTCCATTGAGTTTTTGGTTGCTATACACATTATTAATTTGCATGTATCTTTAAGTAATGTTTTTGTATGAGATGCATGCCATGTTGTTGTGTTGATTTACATTTGGTATTAAAGCTTCAGTGATGCCTATGTCTTGCTTTATAAACCACTGAATATCTTGTCTTTGTTTTGCTATGTTATTTTTGGTTTTTGCCGAAACTTGAGCTTGAGGTTGTTGGATTTTTTTGACGTTTTTTATACATGCTATAGACGTTAGAATCATGTTTTTGATGCTCCATGGAGCACTCGAAATTGACTAGATTGTGAAGGAGGAGTAGGGCCGATGATGGTTCTCCGATGTCTTTGGATGTCGCCATCCATGCAACGTCGTATGGATGGTTCTCCGATGTCTTACGCACGTCGTGTGGTCGACGTTGTCCCATTGCCTAGCTTCATCCATCCTTAGGCGCCCTTTGTTTGTCTGGGGCATTGGAGCTCCATTGGGTCCAACCGAGTCACACCCAACTCGATTGGAGGTTGAAGGCTACAGTCAAAATTTTTAAATATATTTATTAATATTAATTTTGTTAATATTAGTGATTAATTGGTTAATCAAGACCTAACTTTATGTTGTGATTTTTAATTATAAAATCAATTTGGTATTAATAATTTATGAAAATATTAATTTTTAATTACGTACGTCTTATGTTGGGATTTGAGTTTTGATATACTAGTAATAATTGTTTAATTATTTGCACAAGTTACATGTGATTAATTGAAAATTTTGTGTGCATAAATTCAAGATCATTATGCATGCAAAATTAAATTAAATAATTTTTGCATTATTATTTGATTTATTTGCATTATTTATTAATTAATACAAATGTTTAGGCTTTAGTTTAAAGCTTAAGATAACGTGAGTGATCATATGATTTTAATTGATTGGGAGTAGTCACAAGATCTCAAATTAATTACAATTATATATTTAGTTTTAAGATCACATAAAATCATTAATTGTAATTGATCATACGTGATATGATAAAATCTACTCATAGGAATTATGCTATATTTGTATGATTAATTATGATGAAATATCAGATTATATTTTTTAAGGAATTAAGAAAAAGAACATAATTCAATAGTTTTATCATAAAGCTTTGGATTAATCTAACTGAGCAGAACTTTGGCCCACATGCAAGTCTTATGTTACTAGATTCATCTATTAAATGACTAAGACCAATACTTTAAAAGCTGTTGCTCTTTATAAAAAGCGGTAGAGATCTAATCATCTCTCCATGATGTTTATAAAGACCAAGATATCTGCTGGCATTCGTAGTTCTATCGAATATCATAGTAACGTCAGAGATCTATTGAAGGCCATTAATGAGCAATTCGCTACATCTCATAAAGCTCTTGCCAATATTTTGAGTATGCAGTTTGTAAAGATTACTAGTCTTGTAGTTTTTTGTTATTACTGAAGTAGTATAGCTAGTTACTATTAGTTTTACAGTTGGATAATTCGTAGTATAGTAGTAACTACTTTTGTACAGACGCTATTTAAGCTTCATTTTTTAGCTTTGTTAATATATGAGAAATACAGAGTGAGAAGTACAGGTTCTCTCTCAATCGCTCTGTTGTAATTCTTCATATGGTATCAGAGACAAATAACCGTTTCACACGGTTGATCTAAGTCGTTGGACTCTTGAGAAAACGGTTTTCTTTCAAGATCTGCAGATTTGTGATAGCAACGATCGTCAAGAAAGATTCAGATAATCCAGGTGCATGCCTCGTCACTACTCCTCTGAATGGTTTTAACTACAGAACATGGAGTACATCTATGAAGAAAGCTCTTGCTGCTAAGTACAAACTCGGTTATATAACTGGAAAGATACAAATTCCAGCTGAGGATGCGGAAGATTACGAGGAAATTATGAGTGGAAATGCAATGGTGGAGTCTTGGATTTTGAATTCATTAACCAAGGATTTGCACGA
>JANZLD010000237.1:90344311-90355841 GCA_026413575.1 Erythroxylum carthagenense
TTTCTGGCAAGATTATGAGGCTCAATGATAATGCAAAAATTATTCAGTTTTTAATGGGACTGAATGATTCGTATAGCTATGTCAAGAATCAGATCCTTATGATGGATTCTTATCCTAATATTGACAAGGTATATTCGATGTTGATGAATGTGGAAAGGCAAAAACAGGTTTCTGATATTTTTGGGGATGTAACAGAAGGGAATGCTCTGATACCATATGAAGAATTACAACAGAGCGATTGAGAGAGAACCTGTACTTCTCACTCTATATTTCTCATATATTAACAAAACTCAAAAATGAAGCTTAAATAGCGTCTGTACAAAAGTAGTTACTACTATACTACGAATTATCCAACTGTAAAACTAACAGTATACAGTTGTCATCCTTGAGGCTCACTAGGATAAATGACGTACGTGATCATATCAAGCATACGAGGGATATAGCGACTCAGCTGAAAGTATTAGAGGTTACTATATTGTAATCTTTTCTGGTGCATTAAATTCTGTGCACTCTGTCTCAACAATACGGTCCTTTCAAGATCTTGTATAACACACATAAGGACAAGTGGTCGATCAATGAACTGTTGACCATGTGGGTGTAAGAAGAGGAGAGATTGTTGATGGAAGAGAGAGAAAGGGTCAATTTGATCATTTCAAGAAAGAAGAGGCAGGATGAATCCAAAAATAAGGGAAAAGGAAAAATTGCTCCTCAATACGATATAAAGAAGTCATCAAAGTATTTCTTCTGCAAGAAGAGGGGACACATGAAGAAAGACTACAGCTAAATATAAAGACTGACTCGAGAAGAAAGGTACTCAAATTTTATTTGTTTGTTATGAGTCTAATAGGGTTAATATTAATCATAACACATGATAGATTGATTCTGGTTCTATAATCCATGTTTCAAATACCTTGTAGGGTATGTAAAAACTAAGGAAGCTGATAAGGAATGAATAATTCATCTATTTAGGGAGTAAGACGAGTTCACAGGTGGAAGCCATCGGCACTTGCAGTTTGGTTTTGAGTAGTGATTTTATTTTGTGCTTGGAAATGATCTTTTATGTTCCAAATTTTTCTAGATATTTGATTTTTGCATCAAGACTTGTACCTTTTGATTTTTCTTTTAACTTTTTAGATTCTTGCTTTAGTTTATGTAATGGATCTAAAGTTGAACCGTGGCTGTATGTGTGAGTTGAGGATACACTAAATATTGTCCACAGTGAAGTTTGTGTTGGTTGTAAATTGAAGAGATACGGTGACTTGTTTTCCTGTGAAAAAAGAGTGAGCTATGGTGAAGAATTTCAGCTAGATTATTTCGAGAAGATAAATACCATAGAGAAGTCTTTCTTTTATCTCAAGTATATTATTGTTCAATTCTTAGTTGATTAAATACTTAAATTATTTTTATTAATTATTATTTGGGTAAAAATAGTTAGAAAAATTTTCTGACGAGGTTAACACGAATTGGTTGTATTATTAGGTGTGAAATTCTTTCACAAAAAGTAAGATTGAGAGATAGTGTCAAGGGTTAAGTAGTATCGGTTCAATAAGATCTTAGGTAAATCTATTGTACTTCGGTGAAAGTTATTAAGTTAGGTAAAGTTATTAAGCTGGGTAATGATTCCATAAACGTAAGCAAGATGTGCTGAACTATATTACCAAATTTTTGGTGTTGATTTATTTTTGGTTTTCTTAATTTTTCTGATTTATTTTGTTTGTTAGAAACGAATCGAAAAATTTGCGAAATTACCCTTACGGTTTTTCAGTTGTCATGGCTTATAAGAGGAGTGAAAAAGAAACAAAAAAGAAAAAAAAACCAACAGATAATCTTAAACGAGTTGAGAAGATGGATAGTCAGCTCTTCATCTTTGGTCCTGTGATTATTACATCACTATGGAAACTGTATGACCAATCAAAGACTTCCAAATTTAAAGGGATATGAACATCTCTGTGTCAACCTTAAGTAACTTGCCCTTTAACTCCCTTCATTGTGTTCCATGTTCATCTCTGTTATTTATCTCCTCAGGATCCGATTCTTTGTACTTTTGCCGCTAGAACAGAAGTGACTGCGAGAAGGAAAAAGAAAAAAAAAAGGAACAATCAAACAGATGCAAGTGATCCATGAAAACGTGTGAAGTAGTGATGAATCAACTTAATTTAGAAAAAGAATCATCCCCTAGGACTGAGTTAAGCTAATGAGAAACAGAACCATTGAAGAATAGGACTTATAAACTTCAATGGAGGACGGACATGTGTGTTGCACGTCAGAGCATCAAACCTTCATATCATTAAGTACATAATAATAACTGCAAGAGCAACAATAATCCAATAAAAGTTTTACCAATAAGCGGGGTTTAGAGAAATCATATTAACCTTATCCTTAATCAGTAAAAACACTGTTTCGATAATCCTTGATTATTAGAGAAACTGATTCAATAAGGATATAATAACTAATTTCCGTAGGAACCTTTCCATATGTTATTTTCCTTCCAGTAAAGCAAAACAAACATAATGAAAAAAGCATGACAAGGGAATTTTACAAATAAGTAAGGTTGTACCTTTATTTTAGCTGGAGACATTCCAGGCTTAACTGAACCTGTGCTCCCAAAGCTAAACTTTGGCTTCTTCTCGGATGGCTTCAGAATTTGGAATGAACACAGAAGATTCTCATCAACACTCATCATGGCACCAGCATTGTCAAACTCTCCACAGTAATTTGGTGCTGAGAATATCGTTACAAGTTGTCTGTCTGCGAAGAACTCATATCCATCTTCGACAACCTGCCAATACAAGAGAAAGAACTGCCAACTGTGATCTAAAAGGCAAGCAGTTGGTAACATTCGGGCATAATTGAATCAGATACAAACCTGATGGGCACGACAGATTAAATCCAATCCATGTTTCTGAAGAAATTCTATCACCCTATCCGCACCAAAGGTATAAGAAACACCCCTATCATTCGGTCCCCAACCGCGAATTTCTTTACTGGGATCAGACCATAGGAGGTCACACAACAAACCAGACTCTGGAACATCAGTAGGTCGTCGAATATTCCTTATCTGACTCAAATTGTACAGATCAGGCGAAAGGCCGCCATGCATACACAGGATTTTTTCATCAATAAGAGCAGCCACAGGCATGCAGTTGAAACAATCTGTGAATAATTTCCAGAGTTTGACATTGAATCTTCGTTTGCACTCGTCATAAAATCCATATATACGGTTTACAGAAGCACATTCATGGTTTCCCCTAAGTAGGAAAAAGTTTTCAGGAAACTTTATTTTGTATGCAAGGAGAAGGCAGATTGTTTCCAGGCTTTGCTTTCCTCGATCAACATAGTCACCTAAGAATAAGTAATTAGAACGAGGAGGCAGACCGCCATTTTCGAACAGCTTCAGAAGATCGGAATATTGTCCATGTATGTCACCTGGGTATCATAAAGAAAGTAAAATGAAACGCACCAAAGACAGATTTTCAGCCGTCTTTTGTTGGAAATCCGAGGATTTTACAAGATTTTTTTACAGACCATAAATAATCTGCGCGCTTCCTGCAATTCAAACTAAGGAAGAGTATAACCAGACAACTTTATGAATGTCATCTCTAACAGTGGCTCTCAATTTTATACTTTCAACATCGTTCTCAAAAGTCGAATGGCCTAGCATCTTCTTGCCGGCTGTATACGTAATAATCATACAACTTTATTACCAAGACTGACCTTGGAACAACCATCAACCTTCACAATCTCATTAATAAGAATCTTATCTTGTGGGGAACATCGTTGTAGAATGATAGTGAAATGGATAGGAACAATTGTGGAAATGAAAATAGTTCAGTTACCAAACTAATAAAACTCTATCAAACATTAATGTGTTTCATCAGAAAGAAAGATCCAACCTAAGATTATTTCGAACCTGGAAATTTTCCGTTTAGGGTAATTTACTAGAGCATGTTTGACAGTCAGATGCGTGAATTAATCTATGTATTTATAACTATTCAATTTCTCCAACCAAACTCAACAAAAGGGGATGATTGATGCGATTACAAAATTCCTGACAGTAATTTGGAAAACATAGTTGGTAAATTGTACTAGTAAAGTCGTATGATTGATGTAATACATCAACCTGCACATACGAAACAGGGCTAACTCAGACTCTAATGAAATTCACTTCTATAATCACGCAGAAGATGAAAATAGTTGAAATTTGCAAGCGTAATAGAAAGCAAATAATATTAATCACTCCAGGTTATCTATAACAACAGCTAAAAGAATATGGGATGGGAAGGAGATACCACATATCTTGATAGGAGCTTCAAGCTCTAAAAGATTAGGTTGCTTCAAGAAAATCTCTTTAGACGTGAAGCAAAGTTGCCTTATTTCAGATTCAGAAAGCTGAACCTGCTTCCCTGGTTTTCCCCTGATTTCAAGCAATCTGCTAATGACACCATCGAGAACTAGACGTTCCATGTCTCGAAGTCTCTTTTTCTGTGAAACTTCAGGAACATTCAATCAAAGAAGAAGCAGCATAAAGAAAAGAATCATCACCACTAGCACAGTTATGCAACTTATTAAACTGTTTTTTGTTAGAAACGTGTGCCTTTTTAAAAAGATAAAGAAATAAAGGGAATAGGACTTCTGGGTATGAATTTCTGTTTCTTTTGCCTTTGAAGCGGTGGAGCAAAGAATGGTTAGTACTGATCTTGAAAAAAGAAAATAAAGGCCAAAAGAATATATTCCTGTTTTGAAACAGAGTCACAGATAAATGTTTTCAGATGGAAGAGACAAATCAAAGAAAGGCAAAAGGTTAGAGATCCTAGAGAGAGTGCTGAAGTTGGTGAGTGAAAATGAATGGACCCCATGAAAAAAGAGCTGCTAAAGATACTGTCTGTCAGCTGGTAATATAGAATTAGCAATTTCAGTCACCGTGCTCTGAATGGAAATTTTGTCACAGCAACTCTTTCATTGGATTATCATATATTACGGCCATAGTGGGCAAATCTGGTAAGTGCGCGTGGCTAATTAATTAACAAATATGGATCTTTGTCGTTCCTTAAGATTAAATAATCAATTGTTAATATTGTATTTTGGCACTTCTTTCTTTTTTGCTTTAGTTTGCCCGCTTGTATCCGAAATGTTTTGGTATTCTTTCTCATGATCCTTTCAAAAATAATTAACTCTATTGGCAATCCTTTACAAAACCAATTTCATGTTTACAATATTATTAACGTCAACACATTTTATACCATAAAGATTACAACAAGATGAAAGTAAGTTAAAAATATAAATTGACATTAATACTTATAAAAAATTAAATTAGATAATAAATGTTATTCCCTAACGTTAATATTTGTTAATAGAATAACTTTTAGTTCAACAGAATTTATATAATAAAAATAATAACTTATTCACTAGACAATCGTGAGAGTCGCAACAAAAAGAAAGAAGTATAGTAGCCGATAAGCTTTAAGCCTGACAATAACAGAGGGAGAACAGAGTACATCAATTCTTCAATAAAAGAACAGAGTACAACAGTTAAACAAAGGCTAACAGAAATCGGCGATCGAACTTGCCCAGACAACATGAACAGAAACTATCCAAAGCAGAATATTTCCATATAAAAGTTGAAAGTGGCGCCCATTTAATGAAGTTATCTGAATGAGCAGAAATATGATGGTGTTAATAATTATCATTGATGATCTAGACTTGCTTATAATTTGTGAGAAAAGTGGCTCAGAGACAAGTCAATACGCAATGTTTGGGTCTTAAATTCGACATTATTAAAATATTACGACTTGCACCACATTAAAAAAGAGTTAATAAGAAAGTGATTTGGAAACTAAAAAAATTACTTCAATTTCTGAACATGATATAAAATAATTGTTAGACATTTTTGTCCTTAGGGACATTTATGTCTTTTTCTTATTAAGTGGACAACTATTAATTGTAATTTTAGCTTTTTAATAAATTATCAGTTAAGTTATATAATTTGATCTAAATAAGGGTAATAAAGTGACCTAATAAATGATCTAAAATAATGGGTCGAAGCTCAGGTGAAAAATAGATCTTTTTTAGGGTGAACCTAGTCCATATTGACCTTATGATGGGGAAGTTCGATATAGAAACTATATAAAGGTTAAAATCTCTTAAAGTTGCTCATATCAATCGTAAGCATACGGTTTTCTAACCTGTTAAGAGAATATACGTATTGAGAAAACTGCAGAAAGGCCTAAACTGAGTGTCGGTGAACAACTTCCTCAACTGTCCTGGAAAGATTGGAACTCATTTCGGCATCAAAGACTGCTTCAGAACTCTGAATGGAATCACAAATAGGTATTCCACATTTCTTTTGTTTTTACCCTTTCGTATATGATCTTGAGTATGTAATCGGGTCTGTACAACATATTATAATAATATCTTCTTATATACGAGTCCCATTTAAAATTTAGCTTAAATGCTCTTGGAAAACTCTAATTGTAATTTAATATAAATATCTTCCACAACGCCTGATTGATTTTTAATTAATAAAGTTTTATCTTAAATTATTAGGAAAAAAGATTTAATTAAAAATTGTTAAAAAGCTATTGGTGTAGACCTACCTACATTATGGAAGAAACCATAAGAGCTAATTATAGTTTGCAATAGTGCTTTTGTTACTTTTAAAGTTTAATTTGAAAGAGTTAGATCCTAGTCAACATTAGTCAATATGATAAATTAAAATATATAGAAAGAATGACACTTGCACTGAGTGTTCAGGGACTCGAAACTTCATAGAAAAAATGTTCAATTCATGGAGGTTTTTCATAACCACAAAGATCACAGCAATGTCCCCCAAACACTTAGTTGTATTTCTCGCTATAGTGCTTGTCCCACTGACGCCTGTTGATGTCAGCATAGTCAACACTACAGTACTGCTGATGTCAACATGTTGACTGCGTTGACATCAACATCACGTCAACAAGCACAAAAAAGGGAAGAGGTTTCTAATACACAAGAGCCTATGCAGTTGCGTAGACCCACCAGAGAGAGTGCCTCGGTTATTTCATCAGATTACGTAGTCTATTTAGATGAACAAGACTATAATAGAGGACATATTGTGGATTCACTTACTTTTACAGAAGTCATTTCTGGACCCCATGCAGAAATGTGGTAGGAAACAATAAAGGATGAGATGCATTCTATGAGGTATAATAAGGTATGAGAGTTTGTTGATTTCCCTCAACATTGTAGGCCTGTCAGTTGTAGATGGATATTTAAGACCAATAAGGACACACACGATTAAGTTGAATAGTTTAAGGCGCGTGTAGTTGCTAGGGGATTCACTCAGAGAGAAGAAATTGATTTCAATGTTACCTTCTCTCCTATATCCTTGAAAGATGCATTTAGAGTAATTATGGAAATAGTAGCTCATTATGACATGGAGCTGCATCAGATGGACGTTAAGATTACTTTCCTAAATGGTGACCTTTATGAGGAAGTCTATATGGAGTAACCTGAAGGATTTAAGGATCAGGATGCAACTAACAAGTTACAAGTTGAATAAATCAATATATGGTTTGAAGCAAGCTTCCAAACAATGATACCTAAGGTTTGATGAGGTTCTGGCCTCATTTGGCTTTGTAGAGAACAAAGTCAAAAGATGCTTATATTATAAGGTCAGGGGGAGCAAGGTCATCTTCATACTATTATATGTCGATGATATCTTGCTCACGTCAAATGATTTGACCATGTTGCATAAGTAAAGCAAGTTTTGGCCAAACATTTTGACATAAAGGATTTGGGTGAAGCATTTTTTGTCCTCGGTATGCAGATTCACCGGGAAAAATCTCAACACTCCTTGAGCCTCTCACAAAGAGTATACATTAAGCGAGTGCTACAAAGGTTTAATATGACTGATTATAAACCTGTTGTAGCACCTTTTTCTCATGGTGAGAGATTATATTTGGCACAGTGTCCAAAGAATAAAGTTGAGAGAGAGACTATGAGGAATGTCCCGTACTCTAGTGCAGTTGGTAGCCAGTATGCCCAAGTGTGCGCTAGACCAGACATTGCATTTGTTGTTGGATTGTTAGGTCGATATCTGGCCAACCCAAGTATGGGCTAATGGAATGAAGTTAAGCGAGTTTTGAGATGCCTAACGGGTACCAAAAATTATACGTTGACATACAGGAAAGTCAACAATTTAAAACTCCCTAAGTATACATCATCTGATTTCGCTATTTGTCTGGATGATCACAAATCCACATCTAGGTATATTTTTATGTTGGCAGACGGTGCAACATCATGGAAGAGTGTCAAACAGACACTGGTATCTTCCTTGACTATGCATGCATGCATGCGGAGTTTGTTGCATGTTGTGGAGTTACTATACAGTTAATTTGGCTCAGAAATTTGATTTTTGAGTTGTCTGTGGTGGATTCAATATCTAGACCTATTTGGTTATATTGTGATAATCTTGCTACTACGTTATTCAATAACAACAACAAGAATATCATAAAGTCTAAGCATTTGGAGGTCAAGTACTTGACCATACAAGAGTTGATTCAGAAGCGTGATGTTGAAGTGGAGCACTTCAGGATTGAGGAGATATTAGCTGATCCTTTGACTAAAGGACTTTGCCCATTAGTGTTTGTTAGACATGTATTTAGTATAGACGTGTTAAAGTCCTTAGACAGCAGTAGTTAGGGATCACTGTATTTGCTTTGTAAAAGTTTGTACATTTTGATGTATTATGACATTATGGTTATTTATTAATAAAGATGATCATGTTCTTTTATCCTCAGTAATAAATGTTTTTTTATATAATCATAATACATACAAAATCCTTAAGATTTATGTTGATCTTTAGCATTTTAAAGGTCATTAGGCATTTATAAAGATTGTCCTTGAGTCTATGTAATTAAACACATAAAGTTTATATGGATATCCTTAAAGTTTCAAATGACATAAAGAGATATAAGGTATTAATCCCATAAAAGTTCTCTAACGTAGTTTAGCATTTAGTTGGAGAATATAAAAGTTTTCTCTAATGCTATTTAGCATTCGGTAAGAGAAAACAGGATTTCTCTACTACAGTTTAGCACATGCAATTTAGCATAAAGTTAGAGAAATCGAGACCTACAAACGAAGATGATACATTTTAGATCATAAAGGTATCATCTTAGTGTGTGACACTCCTTTTTTCCATTCATGTTAGTGAGGTATTAGATATTAGTGATTATATTGAACCTGTGTCACACATGACATATGTGTTTGATATTTTTCGGTATCGAAAGCCTTGCAAGACGGAATGTAAAACTTTCATTATATTTGAATCAAATGTTTTTTAAATTTGGTACCAATATAGTAATGTGACTTAACTGAGTTTTTAAACTGTTTTGAACTTGACAAAAACAGTAATTAATAATTGTCCAAGGCGGAGAATGTTAGACATTTTTGTCCTTAGGGACATTTTTGTCTTTTTCCTATTAAGTAGACAACTATTAATTGTAATTTTGGTTTTTAAATAAAATATAAGTTAAGTTTCATAATTTGATCCAAATAAGGGTAATAAAATACCCCAATAAATGATCTAAATTAATGGAGTGGAAAATAGATCCCTTTTAGTGTGGATCTGATCCATATCAGCCTTGTGATGGAGAAGCCCAATATGGAAGCTATATAAAGTTTAAGGTCTCTTATAGTTGTTCATATCAATTGTAAGCATATAGTTCTCTGACCCGTTAAGAGGGCTTACGTATTGAAGAAACTATAGAAAGGCCTAAATTGAGTATCGATGAATAACTTCCTCAACTGTTCCGGAAAGATCGAAGCTCGTTTCGACATCAAAAACTGTTTTAGAACTCTGAATGGAACCGAAATTAGGTATTCTGCATTTATTTCATTTTTACCCTTTCATGTATGATTCGGGGTATGTAATACGGTCTGTACTACATATTACAATAATATCTTCTTATTTACGAGTCCCATTTAAAATTTAGCTCAAATGCTCTTGGAAAACTTTAATTGTAATTTAATATAAATAGCTTACACAACACCTGATTGATTTTTAATTAATAAAGTTTTATCTTAAATTATTGTGAAAAGAGATTTAATTAAAAATTGCTAAAAAGCTATTAATGTGGACCTACCTACATTATTGGAAGAAACTAGAAAAGCTAATTATAGTTTGCAATAATGCTTTTGTTACTTTTAAAGTTTAATTTAAAAGAGTTAGATCGTAGACGCAAGTGATAGCAAGCACCATGGAGTCTTTTTGTTTAGCCTCAAGTAAGAAAGTTAGTACCGCCAAAACTAGGATCTTTTTCTCTAAGAATGTTTCTAGAGAAACTGCACGTTGACTTAGTCACGGTCCACATATTACATGTACAACTAATCTTGAAAAATATTTAAGAGTACCCTTGATTCATGAGCGTATGACGAGAAGCACCTATCAACACATCCTAGATAATGCTCAGAAAAAACTTGCAGGATGGTGTGCAAGGATGTTGTTATTAGCAGGGCGAGTTACCTTAACCCAATCAGTAATTTCATCACTATCAATTTTCACGATGCAAATGGTATGACTTCCGCGCCAACTTTATGACGATTTGGAGAAACTCATGAGATATTTTTTATGGGGTTCAACGAACGATCATCGAAAAATGCATTTAGTTAACTGGGCGACTGTGTGTTAGCCAAAAAAACATAGGGGGTTGGGCATTAAACACATTCGTTCTACCAATGATGCAATACTGTCCAAGTTAGGATGGGATTTGCTTACTAAACCCACAACTTTATGGGTCCAAATCCTACGAGCTAAATATCGTCTAGATGTTTCTCATAAACGATAGTTAGGATAGGGGCTTCGGTAATTTGGAGGGGGATATCGGCAATATGGCAGATTGTACGCCAAGGTATCAAATGGTCTCTGAGTAATGGGAGACAAATTTTATTCTAGTTGGATAATTGGGTGGATAGATGGGGACCACTAATTATCGTGGCGATCTCTCAAATTCCTGAAAGTATTTTTTACGCTACAATTCCATATTTTACTAATGAGGCCAGAAACTGGCACTGGAATGTGTTCCAACAATATCTTCCTTCCACAGTATGTATGGATCTTGCGAATATCCGCCCTACTAGCGAAGACATAGTGGAAGACAGATTGGAGTGGAGATCAACTAATCATGGGGGGTTCATAGTGGCGTCAGCGTATGAATTAATTGAAGGACTCACCACGAACATTAATCACAGGCTTTGGGCGGCAATATGGAAATGGGCAAGATCTCAGCGGATTAGGTTGTTCCTTTGACTTTTGGCTAAGAGAAAACTACTAACAAATCAATAGTGAGTGGCTCATCATATCGACACGAATAGCAGATGTCACTTTTGTTGGCACAAAGAGTCATCACTACATGCGGTATGGGATTGTCCAAAAGTGAAAGCTCTCTGGTGCCCCTGATGTAACATCCCGTTATCGATGTGAGGGCATATCGGTATTTGGATGGATCGAGCAGTGAGTGCATTCATAATTGAATTGCACATATAGATTGCC
>JANZLD010000237.1:90380062-90399917 GCA_026413575.1 Erythroxylum carthagenense
TCCTTCAACTACTACCGGGGTCTCTCTCGCTGATCCCTATGAGTCTAAAAAAGGAGGACCGCCCGCGGGCGGCAAACGCAAACCTCCTCATGTTCCTTCAACTACTACCGGGGTCTCTCTCGCTGATCCCTATGAGTCTAAAAAAGGAGGACCGCCCGCGGGCGGCAAACTCAAACCTCCTCATGTTCCTTCAACTCCTACCAAGGTCTCTCTCGCTGATCCCTATGAGTCTAAAAAAGGAAACCCCGTGGGCAAACGTCCTCGTCATCCTCCATCTACTAAAGACGATCCCTTAGATGCGGACTTGATCGGCAAAGCACCTGGAGCTGGAAGTAGGACACATCCTGCAACAAAGGGGCCAGGAGGTCGAAGAAGGTGCCCCAAATGTTCTGAATTTGAAGCAGTTGATGATGAGAAGAATCACAACCCATTAGGTGGTAAACCCTTAGCGCCAGGGAGCAAAACCAACCCATGACCTTGAAACCACACGCCTCGACATCGCCCAACTGATATCTTTGGATTTGGACAACCACCCAGAGGGCTTATACATATATATGTATGTGTGTGCTAAAAAATAAGAACTTTTTCATGTTACGCCTTCCAAAGATGGATGATGTACCTGATCCTGTATCTATTTGGAATGAGAATAAATCATCGCGTCTGTATTAGTCTTAAACCAGCGTATTTTATGCAGCAATTCTAAGCACCGACGGAAGAATTACACAAAATAGCAACCTTATAGACGTACTCCATAATTTTTTTACTAAAATCACCTTAAAAATTTATTTATTCATGATAGGTAAGTAATTATGATTTCTTAATTGATCTTACTCAAGTTACAATTATTTCCAAAACAGATAGTCGTATGATATGTTAATTTTTATAATTTAAGGTTAAGATACCTTTTTAATTCAATGACAATTTATCTTTATTTTTTTGCTTCTTATTCTTTTACATATATTAGGCTAGATTGTTTAGCTGAAGTTTAGAATGCAACTACAATACCTCAGTTAAGATAATTTGGCTAATAGACCATGGGCAAATTTGTAATACATAACGAGATCTTAGTTACGTATTCCGGATTGAACGTGATAGAGAAATAAATGAATAAAAGGGCAGAAAATACCTAATTTCAATTCCATAATTTCAAACGAACTTTTTAAAGTTGAAATAAGCGTGAATTTACCATCGTCTCATAGGAATTGCTCACTAGGACACAGTCAAGCCTTTATACAGTTTTGTCAAAATGTAAACTCTCTTAACAAATCAAAGAATCCTTATGCTTATGAATGACATGATTTACTGCAGAAGACCTTAACTTTTATACATAACATTTATATCGAGCTTTTCCATTATAGGCTCAATATGGGTCCAGTCCACACTGATCGGGATCCATTTTCCTTCTGTACTTCGACCCATTGATCTAGATAATTTATTGTCTATCAAATTACGTAACTTAATTGATAGCTTATTGAAAAACCGAAAAATGCAATTAAACGTTGTCCAAATTTATGGGAATTAAAAAATATCCAACATTCTTCCCTTTGGACAATACTTAATTGCTGTATTAACTCATGTTTTAAAACAATTTTAAAATTCGATTAAGTCACGCTATTGTATGGTTAACCAAGTTTTAAAAACTAAAACATTTGATTCAAAGATAACGAAAGTCTTACATTCCATCCAGCAAGGCTCTCAATATCGACAAGAATCAATTACATGTATCATGTGTAAACAGATCCAATACAATCACACATATCTAATAACTCATTAACATGAATGAAAAAATGGAGTGTAGCAAACTAGGATGATATTTGTATGATCTAAATTATATTATCTTCGTTTGTAGGTCTTGATTTCTCTAAACTTTATGTTAAACTGCATTAAGGAAATTCTGTTTTCTCTCACCAAATGTTAAACAACATTAAAGAAAACTTGTTTCCTCCTACCAAATGCTAAACTGCATCAGACAAAAAATTTATGTTCTCTAACTGAATGTTATACTGCATTAGATAACCTTTATAGGATTAAAAACTTATATCCTCATATGTCATGTCAAACTTTATGGATATTTGTATAAAATTGTATGCGTCTAAATGACATAGGCTTATGGTCAATCTGTATATATGCCCAATGACCTTTAAGTGCTTAAGATTGACACAAATCTTAAGACTTTCATACTTATTATGACAATGTATGATAACACGTATTACTGAGGATAAATGATAATTATCTTTATTGATAAATCATCGTACTTTCATAATACATCAAAATTGTACAAATATACAAATGTACTTGGAGTAAACATAACGATACCCTAACTAACAATGTCTAAGGATTTCAAAGCACCCATACTATATACTTATCTCACAATCACAAGTGGGTGAAGTCCTTTAGTTAAAGGATCAGCTAACATTTCCTTAGTCCTTAAATGATCCTAATCTTAATGTCACCTTTTTGTATCAACTCCTTTACGGTCAAATATTTGACCTCCAAATGCTAAGACTATTGATATTCTTTTTTATTAATAAACAACATAGTAATAAGATTACCACGGTACAACCGAATGGGTCTAGTCACTAAATCATCCACAGACAATTCAAAAATCAAGTTTTTGAGCCAAACTGCCTATGAAGCAACCCCATAGCATACACTCTGCATGCATGGTTGAGGAAGGCACTCATGTCTACTTGACACTCTTCTACGACATTGTACCATCTGCAAACATGAAAATATAGCCTTAAATGGACTTTCATTCATTCAGACACATAGTTAAATTTTAAATCTGGATTCCCTATGAGGTTTTTACTGTTGACTTTATGTTAACATATAATCCTTAGTTCCCTTTAAATATCTCAGCAGTTACCTTAACTGCATTCTAATGGTCTACATCTGGGTTAACTAGATATTGACCAAATTGTCTAACAGTAAATGCAATATCCTACCTAGTACTTACCCAAGCATACATCAGGCTATCAACCATACTAGAATATGAAACATTTCTCATAACTTCCCTTTTTACTATATTCTTTGGACATTGTGCCAAAGATTATCTCTCATTATAAGGGATAGGTGCAACGATAGGTTTACCTATAACCGTATTAAACCTTTGTAGAACATACTTAATGTATGCATTCTATGCGAGGCCTAATGAGTGTTAAGATCTATCCCGATAAATCTGCACACCTAGGACAAAAGATACTTCACCAAGGTCCTTCATGTCAAAGTGTTTAGCTAAAAGTTGCTTAACTTTATGCAACTTGATCAAGTCATTTGACACGAGCAATATATCATCCACATACAACAGTAAAAAGATAACTTTGCTCCCCCTGACCTTATAGTATAAGCATCTTTAGATTGTATTTTTCATGAAGCTAAAAGAGGTCACAACCCATCAAATGTAAGGTATCACTTTTGGGAGGTTTGATGTAAATCATATATTGATCTGCTTAACATGCAAACCATGTTAGTTCCATTTGGATCCTGAAATCCTTCAGGTTATTCTATATAGACCTCTTCATTAAGGTTCTTATTCAGGAAAGCAGTTTTGACACCCATTTGATGTAACATTATATCATCATGAGCTATAATTTTCATAATCACTCAAAATATATCCTTCAAGGATACGAGAGGAAAGGTAACATCTAAGTCAATCTTTCTCCCTGAGTGAACCATCAGGCAATTGAGCGAGCCCATAAACAACTGAACTTTATCCCGAAATCCTTTAGGTCTTTAAACTTATTTACAGTTGACGGGTTTACAGTTCCACTACAAATCAACTAGCTCCCTGACCTTACTATGCTTTATGGATTGCATCTCATCATTCATTGCATCCCACCACAAATCCGCATTGGGTCTAGAAACAACTTTTGTAATAATAATTAGATTCACAACATGTCTAACATCATAGTCCTATTCACCAAATAGACTATGTAATCAGATGGAATAGCAGGTTGTCTCACTCTAGTGGATCTACACAACTATATTAGAACTTATACCCTCGGCAACCATTATGCGTATAGATATGGGTTCATATTCTTGTACAGGCACAATACTAAAACCTAGATCCACCAGATCTAACTATATGAGTGGTGGGTACATAATAACTGTAGTATCCATCCTGCTATCATCTAAAAGGTCAAAGGGCCTCCCATCATTATAGATCTCATATTTCATAAACTTAGTTGTTTGTGATTCCACTATTCTGGTCCCTCCTTCTGTATATTAAAATCCAATATTTTAAAAACCAGACCGGACTGACCTAAAATAGTCTGAAACCTAAAACAGTATGAATTGGACTGTTGTTTGATTCAGTTTTATCTAATAACCTTTTAGGGTGAATAGTCTGAACCAGCCTATCGATAAAAGATTGGCTAATCTTATTTCATTCATACTAAACGCTCTCCTAGCGAGATTCACTCTCTCTTCAATCACCATGTCTCACCTTCTTCCATTTATGTCCATCTTTGCCAGATCTCATCGTCATCTTCCATTTCTAGCCATCTACCATTTTCTCTAGATCTCTTAAAAAATGAAACTCTCTCTAGTCACCAATACTCTTTTCTCTTTGTTGTCCTCTTCGTAGATCTCAATGCCTCAGTCTTTTGTAGATAAATTTCTTGTCTATGTTTGATTTTGTCTTTGATTTCTTTTAAAGGTATTGCTAATTCTTTTTTGTATCTGAGGCTCAGACTTGTTACAGTAACATATGAATCTTTGGTTTTGTGATTTAGGTATTTCTGGGTAGTGCGGGTCATGTGAGTTAGAGAGTAAAAAGGTATCGGACAAGCTCCACAACTTTGGACATTGTAAGTGAAGTCTAAATCCGTCGTTCCTAAAACGGATTTGATGAATTTGGCTTCTGCAATCTTTACAATTTCTTTTGGAACTCAGCAAAATGAGTCTTGAAATCCATGAAATAAGTTCTGGAACTAGCATGTGATTAATTTTGTGAAGATAAACTCCCTAATTGAAACTATCCTTTGTCTTATTTGGAATGAGCAAGGATTGAGATTATTCTCTGAACGCTATCATTGTCTCTGTAATGAGTTAATATACTTTAAGAGGAGATGGGCAAAAGTTCTCTTGCTGAGATTCTGATTAAACATTGCAAACAAAGTCACCTCAACATTGTGGATTCAAGCAACTTGAACCTGAGAGTTTATTTTGGAGTGAAATACAGAATTTGTTTTGGAGTGAAATATAGATTTTGGATTGTGTTACTTAAATTTCACAAATACAAAATTTTCACAAATACAAATTTGATTTTTATTGTTATTTTAAGTTTTATATTAGATTCATATTTATTTATTATTAATTCATTATATAATAACAGACATTGGTGTATTTTTTATTTCAATAAAATGTTTTGTTTTTACTTATTCTTATAAATTTTACTTCTAATTTATTGTATACCAGTTTTGTAGTGGTTTATTACTGGTTGAACCTTTAAATTTTAAATCTTTCCTTTGACTGGTTCGATGTCTGGTATGATTTTTAAAACATAGGTAAAATCTGTAGCTTTTCGAGTGGTTGAGATAACTTACTAAATAGCAATGAGCATAACAAATATGCAATATGTCTTAATAAGGATTATACTACCTCAGGAGGATAGCTTTATATATGAATGTGTACAAGGTTAGCCTTCCACACTTCTTGATAATCAGGTAGATTAGACCTGTTCTATATTGACTTCTTCATGTCCTTTAGAATGCGGTTACATCTTTTAGCTATAAGATGGTCATGCATATATATATACATATATATCATATATACACAACGAAAAATAAAATGGAATCTTAAGAACCAGATCTACTCATGCATATAGATATAGAAAACAAAAACATGAAATGTAAGATGTTTACATACCTTTCTTATGATCTCCTTCGTTCTTTAATCTTGTTCATGTTGGGTTGTCGTAAACCACAACAATTAATGTACATCGTCTCTAATAAAAGTCCACACGAAGATAGAAGGATTAAACCTCACTAGGAGATGGCCAGAATTATTTCTTTGTGCTAGCAAGACAAGAACTCTTGTGAGAGTTAAAGAGAAAAAGAGTGTGTGTGTAAGAAAAGGACCTTTCTTATGTAGAGTGTGTGTGTAAGAAAAGAACCTTTCTTTTCACTTGTATCTTACATAAGATGCATAAAAATCATCTATATTTTTTAATCCATTTTGCCTTCCATAACTCTCATTACTAATGGAGAGTTATGGGAAGTTACTGGTCATAAATAACATGCATTAATGGAAGTTATATGAAGTTAATGACCATGAATAACATGTATTAATGAAAGTTTGGGAAGTTAATGGACAAATTGGCAACCAACAACAATTGTTTCTAATCCAGTCCATGTAACGCTTTCTACCATAATCACGTCGCGATATAATCCTGAAATACTCCCTCATATCTTGAATCACCATTCAAGACCATTTTACTCATTCTTCGGATCTCCTATGTGTGTGACCCATTAGGTTCCTGGTTATGTTGACCATTTGAATTAACACTTAATTCAAGTAAGTCAAAGAAAGTATCTAGCAACACGTCATGACCTCCAATTGACCGGAAAGTCGGTGGTTTGACTACGAACCTTTCTATACATAATGTTTTCATACAATTCGTCCTTTCACTATCTATACTGCACTTGGTTCAAAGTATGGTCAAAGTGTCAAATTCCACTAGACTGACTATGTCACATCTAGTCCAAGTGATATTAGATCTTGTCATGAGGATCTCATTACTCTATGTATCATCGAAGACTCTCTTTATAGCACATATCTACTCTGGTTAGAGACTATTGAGTAATGACTTCGATAAGAGGCCATGGGCATCATCTCCTTTTATCAGGAGTGCTGAATCCTTTATTGGTTACTCAATTACCTTCGAATATCTCAAGCTGTACCCAATCACCACCCTATTAGTAACCCCTGAAAGGCATCGATGAATGGAGTCAAAGCACACGATCAATATTCGAGATATCCTTCAACACCTCAAGTCAAAGGATACTTGATCTACTGCTTATAAGATCTACTGCTTGATCCAATCAAGGAGTATAACATGAGCTAGTCTATCCGGATTAATGATATCCCATCTCATTAATCTTATGACTAGGTTAAGTTTAGATACTAACATAATTACACATGATAGGAATCTCATTATTATGATCTAATCATGATTTTCTTCATGCTATGTTTTGTATCAAGGGCTTCATTAAATCAATTTAAGATCAACATCAAATCCATAAATGTATGAACATTGAAATAATGAAAAATGCCTTTATTAATCATAAAATGATTTGCATAATAAGTGCTAAAGGTGATTGCCTTTAGAGCACTTCTCTAACAAACTCCCACTTGCACTAAAGCTAATCGCCTTAATATCTAATACTATAGGCGTATACATGTGACACAAAACTCTTTTGGCAAATAGGCTTAGTCAATGGATCAACTATACTCTGATCGATGAAACTCTTTCTATCTTGACATCATTTCTACCAATGATTTCTCTAATCAAACGGTAGCACCTAAGTACATGTTTGGACTTCTGATGAGACCTCAGTTCCTTCGCCTGTGCTATAGCCCCGTTGTTGTCATAAGATAACTACACTGGGTTAGCGATGCTCGGAAGCACACTAAGTTCTATGATGAACTTCTTGATCCAAATTGCTTCCTTTATCGCTTTTGAAGTTGCAATGTACTTCACCTCTGTCATCAAATCTGTGGTCGTCTCTTGTTTGGAACTTTTTCAATTGGCTGCACCACCATTCAGTGTGAATACATTTCCAGACTGGGATCTGAAGTCATCCATATTGGATTGAAAACTAGCTTCAGTATACCCGCTTACCACAAGATCACTTTGTTTATATACTAAGAATACATCCTTAGTTATTTTCAAGTACTTAAGGATATTATTGACAACCACTTAATAACCCTCACTAGGGTCTAACTGGTATTTGCTCGTAACATTTAGAGCATACGACACATCGGGTCTAATAGCTTACATGATTGATCCTATAGTCAAAGTATAAGGAATCAAACTCATGCGAGTCCTCTCAACTTGTGTCTTTGGACACATAGATTTAGAGAGTGTAATCCCATCTATCATGGGAAGATAACCACTTTTGGACTACTCCATGCTAAACCTCTTTAACATCTTATCTATGTATGTAGATTGAGAAGGGCCAAGCAACCTCTTAGATCTATCTCTATAGATCCTTATCCCCAAAATATAAGTTGCTTCTCCAAGATCTTTCATTTATAAGTTCTTAACTAACCAAATTTTGACTGATTGAAAAGTAGAGAGATCGTTTCCTATTAAAAATATGTCATCTACATATAGTACAAGGAACACGATTGCACTCCCACTAACCTTCTTATACACACACGGCTTATCCAGATTTTGTGAGAAACCAAACTCTTTGATTGTCTCTTCAAATCGGATATTCCAACTCCTAAATGCTTGCTTCAATCTATAAATGGATTTTTTAAGCTTGCATACCTTTTCTCCATTCATGGATATGAAATCATCAAGCTGTATCATATACATATCCTTCGTTGGGTTTCCATTAAGGAAAGTCGTCTTCACATCTATTTGCCATATATCATAATCATAATAAGTAGCAATGGTTAGGAGTATCCTAATGGATTTAAGCATAGTTACTAGGCTAAACGTTTCATCATAATCAACACCTTGCCTTTGACGATAACGTTTAGCTGTAAGCCTAGCTTTATAGGTACCTACATTACCCTCCATGTCAGTTTTCTTCTTGAAAACCCATTTGCACCCTATGGTTTTTATCCTTTTGGGTAGGTCAACCAAAGTCTATTCTTGGTTTTCATACATGGAATCTATTTCGGATTTTATAGCTTGAAGCCATTTATCATTTTTTGAACTCTTCAGAACCTCTTCATAGGTAAAAAGCTCATCATCTTCTATGAGCAATACGCCGTTAAGTTCACTTATGAGAAATTCGTATCTCTCAGGAATATGGCGTATCCTACCTGACCTACGAACTTCTTGTGTGTCAAAAGATTGAAATATTGTTTCATCTTCATGAACAATAGACTTGGGTCTAGGCAATTGATTTGCGTCTGTTTGAGCATCTTGAACTTCTACAAGTTCAATTTTGTTCCCACTGTTTTCTCTTAGAAGAAACACTTTGTCTAAAAAGACAGTATGTTTTGAAACAAACATCTTTTGTTCTGAAACATGGTAGAATTGGTATCCTATAGTTTCTTTAGGATATCCTACAAACAGACACTTGTCAGATTTGGCTTCAAGCTTATCAGACTGAATCCACTTCACATAAACAAGACAACCCCAAACTTTCATATAAGAAAGATAGGGTTTCTTGTTAGTCCATATCTTATATGAAGCAATATCAACTGACTTGGATAAGACTATGTTTGATATATAAACAAAAGTTTTAAGTGCATACCACCAAAAGAATTTTGGTAAATCCGCTGAACCCATCACAGACCTTGCCATATCTAACAAGGTTTGGTTTCTCCTCTCAGCCACACCATTGTGTTGCGGTATGTAAGGTGGAGTATACTGGGACAATATTCTATTATCCCTGAGATAATCCAAAAACTCTTGGCTTAAGTATTCACCACCTCGATCCTATCGAAGTGATTTAATTCTTCTTCCAAGTTGTTTCTCAACTTCATTTCTGAATTCTTTGAACATTTCAAAGGCTTCAGACTTCTACCTTATAAGATACACATACTCATATCAAGAATGATCATACATAAAGGTAATAAAGTATACGAAACCACCTTTGGCATGTATGGACATCAGACCACATACATTAGTATGTATTAGGTCTAAAACTCCACTAGCTAGTTCACCCTTTTCCTTAAAGGGTAACTTAGTCATCTTGCCTAATAAATAAGATTCACATGTGTCATACAATTCATAATCAAATGACCTTAAACTACTACACTTGTGTAGAATGATTATCGATAAAGGTAATGAAGTATACGAAATTACATTTGGCATGTATGGACATCGGACTACATACATTAGTATGTATTAGGTCTAAAAGTCCACTAGCTCATTCACCCTTTCCCTTAAAGGGTAACTTAGTCATCTTGCCTAATAAGCAAGATTCACATGTGCCATATGATTCATAATCAAATGACCATAAACTACCACACTTGTGTAGTTTAGTCATGCATCTCTAACTTATGTGGCCAAAGTGACAATGCCATAAGTAAGACAATTTCACATTATCTCGTTTTATTCTTTTGTTATTATTGACATTTAGAACTAGATTATACATATCCAATATGTATATACCATTGCACAATGTACCCAAAGCATGTAACATTCAATTCAAATAAATTGAATAATCATTGTTTTTGACATTTAAATGGAATCTAACTTTATTAAGACTAGAAACATATATTACATTTTTAGTCAAAGCAAGTACATCAAAATAATTGTCCAATTATAATACAAGCTCACTAGGGAGGTCAATACATACGTGCCCACAGCTAATGCAACAACTCTTGCTCCATTGCCCACTCGTAAGTCTTACTCTCCCTTGTTGAGTTATCTACTATTTCTATCAGTACAGATGTGTGAGCTACAACCGGTACCTGATACCTATATGTTGTTATCAGAAACAGTATGAATATCGATAATATAGATACCTGAAGTAGATGGGGCATCAGATGCCTTCTTCTACTTCAAGGACTCCAGATAGGCCTTGCAGTTTCTCTTCCAGTGGCCATCCTTGCCATAGTGGAAGCAAGTTTTCTTCGAGGCAGTCTTCTTTACTTTCTTCACACCTCCCTAAGGACTTTTTCTTCTTTTGGCTCTTTTACTTCGAACTAGAAGAGTCCACCAGCATCACAACCTTGTTCTTGTGGACAAATGACTCAACTACCTTGAGCATGTTGACTAGCTCAGGAAATGTGCTGGATATATTGCTCATTTGATAGTTAAGCATAAATTATTGGTAACAATTAGTTAATCCCATCAAAATTAAGTCAATACTTAATTCATGACCTAAAAGAAAACCTAAGAAGGCCAACTACTCGAAGTAGCCATTCATCTTCAGTGCGTACTACACTAAGGATATCCCCTCAACCATCTTAGAGTGGAAAAGCAATCGCGAAGTCTCGAACCTTTCGAACATTGCTACTCATCAAAGAGCTCCTTGAGATGATAGACTATAGTATAAGCATCTATAGGCCCGTGCTACTTTTGCAACTCCAGTGACATAGTGGCCAGCATAATGCAACTAGCCATCTTGTTATCATTAAGATGCATCCTATATGCCCTCCAATCATCATTAGAAGCATCAGCAGCAAGGGGATTAGGAAGTGGTTCTTCCATGACATAACTAGCTTCCCGAACTTGAGAACTATTCTCAAGTTCCTGAGCCAGTCAAGGAAGTTTGGTCTAGTCAACTTGTTAGCTTCCATCAGTGACCTTAGATTCACACTAGTAATCATGGTGTTAACTCGGGCAATAGCAACCTTTTGTTAAAGAGAGAAAAATTACAATATACTTAAATGCATGTCTGTAAGGATTTTAATAACACACATTATGGCTCCCATTATTTTTCACAAATTCATAACCCTCAATATAAATCCGAGAGAACTCATAGAGAAATTCTCCTAGAGGGTCGATTTCCAATATCCCTAAGAATGACCTTGGGTTTGCCCAACAAGCTATCTTAGTTCAATCGGGAGGCATCGATCATACCAATTGCATCTCTAATGTAACTATCGAATCTAGTGCTATCAACTGTTGATGTGTGTACACTCATTAGGCTATCAACTCTTGACATGTATAGTTATAGCTAGTTCTTGCCATATTAAAGGAAGACATTAGTTTTAATATTCTAAGTGAGGTTTGACTAAGGTCTCATCTAACTTAGATGGTCTTATATTTATAACTTAGAATATTAAAACTAATGTCTTCCTTTAATATGGCAAGAACCAGAGTCCTTTTAAAGTTATGATTATTGGGCAAACCCAAGCCCACTTTACACTGATATGTTCGAACCATGGAAATAGGATTTTAGGATTAATGGGTTGGTTTTAACTAGAAGATAGTTTTCCAAAAATTGTAAGATTTGTTTTATTTAATTTTTTTGTATGTTTATATTTTGGTTCCAGAGCCTTGAAAATATTTTTATGCCATAATAATGTGTTAATTTGATGTATTATGCATGCTTAAATGATTTTCCTTAAATTTGATTTCCAGAAAAACTTTAGAAGTCATATTTGTCATTTTTTGGTATCTTATCAGTGTTTCACTGATTATAATAATTTTTGGGTGATTCTTAAATTATTTTGATCATTATAAAATGACCTAGAGATGCTTGGAATGATGATTTGATGTTCTAGAAATTTTGGAAAATTATAGAAATTAATTTTGAATTAATTTTAGTATAACGATAGATTTTCTAGTAAGACTAGAAAATTTAGCATGTGTGACAAAATTGAAGTTATTTAATTTTGGACATCAAATAATTATTTTAAGGTGAATTAATTTCTAAAATTAGGATTTCATGTTAATTATATTAATATTAATTCCAAATGAAATAACATACAATAGTAATTTTAGCCAAGTTAGTAAAAGGAAAATAGTAAATCCAAGTATTGGATTGGGCCTTTCATCTTAGAACCCATAAGATGTCATAACCAAAATGATGTGATTACATATATGCATTCTCTAATGCATGGTTAGGAGAATATGTGGGCTTATATGATGGATGGTTATGGGCTTAGGCCCAATTTTATTGGGTAGTCCATATCATGTCGGGCTTGCATAATGGATGGTTATAGGCTTAGGCCCAATTTTATTGGGTAGTCCATATCATGCCAACATTCTCTTAACCATGCATTAGAGAATGTATATATGTAATCACATCATTTTGGTTATGACATCTTATGGATCCTAACATGAAAGGCCTAATCCAACATTTGGATTTATTATTTTCCTTTTACTAACTTGGCTAAAATTATTATTGTATGTTATTTCATTTTGAATTAATATTAATCTAATTAAAATGAATTTCTAATTCTAGAAATTAATTAATAATCAAAATTAAACAACTTCAATTTTGGCACACATGCCAAATTTTCTAGTCTTACTAGAAAATCTATTGCTCTACTAAAATTAATATCTATAATTTCCCAAAATTTCTAGAACATCAAAGCATCTCTAGGTTATTTCATAATGATCAAAATAATTTAGGAATCACCCAAAAATTATTATGATCACTGATAAGTCAAAAAAAATGACAAATATAACTTGTAAAATTTTTTGGAAATCAAATTTTGAGAAAAATCATTTAAACATACATAAAAAATTAAATTAACACATTTTTATGACAAAAATATTTTTCAAGCTTTGGAACTGAAATATAAACATACAAAAAAATCAAACAAAATTGATCCTACAACTTTTGGAAAACTATCAAAATCTAGAAAATTGTTTGATAAAATTATTAAAACATTTTTAATAATTCTAAAAAAATTACAGAGGCATATACACATCCCAAATATGTTCACATAATTTTTTCAGAATCAAATTCTATGAAAATTATGTGTAACCTCATCAGTTTAGCCAATAGACATCATATGCCTAACAGAGAGACAGATTTCATTCATGTTCTTGTAAATTCGAAATTAAATATTTTATTCAAATTAAAATTATTTTCAATCACACTGAATCATTCAAATACATCTCATGAACAAATTGGTGAAAGAAAATTGTGAAAATTTTTCTATAATTAATTTCGAACAAAACATTACAGGACCCTAAGCTGTCACAACCATGAAAACAGTTTTCACATGTTATGTATTCTATATCTAACAATGCACAAGATATCTTTGATACTACTGTAAGGTTCCAATCATGCATCTCACATATAATATATGTCAAATATATGTATCAAAAAATAAAACGAAACCTCAAAAACCAGACCTACTCATGCATATAGATATAGAAAACAAAAATATGAAATGTAAGATGATTACATACCTTTCCTACGATCTCCTTCGTTCTTTTAATCTTCTTCTTGTTGGGTTATCGTAAACCATAACGATCAATGTAGATCGTCTCTAGTGAAAATCCATACAAAGATGGAAGGATGAAACCTCACTAGGAGATGATTAGAATTCTTTCTTTATTCTAGCAAAGATAAGAACTCTTGTGAGAGTTAGCGAGAAAAAAGAGTTTGTGTGTAAGAAAAGAACCTTTCTTTTCACTTGTGTCTTACACAAGATGCACGAAAATCATCTCTATTTTCCTTACCATTTGGCCTTCCATAACCTCCATCACTAATGGAGAGTTATGAGAAGTTAATGGTCATGAATAGCATGCATTGATGGAAGTTATGGGAAATTAATGACCATGAATAGCATGCATTAATGAAAGTATGAGCAGTTAATGGACAAATTGGTAGCCAACGACACTTATTTCTAATCCATTCCATGCAACGTTTTCTACCATGATTACATTGCGATATAATCCTGAAACGTTCTCTCATATCTTGAATTACCATTCAAGACCATTTTACTCATCCTTCAGATCTCCTTTATGTGTGTGACCTGTTAGGTTCTCAGTTATATTAGCCACTTAAATTAACACTTAATTCAAGTAAGTTAAGAGCGGTATCTAGCAATACGTCATGACCCCCAATTGATCGAAAAGTCAATAGTTTGACTACAAACCCTTTCATACGCAATGTTGCCATACAATTAATCCTTTCACCATCTATACCCTACTTAGTTCAGAGTATGGTTACATCACATCTCACTAGACTGATTATGTCATATCTAGTCTAAGTGATATTAGATCTTGTCCAAAGGATCTCATTATTCTATGTATCATTGAAGACTCTCCTCATGACACATATCAGCTCTGGCCAGAGACTCCCGAGTAATGACCCCGATAAGAGTTCGTGGGTATCATCTCCTTCTATCAGGAGTGGTGAATCCTTTATTGACTACTCAATTACCTCCGAATACCTCTAGCTATACCCAATCACCACCCTATGAGTAACCCCTGAAAGGCACCGATGAATGGAGTTAAAGCACACGATCAGTATCCGAGATATCCTTGAGCATCTCAAGTCAAATGATACTTGCACCATTGCTATGATGAGACTATCATTGACAGTGGAATAAAATATCCATATGATTGTCTTATAATAGGTCAATTCAATGTACTTACTACCCTTAGTAAACATCCACATGTTAACTCTAAACAACTCATGTCTATAGCTTATGAGATTTACCGCTTGATCCAATCAAGAAGTATAACAAGTGTTAGTCTATCCGAATTAATGATATCTCATCTCATTAATCCTATGATTAGGGAAAGTTTGGATGCTAACATAATTACATATGATAGGAATCTCATTATCATGATCTCATCATGATTTCCTCCATGCTATGTTTTGCATCAAGGACTTCATTAAATCAATTTAAGATCAACATCAAATCCATAAATGTATGAACATCAAAATAATGAAAAATTCCTTTATTAATCATAAAATGATATGTACAATAAATGCTAAAGGTGATTGCCTTTAGAGTACTTCTCTAACATCGGCAACACATCATTTTGTTAAAGACTGCTCAGTATAGTAAACTTAGTCACTATTCCAACCGATTCCGTATATCTAGCAAACATACCTTTTCATTTCCTGAAAAACTATGTTTGCCATGATACTCTCCTCCACGGTCAGATCTAACTATCTTGATGAATTTTTTCAATCGACTCTCAACCTTCAGTCTTTAAGCAAGAACACATAAGCTGTAATGGAAATAATCATCAACAAATGTTAGAATATATTTAGAATTGCATAATGCAATTGTATTTCTTTTTATGTCCTTATGTATTAGACTCAACAAGTTAGAAGCATAAGTTAACCTCTTTATCCTTATTTCAGTCAACTTACTCCTACAACAGTCAACATATGTTCCTAGTTCATCATAATTTAAAATTGAGAGAATGCTTTCCTTAATTAATCTCTTAACCTTAGCTCTAGAAATATAGCTTAAACTTTTATGCCACACCATATATGACATATCATTCATTAGCATTCTTCTTTTCATGACTTTTCAGCAAGATATGAAGAAGTATATATCTAATTTGGGGTAAAACACATTATACACAAACCATATTATAAGAAAGTTGTACCAATATGTTTTGTATTAAAACCAGTTGTACAAAAGTAATATTTAATACAAAACATTAACCTTCTTTTTCCAAAATTGATACAAAGATCACATATAAAATGTGTCATGTAAAACTAAAATGAACCTTACAGTAAGGTTCAGTACATATATCCCCTATAGATATTACATTCGTTTCTTCATTGTTGTCAACCATTAGTTTCTCCCTCACCTTATTTGACTCTATCATGGATATAAACCCTTGCATCATGGAAGCACCATGATCAGATGCTCCATTTTATAGCTATCAAGTACTTAATGCGACTATTGCAAATTAGATTCATAAATTGATAAGCCAAGGAGTTACCTGATAATCTCAGTCTTTCCTTCTAGGCCTTATACTGCTAGCTTCTTTATGTCCGTACAACCTTTATCAACACTGGATTGACCAGTACTAGGATGTAGAGAAGATTTTGACTTTCTATCTTTAAATTTAGTGGGTTTCACCTTTTCCTTCCCTTTAGTTTCTTCGAGGGCTGTAGGAGGAGCAAGCTTGATTTTCTCCTCCTCAGTAATGGACAATCAAAGCATTGAAGTCGCATTACTCATCCAACAAGTAATATGTCGTTACCAGATTACTAAACTCTAAAGGGAGTGTATTCAGAGTCTGGTAAATTACGAAGTCATCAGGAAGAGGAATATTAATATCTTCAGTTTACTGTGAAGATAGATCATTCTTGATATGTTCTCCATCACTCCCCCTTCTCTCGTAAACCTTATGGAGAATAATTCTTTCTTCAAGGCACTTATCTTAACATTAAGATAAGATTGTGTACCTTTGGGAGACATTACCAAGAAACTCCTTCCCTGTGCTATGTTTGGAAGTCCACCGAACAGATGGTCAGGTATGGATTTCTTAATAGTCTTCAAACACAATTTGTTAGACCAATCTCAGGTTGCATTAGCTGCTTTATGAACTCTCGAGCTCATGGATGTAGGTGGAGATGGCCTATCTATCTGTATGGTCATATCAATTTCAGTTATCTCCATAGCGTTCAGTACATCCCCTATCTACTTCTTCGTATTGAAACCGGTTAGGGTTTTAATGGTGACACTATACTTGTTGATTGAAAAGGTGACTACAAAATGACAATGTTATATTCAACATAAATGTAGGATAACAACGATATTTGAAGCCATTAAATAGTTTCTGTATCGAGAATCTGATCACACATATTATAAAACAACTATGGGCTAAATACATGATATATGCAATTAGACCTCTACATAAAAGCAGTCAGAGTACAAAGCATCAACTCTTATGAAATTACCACGTTTGGGCAAATAAATCACTTGAGTAATAGCTTTCCTCCATCTAATGACTTTATACACATCACAAAATTTTATGTAAGGCCAACACCTTTAGGCAGAATAACTAAATATAAAACCAAAGACATGCCCTAACATGTAAGCAGAACAATTCAAAATACTAACTTGAAAAGTCACCAACTACATCCTCATCAGTACTCAAAAGGTCCATAATCATAAGGGATACATCTTTATGTTATCCTCATATTTTTTATGGGCATATGGTATGTGACAATGTAACATCAATAAATGCTAAACCTGAATACACAATCTCATTGTCACACACTCATGTTGAAGACATTCTCTGAAAACTTTATTTGAGACTTTCGTAATGAAAAAATCTCATTAGAGTGACTATCGTGCGTCATTGAACACTGAATCGACCATCCGAGACAGGAGAACCTCATGTATCTCCCTTATGGTAAGTAAGTTCGTTGCACAAAAATTCACTCAAAAATGACTTTAGAATACTTAATTCCTTTTCCGAGTGACTATCATGCAATCTTGAATACTGAACATGAGACCTGAGACACGAAAACTTGAATTATCTCTCTCATGTGATGTCTGAAACATTAAAATTCATTCAAAATTGGCTTCAAAATGCCTTAATTCATTTTTCTAAAGTTAAACATTAATTTATTACCAATGTAATAAATCCAGAAAAAATAAAAATTCACTTTATGAATTTTTCGGACTTGAAAACTGACCCAAACCAGCCCGAGGTACCCTTAATGAAAATCCAAAATTTTTTGGCTTTTTTTTGGAGTTATTGTAGCACTGACGTCAGTATAACCTATGCATATGAAGAAGTGGCGTGTGTGGAACACATGTCGTAGATCGACGCACCCTTAACTGGTATGGCTTGTATGCTGCATGCGTCAGATGTGCACTCATGTGTAATCGACATGTGGCTCTCCCTCGTCCACACACTTGTTGACCACTATTGCACGTGTGAGATAAACTGCCTTACAGACGGTACTATTCATCCGTCAGGCCACACGCGCCTGTTGCTTCTTCATCGCTTTCGATTGCCGGGGCAATTTTCGGTGAGTTCTTGGGTCATTTTTCAAGCTCCTAGGTTCGTTTTCACTCCGTTTCTCAAGGCTAAACACTTTTATACAAATTTCATGCAATAATAAACAAGAAAAACCGACAAACAAAACTTTAATCTCCCATAACCTTATAGAGAAAAACCAAAAAATCTTTATTTTTAATCACTCGATCACATTACTGCTCTGATACCATATGCAATACATAACAGAACCTTAGTTACGTATTTCGGATTGAACATAATAGGGAAATAAACCAAAAAATGCAAAAAATATCTAATTTCGATTTCATAACTTTAAACGAGATTTTCGAAGCCAAAACGAGTGCGAATGCACCGCCGTCTTCATAGGAACTACTCACAGGGACACGATCAAGTTTTTCTACAATTTTCTCAAAACGTAAACTCTCTTAACGGATCAAAAAATCTTTATGCTTTGAATGACATGAGCCACTGCTGGAGGCCTTAACCTTTATACATTGCATTCATATCGGACTTCTCCATTACAGGCTCGATATTAATCTGGTCCATACTAATCAGGACCTATTTTTCTTTTGAACTTCAACCTATTGATTTAAATAATTTATTAAGTTATTTTATTATCTTTGTCCGGATTAAATTATATAACTTATCGATAAGTTATTGAAAAATTAAAAAATATAATTAAATGTTGTTCAATTTTATAAGAAATGTCCCACAAATGATTTTACGTTAAATGTGTTTAGAAAGTTGAAAGTAGAACTTACCTCTGTCGGCAGGCATATGTACAAAGTCGTTTAAGTCAATGATCAACGTGGGAAATCGAGAAAAGAAAACGTAAGGTCAAGTTCTGCTGCAGCAAACATTATCTTGTCATTGATTTAAGTTTAACTATTAAGCGAAAGGCTAAATGGATTTGAGAAAAGAAAATTGTACTATTCCTACTTTGTTTCAGTTTATATTTCAGTTTTACACCTAAACTCTGTTACTTAAGTCCCCATATAGCCAATCTTAATCTTAATAGGAAAAAAATAATACTCAATATTAAACATCAGAGTCGTACAGATTAGTTTATATAAGAAAGGTTGCAGCTAATATTGAGTTTTGCAAGTTCCGATTGGGGTAGTAGTTTCAAGAGGAAATCAAAACCTTAGGGGATGTTTGTTTCTGTTTTTTTTCTTCATTTTTTGTTGTCGTTTTTGTAAAAAGAAAAACAGGTAAGTAAAACGTGTTTGTCTTACTCTGTTGCGATTTTTTGTTTCTGAAAATAAAAAAACCACAACAGTTTTACAGAAACCAAAAAACATCGTTTCT
>JANZLD010000237.1:90467132-90477781 GCA_026413575.1 Erythroxylum carthagenense
ATAATAATAATAATAATTATTATTATTATTATTTTCTCTACTATTACCATAATAATAATAATAATAGTACTAATAATAATTATTATTATTAAATTATTATTATTATTACTATTATTATTATTATTATTATTATTATTATTATTATTATTATTATTATTATTATTTTCTCTACTATCACCACTAGTATTTTTAGTTTATTTTATATATTTTTATTTATTTATTTATTTTGTTTTTTGTTTTTTGTTTTTATACCGTTATAAATATTTATCATTTTTAATTAATATGATTTCTTTATTATTTAATATTTATTATACATATAAACATATATATATTATTTATGTATATTTATCTTTTTTATTTTTTATTATTTTCCTTATTCGTATGGGTCAATTTAAAAATAACATCTCTACTAATTAGGGATAAGGATGTGTACTATTAGACCTTTTCAGACCTTGCGTTTTAACAAGATTTATACTAGGTGCGATTGTTGTATTAAAAAGTAATAGTTAACATGCTAAAATTCTAGATTTAATGGATGATATTATTTTTTAGTAGCTTTTGAAAAATGCAACTACCTTAGTATTTATCACAAGTAAAACCGAAGTGATAGCAATCTTAGCAATTTAACTTTCTCTTAAGAGCTTTCCATGTAATTGGTAATTTTATAGAAAATAAGCAATATATAATTATACAGATTATTGAATATTAAATTTTAGTTTTAAAAAAACTAGTATATTTTTTTGCATAAATGGAAAACTTCAACCAATTACAAAGTAACTCTAAGGGATGCGGTCCCCGACAGATCCTCTTCTAGGAGGAGGTGGCACCCAATGAGTGTGTTCTCAAAATAAGTAACTCCTACATCAAAGTGACCAATATAGTTTGCAAGTCAGTCAACGCATCTGTTACTCTCTCGAAAGATATGTCGATGAGTAATAGTCCAGTTGCAGGTAAGACGCTCGTTAATGCCCTGAACAATGGGGTTGAGCGTCTGAGATTTGGTGGCTGTTGAAGAATTAATAGCTATTACTGTAGTAGAATCGACTTCCAGTTCGATCCTACGAAAGCCCAGGTTCCACGCATACGTGAAGCCTGTAAAAACACCCCAGAGTTCTGCTGACAAGGGATTTCACTAGCCTAGATTCTGAGTGAACCCTCCCAGTCAAGTGCCGGTACTGTCGCGGAGAAGACCTCCTGCTGATGCTGAGGACGATGATCATTTGCATGCTTCATCCGTATTTAATTTTATCTATCCTGTAGGCGGTTTGGTCCAGCCAGTTCTCTGAGCTTCTCGCGAGTGATGTCCTGATAGGACCTGACTTGTCCCCATGTCTGCCTGGTGAAGTAGACCTGCATAAGACACAATGAGAGAAGTAGGTGAGGAAGGCTAGTTAAACTGTTAATCGAATATGGTCTGATTTCTCCATTGCCAAAGGAACCAACAAGTGAGTCCGAAAATACGTGCCCATTCATGGTCAAACACACAGCGATGCTGGTGGAGGTTGTGAATGAGCCACTCCCGGGTTGGTGTAGTGAAAAAATTAGGAGCAACTAGGTGTGAAGGGAAAGTGTTCCACACTTGGTGCGCTCTGAAGCAGTCATGCACGGCGTGAATCGAGGATTCCTCAAAACGACAGTGTATACACCCCCATCCGTGGTGATTTGTTTATGGACTCGATGTTGGTTCGTGAGTAATCGATCGTGAGCTAGGAGTCAAAGGAATGTTCGAATTCGGGGTGGACCTTGCCAATCCTAGATCACCGTCCAAACCCCGTGGGGTGAGTCGTCAGTATCGTCCATGATTATGGAATAAGTGGATGCTACGGTAAACTGTCCAGTATCGGTCAGGCCCCAGCTCACCTTCTCCTGTCCTAAGTGGGCCTTCGGAGGAAACATACCTACAATAGTCCTACAAATTGAGGCTGGGAGGTACGATTGAAAGGTATCCCACTTCTAATTGCCTGCGGAGTCCACAAATTGATTGACACTAAGACTCAAAATGGAATCCAGGATATGGGTTGAAACATGGGAAAGAAGGAGTCTGGTTCCCACAACCCAAGGGTCTACCCAGAATCGAGTCCTTGAACCATCTCCTATCATCCAAGTCGTTCCTTGTCGAACAAGGTGCCAAGTTGCCTTTATGCTCTTCCAGATCATTGAACCCCCTTTAGCATCTAAGGTGGTGGGGAACTGATGACCGTCAAAATGATACTTTACCGAGAGGACTTGAACCCATAACGACCAGGGCTTGGCAATCATTGTCCATCCTAACTTTGCTAAAAATGCGTCATTGGTATCCCGGATGTTCCAAATGCCCAGGCCTCCCATCTCCTTAGGTTTGCAAACTTCCTCCTATTTAACTAACGAAAGCTTATTATTGTGGTTGAACGAACCCCACAAAAATTGGCGCATGAACTTCTCCAACTCGTCACAAAGACTCTAGGGCAATTGGACTATCTGCAGCGTATAACTAGGGAGGGCCGCTATGACTGATTGAGTCAGCGTGATGCGTCTAGCCATAGATAGCAGGTTGGCAATCCAGCCTGATAAGCGTTGTTGAACCTTATCAAGAATAAATTGGTAGGTTCTTTTGCTTATGTGTTTGTGTAGTAGGGGCACTCCCAGATACCTTCCAAGATCAGTCGTCTGTTGAAATCCCAAAGCCCAGGTTAAGCAGTGGGTCTTCGCAAGAGGGACATTTCTTGAATAGTAGCATCTAGATTTGTTAGGGCTGATACATTGCCCAGAAGCAGCACAGAAAGTGTTCAAAATGTCTATTATGGCAGTCACTCGATCGAGTTCTACTTCAACGAACGGAATGAGATCATCAACAAAAAATAAGTGTGAGAGAAGCGGTTCATTTTTGCTGAGACTAATAGGCTTCCATCTACCCTAGATCACTACTCGATTTATCAGGTGGCCTAACCTCTCCATACACAGGACAAACAGGTACAGTGATATGGGGTCTCCCTGCCTAATGCCCCTGGAAGTACTGAAAGCATCGTTGAGTTCACCATTCCAATTCACCTGCAGGGAGGCGTTGGTAACACACTTCATAATGAGGCTAACCAATGAGTCTGGAATCCTGATGTCGATTAGAGTATCCTGGATGAAATCCTATGATAGCCGATCGTACGCCTTTTCGAGGTCCACCTTTAAAGCCATAATTCCTCGCTGACCCATTTTCTTTTTCATGGTTTGGATAACTTCTTAAGTGATAATGATGTTATCAGTAATTAAGCACCCGGGCACAAAATTGCATTAGGTTGAAGCGACCAAATCGTCAAGGAAAGGTTTAAGTCTATTCGCGATGATCTTGGTAATAGCTTTGTAGACAACCGAGCAAAGTGCAATTGGACGGAATTGCATAATAGATTTGGGAGACTGTACCTTCGGTATGAGGACCATAATGGTATGATTGATGTCTGATTCCCAGATCTCGTGTAAAAAAAACGTTGAAGATACATAGTTAAAGAGGGGCCAATAATGTCCTATTGCGATTGGTAGAAAAGCGCTGTAAAGCCATCAAATCCTGGAGCCTTGTTAGGGGCCATACTGAAGACCGCTTCTTTGATTTTGTCTGGGCTGAGAGCACCACCCAGTTCACCACAAGTGTCCGAAGAAAGGGACTGGAATTGTCCCTGAAGCTATCAAGGGGGGTGACGGACTATCGACCTTATATAATTGCTCAAGGTAGTGATGTGCTAAGAGTCATAGACGTGTGGGGTCAGATACCACATTTCCATTTTCATCTTGTAAAGTATGAATCCTCACATGTCGTTGTCTGTTCATAATGATTGCGTGATAAAATTTGGTGTTCCTATCTCTGTGGTCTAACCACTGGCGTCGGGATCTCTGGTGCCAATACAGTTCTTCTTGGTACAGTACTTGCTCCAACTCTATTCGAAGATATACCTCCAGTTCTCAGATAGATGCCAAGTCTGAGTCTTCTTGATGCTGCTGGATGCCTTCGAGTCTAGCCAGGACTCTCCTCTTTCGGTGGAAAATATTGCCAAAAGAGGTGAGGTTCCATTGCTGTAATTTGTCGGCGAAAGTCTTAAGCGCACTACAAACGTTCTGGCTTGGAGGGATCTAATTATCAGTAACCAACTTCCTAAAACAGTTGTGGGTAAGCCAGGTAGCCTGAAATCTAAAAGGCCTACTCGTTGAAGTAGAGTGTGGGCTATGGTTAAGAGTAAGGAGGAGAGGGCGTTGATAAGATTTCAGGAAGGGAAGATAAGTAACGGAAGAATTAGGGAAAGTAGAATGCCACCTAGAAGAATAGAATACAAGGTTTAATCTAGCTAGAATTTGGCCTCTCTGCCGCGTA
Organism: Erythroxylum carthagenense; assembly: GCA_026413575.1. Taxonomy (NCBI): domain Eukaryota; kingdom Viridiplantae; phylum Streptophyta; class Magnoliopsida; order Malpighiales; family Erythroxylaceae; genus Erythroxylum; species Erythroxylum carthagenense. The sequence goes on from JANZLD010000237.1 coordinate 90,471,463, forward strand.
AAACAAGGTTCAAAAAACCCGAGATCTTGCAGCTGGAAACTGTGCACATAGTCTCGGAATTGAGAATTTATGGTAGGTTGCAGACGGGAGCCTCCACATTTGTCAACGCTTTCCAATTTGGCGTTGAAGTCCCTACGAAGTACCCAAGGTTTGGCAGTGATGCTAGCAATTTTTCGGAGGTAGTGCCATAAATACTTTTGTAAGGTGTATGTCAGGTTATCATATATGGCGGTGAAGGTAAAGGATTTAAGGTCCCAGTCTACACTAGTATGCACAAATTGCTGATGGGCTATAAGAATTCGGACAACAATATCCTATTTCCAGAGAAGTCAGATACCCCCAAAATATCCTTCAACTTCTACCTGAAAAGAGTAGCTAAATCCCAAACTCCTGATAACCTTTAGTGCACGCAACCCACTTATGTGAGACTCCATTAACACAACAAGTACCGGCTTATGGATTCTAATATAATTCTTAATAACAGGCTTGAAGGTTCGGCCCCCAGCTCCTTGACAATTCCATATAAATATAGACATAATAACGAGGTAGAAATAGGAAGTTACTCTGCATGAGGATTGACTGTATGAACAGTCTCCTCCTCCCTATGGCTTGGTGAACAATCTAGAGTTGGCTCTGCCATTTGCATGACGGACTCGATATGGATTGTCTGCATTGCATTGGAGTCCGATGTCAGGTCGGGTGGTCTCAACGAGGGTACCAATTCATGTTGACTGGTCGAGGACGAGGCTTCATGACTACAGTCTCGAATAGGTTTGGCCTCCATGTCCTTACACCCCGAGTTCTCATGAATGGGCATAGTAATTGATGGGTCTGGTGTTATTACCTCGACATGTGAAGGAATATTGAGGGCCACGTGGGAGGTGATTGGGCTGTGAGTCTGCTAGTTATTGGGTTGGGTGGCCAGTGGGAGGTTAGGAGGTGCAGTAGCGATTGGGGTCTGGAAGGAGTTGACTATGGGTTGTGCGGCATGGGCTGGGACCAGGAAGGAGCTGCCTGTGGGCTAGGCCTGGGAGAGGGGAAGCTTTTCTCCCTTTGACGTCGTTTGGCTTTGCGGATTAAACACGCCCTTCCTCCCTGAATGTGACGTTCTCTTCGGTCTTGGTTCTTTAGAAACTGTGGGAGTTAGGGATTTAGCCGTGTTGTGATGTGTTCCTAACTTGATCTGGGAGTCCGTTGGTAGCGTGGCCTCCAAGGCGTGGGTAGTAGCCCTTGCAACATTCAACAGCTCCAAATCTGTCAGAGCCACGAAGCGTGAACCTTGGAGAGAGACGTTAGGGGCTACGGTTGAGCGATCTTGACGACGAGTCGAAGGGATAGGGGGCTGCCGTCGAGGGCGTCTCTGCACCTACATCCAGGACCCGAATGTCGGTGGGCTGGGGTCTTTGGGGGTTGGATCACCACAACTTGTAGGTTAAGGCATCGTTTGTTGATCGATGGTGGGGTTCTCTATGTCGGGTTGGTTGTGTCGGCGTTGAGGGCATGTCGGCACACTGTGACCAACCAATCCGCAGCAGAGGCATATGGGGGGCAGGCCCTTATAGGCGAATTTAATGGGTTCGCTATCCAATTCGACGATTGATTGCAGAGGTAAACTTTGGTCTATGTCGACCGCTACATAGGCAAACTTTCCACGGAAGGTATTTTGTGTGTTATTGTCTATTTTCACTATTAGTCCCACTAAATTTCCTAATGCTGTGAGGATTGACAGATGATAGCGGGCTACTGAGAGTTCGGGGAAGCGGATCCACGTGACCATATGGGTGATTTTGCTGGTGGTCCGACGAAAGTTCGAGTACCATGGTTAGACAGACAAAGCATGTCCTGCGGTGATCCAAGGTCCTTGGGTTAGCATCCGAATGTAATCGTCCTCCTCTATGAATTTTATAAGGTAAAAATCATTTTCTAAATCCACCAGCTTCATTGGTCCTTTCGGTCTCCACAATGTAGTCAATCTTGTTTTGAGTAAATTGAAGCCAATTTTGAAACCAAGTAGTTTGATTATCACCGTGTTTGCCCAAGCTTGATCTAATTTTCCTTTAAATGTGTTAGAGAGCTCGATTCCTAGACCAAATTCCCCTTGTGTGATGGCAATGTCTCCTTCGGTGATTTCAATTATTCCTCCTCTGACCACTCCATTTCCCTTACACCTGAGCCAGAGTCAGATGGACCAGAGACTACTGCGCTATAACTTGGATGCGAGCTCGGGCCCGAATGTGTTGTAGGAGGGGGTCTTCATCCCTCTCTCGGATTCTAACTTTCTTGGCAGCATGGCCATCGTGGCTATTTGGATTGGGAGCACTTTCCATGTCTTCGTGTGAAGATTGTAGCTATACTTTCACTTGTCTTCGACAACATGAACGCTTACAGGAATCCTCCATGAGAAGTCGTCAGTGTTTGATGCTTGCAAAAGATGAACGTGAACAGTAGCTTTTTTCAGAGAGAGTTAAAAAAAACTAGTATTTTTAGTGAGGAAGACACTTTCGAACCTGTTAACTTTGTAGATCCAAAACCTTTGTTTTTCTAACTTTCAACTGGAATGGGACCCAAATGAACCTATGGCATTTATGCCTTTGCCCGGAACACAGTTTGACTTATTTCTAGTTTTCTGTCAGTTCATAGGTACTTGACATTTGTGCCCTCTCGCCCCGTAGCCAATCAGACCACTACAGAATTGGACCATGTCATCCATTCAAAAGCCACAGGTCATAAGATTGCTAGTATTGTTTTTTTTAGAAATTAAAAAATTTTCATTAATGTTAAGAGATATACATTGGAGACTTTGAACAATAAGTCAGCAACGCATGACTTCAGATACCAGATAACTAAACAACGTCGATTGAACTCTTCCCAAGTTAAAACAAAAATGACCCCGTTAAGAAACCTCCTCGACTATTAGGGTAAAACTACCCAGACCTTTCGCGCATCTTCGAGAAATTTCCCAATTTGATTGGGCGATGAGTCGCTATTCGTCTGACGCTGAAGAGCGGTTGTTAAGGTGGAGAAGACAAAAACGATCGAAAAAATGATGGAACATCTCTGCAAAGATTGTTGTTTCCAGGTAAACGACGTCAACTCGTAACGTATATAGCGATTAGGGTTTAATCTAGGAACCTCCTTGTGTCTTGCAGGTGTACCCGTGCCAAAGTTGCCTGCGAGCCTCTTCCAAACCAGCTGTATTTCACAAGTAAGTGTCTCCTTCTAGAACAAACAGTAGAAATTAGGGTTAGAACCTGAAAAGGTGATTGTTGTGTTAAAGGAGAAGCTCGGATTTGCAGACTTGCAGGGCTTCTACTACTAACTTTCCAAAGAAAGGAGGGGATGGTCTGAACCAAATCAGGTAATTTTGATCACTCACATTTAGCTAGTCTCTTTTTGGAGTAGTAGGAGTTTGTAAGTCACAAAATATGATCTCCCCTGAGAAGGCAAAGATCAAGTGTTGTAGATCTAAGTTGTAATCTAGTTTTTGCATAGCTTGGTGAGTGAGATTATGTAGCTTGTCTTCTGGGTAATTAAAGCCTCCGTATGTAGGCCATTCTCCTACTACAATGTAGGTGTAACTGATTAATAATCAGTTGCTCTATAATGCTTGTAGTGATGGTCGCTATAAGAGAGGTCATTGAAATGGTCTGGTCCTTGAATCGTCTACTGTTTCTCTCATTCCATATTACCTGAACACATGTAGCCACAGAAAGAAGGGTTATAACCTTGTCATATTTGGACATGTTCAAATTAGGAAGCCCTTGCATTATGTCTAGGAGTTTCCAGAGATTAAGGTCTAGCGTACTGAGGGTTAAGAATAGAGACCAGAGTGTTTTGGAGAAACCACAATCAAAGAAGAGGTGGTCTCTGGATTCATCCACTAGGTGATAGAAAATACAAAGTTTAGGGGAGGTTAGGAAGTTTAATCGATCCATAGTACTCAGCCTATTCCACATTGCCAACCATAGCAGAAAATTCATATTAGGTCTGAGGGTTTTATTCCAAGCCAGAGTGTCCCACCTTACCCTATTTTCTGTCCTAGCACTAAGGTTCCTTACTGCCTTAGTAGTAATCTCCGAAATTGGGATACCCCTCCAGAAGCAGTTATCTCTCTCCTCCTGTCTTATGAGAGGAGAGATGTGTAGGCATGTTATCTCATCCGAAGATAGAGTCCACTCACCATTACTCATGATTGCTTGGAGTTTAGCATCCTTGGGAATGCGGCCTAATAGAGAAGTGGCTATGTGATTTTGAATTAAGGGACCATTTCCTAACCAGTTATCATACCAGAATGAGAGTCTTTCACCCTCCCCTATTTGGCAAGTTAAATGCTGATAAATCTCTCCTTTCATACTAAGGAGTTGGTTAAAGAACCAAGTGTTGCTAGGCTTAGTTTTTAGAGATCAGAAACTCCTTCCTTTCAAAATATAAGTATGCATCCATTTGGCCCACAATGATTAATCCTGATAACTTAGTAGTCTCCAGATCCTTTTAGACATGAGGATTCTATTCTTAGTAACTATGGATTCAATTCCCAATCCCCCTTCTTCCTTGGGTTGACATATAGCCTTCCAACCTACCTTGGCCATACCTTTCTCCCCATTCTTTTTCCCCCATAGAAACTGTTTCATCAGCCTTTGTATTGTTTTAGCCAGTCCTTTTGAGAGGAAAATGTATGAACTCCAGTAGGTGTTCATGGACAGAATAACAGATTTGAGAAGTTGTAGTTTACCCCTATAGGAAAGAGCTTGATTTTTCCATAAACCCAATTTTTTCTGAATCTTTTCTATCAATGGAAGGCATTCACAGAACCTGGGCCATTTAGAACAGATAGGAATCCCCAAGTAGTTTAGAGGAGGAGTTTTAACTTCCATACTCGTAGCATGAGCTAATACATTTGAGAGATGAGACGCACTCTTGAAGAGAACAATGAAGCTCATGTGGAGATTTGCACATAATCAAGACATCTCCTTAAATTGAGTAAGAGTAGCCCTCATGAGAGAAACTGACTGCATACTAGCTTTGCATAGGAGGATGAGATCATCTGCAAAACATAAATTTATTAGTGAAATCCCTTTGCATTTTGAATGGTATCTGAATCTTGGCTCTCGAGAAATATTGTACTTGAGCAACTGAGTTAGGACTTCCATACAGATGAGCAATAGGTAGGGGGAGAGGGGATCCCCCTGCCTAAGGCCTTTTTTTCCCCCTGAATTAAGCCAGTGGGACTCCCATTTATCATAATCCCATAAGAAGCAGTAGATATACATTGTTGGATCCAATTAATGAAGATTGAAGGAAAATTCATTTCCTTCAATACTTTTAGTAAGAATCCCCAGTTTACACTATTAAAGGCTTTCTGTAAATCAACCTTAATGGTGAAATTTTGGGAAGAGCTCTTGCAAATATACCCTTTTAGGAGTTCTTGAACCAACAGAATGTTATCTCCAATATCTCTACCTGCTAAAAATGCCCCATAATTCTCACTAATGAGAAATTTCAGAACCTCCTTCATCCTATTGACCAATATCTTGGCTATGATCTTGTATAGGAAGTTTGTGCAAGATATAGGCATGTAATCAGTCCACGATTCTGGGTTGGGGTTTTTAGGAATTAGGCAAAGGAAAGTCTTATTGATTTCCTTTAGAAGTACTCCTTTTAAGAAAAATTCCTGCACTGCCTCTTTGATAATTCCACCCAAGCAAGACCAGGTTTTCTGATAGAAGAAGCCATTTAAGCCATCCGGACTAAGGGCTTTAGATTCATTCATGCTAAACACAACCTAATCAATTTCTTGATCAATAACAGGTCTAGTTAGCCTATAAACTTCTTGGTCTAGGATCTTAGAAGTTACAAACTGGCTAAGGTTCAACTCCTGCAAAGTTTGGATATAATCTGACCTTAGAAGTTTACTGTAGAAAGAAAGAGCATCCCTTGCTACCTCTTCTTGGCCAAAAACCTCCCTTCCATCTTCAGATTTAATGGAGGTAATTCTATTAGTATGCTTGCAGGCAAACAGAGTATTGAAGAAAAATTTAGAGCATCTATCCCCCTCCTTTATCCAGGAGATCCTAAATCTTTGCTTCAGTAAAGAGTGATGGCTTTCCATAACGTCCAAATATTTTTTAAGGGCTTCCTTTTCAGTTGAAGCTACTTCTTCATCTAAGGGATTTCCTGCCAAAGCTTGTTGTATGGAATATAGTTTGTCCCTAGAGAGATCAATCTCCTTAGCAAGATTCTGACCTCTCTTCCCATTAAGAATCTTCAACTCCTGCTTTATGGCCTTAAGCTTTTGGATACATATGTATTGCTTTGTCCC
>JANZLD010000237.1:90570971-90594462 GCA_026413575.1 Erythroxylum carthagenense
TAAAAATTAAAACTCAACATAAATATTTGAAATTACATTAATATTTGAAATTATGTAAATATTTGAAACTACATAAAAATTAAAACTCAACATAAATATTTGAAATTACATTAATATTTGAAATTATGTAAATATTTGAAACTACATAAAAATTAAAACTCAACATAAATATTTGAAATTACAAAAAATTAAAACTCAACATAAATATTTGAAATTACATCTAGACTTATTTTATTTATTTAAATAAATAAATAAAAATTCTTGCATAAATATAAATTAATTTAGTTAATAACTAAATTATTGTGGTTATATAAATATAAATTAATTTAGTTAATAACTAACTTATTGTGGTTATATAAATATAAATTAATTTAGTTAATAACTAAATTATTGTGGTATATTCTTTGTAAAAATCTTGGTATAAAAATTTGGTGTAAAAATTTGGTGTAAATGGTTGGAGCAACACCAAATTTGGTGTAAAAAGATGCTGAGAATATTCCACTTTACACCAAATTTGGTGTAAAAATTTGGTGCAATGGTTGGAGATGCCCTTAGTCACCAGCTACTTGATTTCTTCACGCCTATAATCAGCCCACAAATCTTTTTGTAGTCTCTATCTACCAACTCACTTTGTCTTTTCTTGTCTAACTTTTAAACCCATGCAGCACACTTCAGATATATCTCCAGCTCACTTATTTCATTTCCCATCCACCAGCTACGTACATAGGAAACTCCACCAATTAGAGTGTAAGTTTTAATCTTGATTTGCCACTAATGTCCGCACTCCCTTTGTCTCCTAATTTTTGTCGTCTTCTTCATAAACCCACACATTACCAAGCCAACACATTCACGCATGCCTTCAGCCGCCAACTACAGTCAAAGAAAAACGCCTAAGCCACCAAATCACGCTGTTGTCTCATTTTGAGATGTTTTCCTTGCTTTAGGCTTTTAAAAATTCCAAACCCAATATGTGCCTAAAATTCAAACAAATAAGATTTAATTAGTGCAATGTAAACATTAAATGGACAAGAGTTTAATAAATTATGTATCTAAAATTAATATAAAATGTCCATTAACATTATACACATCTTAAAATCTCATATAAGGCTAACACCTGTGGGTAAAATAACCAAACATAAGACCAGAAACATCCCCTAACGTGTAAGCAAAACAATTCAAACTACTGACTTGAAAGGTCACTGTGGTAATTACATTCTTATCAATACTCAAAAAGACAAATACAAGGGATACATCTTTATGTTATCCTTACATTCTTTATAGGCATATAGTATGTGACAAAGTAACATCAATAAATGCAAAAAATCGAGTGCACAGTTTCATTGTCACACACTCATGTTGAAGACATTCTCTAAAAACTTCATTTGAGACTTTCGTAAAGAAAATTCTCAGTAGAGTGATTATCATGTGTCATCAAATACTGAACTGACCACTCGAGACATGAAAACCTTATGCATCTCCTTTATGGCAAATTCGTTGCTCAAAAATTCACTCAAAAATGGCTTCAAAATATCTCATATTCCTTTTTTGATCGACTGTCATGCAATCCCGAATACTCAATATGAGACCCGAGACACAAAAACTTGAATTATCTCCCTCATGTGATATCCAAAACATAAAAATTCACTTGAAATCGAATTCAGAATACCTTAATACCTTTTTATAGAGTTAAACTTTAATTTATTACTAATGTAATAAATCCAAAAAAAAAGGAACAACTTACTCTATAAATTTTCCGGACCTAAAAACTGACCCAAAACACCATAGGAGACACAACTATTGCCCGTTGGAGCGACGTGGCTCGACGCGATTGACGCATGCATTGCATGCACCAACTATACACACACTCTCCCACCATTGTAGCAGCGTCAGGCGTGTGCACTACATGCACCCGACGTTTTCTCCCACTTCCGAAGCTAGAGGCAATTTTCGGCATCCTGAGATCAATTTTTCACTTCGTTCAGCTCGTTTTCGACCCTTTTTTTATAGCTAACCTTATGTATTCCACTTTTATGTAATTATATTCGTAAAAAAACTGGAAAATCGATTTAAAAACGGAGAAAAACCATATGAGATAAAAAAACCGAAAAACCTTCGTTTATGATAATCCGATCATGTAACCGCTCTACTACCACATGTAACATACATAGTATAGACTTTATTACGCATCTTGGATCTATATGAAAGGATTAAAAACGAAGATAATGCAGAATATCTGATTTCGGCTCCATCTCTGATTCCGATGTTGATTTTATGTTCCAAATGATCACGTACCTCCTGGGATCTTTACGAAAAATGTTTAATGAGATAAGGGCTAGGTCTTTCTACAGTTTTCTCAATATGTAAACTCTCTTAACGGGTCAGAGATTCCTTATGCTTACGATTGATATGAGTAACTACAGGAAACCTTAACCTTTATATCGTTTCCATATCGAGCTTCTCTATTATAAGGCATATATGGATCCGATCTATACTAATTGGGAATTATTTTCTACCTAAATTTCGACCCATTAATCTAAATTATTTATTGAGCCACTTTATTATCTTTATCTAGCTCAAATTACGTAACATAATTGATAATTTATTTAAAAACTAAAAAATACAATTAATAGTTGTCAAACTTTATAAGAAATGACAAATTGAAAAAAAAAAGAGTCTAGTTTACACAATATTTGGATTTTTTTAAAAAAATTATATCTTATATTTTACTACAACAAAATTTAAATATATTGCGACCGAGTCCAAGGTCCGATAAGTACGACTTCTTTTAAGGAAAGAAAATTGTATTATTCCTACTTTGTTTCAGTTTATAGTTCAGTACGACACCAAAATTCTGTTACTTAAGTCCCCATATAGCCAATATTAAAAATATTTAATACTCAATATTAATTAGAGTAGTATTAATTAGAGTAGTAGATATTAGTTTTTATAAGGAAGACTGTAGCCAATATTGAGTTTTACAAATTTAGAGTCCACTAAAATAAGAGGAAATCACTATTTGTAAGTACTTTAACAGCATCAAAATTTAACTATCAAAACATCACGAGTCTTTTAATTTTGCACCTATTTTTTATTGTAGTTTTTAGGTTTTGCTTTCTACTTTTAGTTTCCAATTTTCTTTTTAAATAAAGACAAAAACTTGTTTGGTTTTTATTATTAATAATGATAATTACATATTAGATAAAATTTAAAAATAAATTATTTTTAATTAATTAAATTAATTTTAATCTCTTATATAATATTTATTAATAAATTATCAATACATTTTGTTTTATTTATTAAATAAACAATTTAAATTTAAATTTTTATAAATTAATATCTATTTCAAGTATATTTTAGTTGTTAAATCAAAAATTACTTTAAATTGATATATTTTGAAGATATCTTAAATTCAATTATATTTATTAATAATTATTTAATTAATTTTATTTAATTTAATTACAAATTTTAATAAATTTTAAAAATTAAATTACACATAATTTTATTAATAATTAATTTTAATTAATAAAATATATAATATTAAATTAATTTATTCATAATTTTTAATGATAATTAATATAATAACTAACTAACTAATATACATTTAGTTGATAATAAATCAAATTATGAAAAGTAGAAAAAACAAAAAAATATCTTTTTTTGTAGTTTTCATAAATTGAGAAAAACCAAACTTAAAAACATAAACCAAAAACTCAAATGAGCAAATTCTTTTTGTCAAATTTAAAAACAAATATAAAACACCAATAATATAAATAAAAACAAACAAACCCTTACTTTTACTTTTAAATACTTGTTACTTTTACTTTTAAATACTTGTCTAGGTAACTACACAAAGAGTTCAAGATCGTGCGATCTTATGTCAAAATTCCTGTTTCTCTGTACCTAAAATAAGGGGGAGAACGAAGATGTCGCTTGAATCCCAATGAACATGACAAAATATTCTAGCTAATTAGAGAATTCATGCACTTCGGGCAAACAGAAGCAAGTTTGGAAAGACATCGCTATTTGTCGAGAAAAATCAGTTTCTTGGGGCCTGTTAACAGTAATCTTATGTAATCTTATCCTTGATACTAGTCCTTAATTCTAGCTTCTAATATTTAACTAATTGATATGATTGTGTAAACAGATAGCATATAATTAGGTATCTCATTTTTATTTAATGAGGTTAATTATATATAAATACCTCTCTTTCTACATTTGATAGACACGCTAAATTACATAATTTTCTTCAACATACTTTTTCTGTTGTCTATTTATTTATGACATTAAAATTTCTTTTGAAAAAATGGGCAGCCATTGACTGACCCAATTGGGCCATAGGCCGCACTCAAGTCGAGGCTATCCTGACGCGGGCCCCATGACCCGTCGAGTCATTGTCATTCCTAAAAAGAATTAAAAATTTCAAGAATTTTCTGTCAAAATTTCTCTCATAGCTTTTGTCATCATATTGTGGTTCTCACTCTATTCCAAAAACAATTTGTCATGCACCAAATTTTTCTCTTGGGTTGTCAGACTATTCTATTAGACGATTATTTGGGATGTAGTTTTTTCCGTCTTATTAGTGTTTGATGTACTTTCTCCCTTTTCATAAAAAAAATTATTCCTCTACTGGAGTATAACGCATTTATGCAAATAACACTGCCAAAACCTCTCTCACACGTCATCATGCACCTCTTGAAGCACCTGCAAAGCACTAGCTAGAAGCAATAGGTGGAAGAATAAAAGTTAAACGACGTCATTTTGGACACATCACAACATCACCATTTACGCTCCAATTTATGATCACTCTAAATCATCTCTGTTTGGTGACATTATTAGCCACAAAGGTACCACGTCAACGAACTAGGTCATAGTTATGGCCACATCATCATCTTACTCAATGCCACATCACTAGTCAATGTCAGCCTATTGGTGCCACATCAACTTCTGTTTTCCATATTAACATCGCTCATTCTACCACGTATCCTTACCTATTGGTGTCACATCAGCTTCTATTTTCCATGTCAACATCATGCTCATTCTACCATGTATGATGTATCTTTGCACCATTTGTCCACGTGTCAAATCTATCCCTTACTAGTTCGATTAGGTTTGGTTCGTTCTAAAAATGATGACCACAACTTTGAACACACTGTTTGACCCCTTCTTCTTTAATTCCTTTACATATCAAATCGGTTCCCAAGGCTTTTTGATATTTTGAATCCATTTTTAAGTTCAAATTGATCAAATTTGAACTCTACAAACAAGTTTCCTCAATTTTCTTACCTTTTCTTCATTATAGATAACTTCAGACTCCACCAATACAATCTAAACCCTATCAATTTTACAATTGACATATCAAACTATAATTTATGGGCTAAGAAAGTGTGCATTCTTCTCAAAGGGAGGCTCTTGTGGCAAATTTTTATTAGAAAAATGCAAAAGTCAACAAAGATGGCAGATGAAGAAGAGGAGAAATTCATAGAGCGCCTGATTTATTGGGATGGGATGAACCATCAAATCCTAACATGATTTAGAAATACACGTGCTAAAGTTATCAAACTTGATTTTTAGCATATCGGCATAACTAAGGAGGTATGGGAGTTTTAAAGAATTGTTAATATATATTTAATGATGTTAATCAATTTCAGCTTTATTGAAGACTTCATCAAATGCAACAATAACCTAGCCAAACAATTTATAGTTATGTGTTAGAACTATAAGAACTTTGGGATTAAATAGAATTTGGAGATCCTATATAGCCCAGTCCTCCTGCAGCCATCATCTATTCAAATCTCCACAATCATCAATATATTTGACATTTATTGATGACTATTGGAAGGAATTTGAGTCCATTTGCGTCTCTCTTTTCCATCGAGGTTCCTTGCCAACTCTTGACACTATGATTAAGGACTATAGAAGAAAATCATCTCAATGCACTTCGTATAGAAAAATTTATCCCATCTAATAATGTTGTTCTAGCCACTCAGACTTCATTCTCATAGAGTTCTAAAAATTTAGCCAAGAAATTTGATAAAAGATCTTGTTGCTATTATATAAAGCCTGGCCATCACATCTCCTTCTACTATTGTTGTTACTGCTATAAAGGTTCTTATAGAGAGTACTTCTCCCAAATTATCTTCAACATTTCATCATACTCTTCTCTAATAAGTTCAGCCCAGTTATGATATTGTCTCTTCGGCTACCTTGTTTATTACATCAGGTACTACATCATCATCGTACTTTGATTCTGCCTACTGTAATTAAATGACCTATAATTCCTCTATTCTTACATTTCCACAAACACCATTTATTTCACATATTGATCATACTACTAACAACTCCACTAGGCATGTTCAAAATATAAGCACTGCTTAAACAAGTAATTTAGCTTTGCTCGATTCTTTTTTCCTAAACTATTTTTAAATGTCATTTTTGTTGGTTAATTAAGTGAACTTGGTGTTAACTTATCCTTTTTAAGTAATGGTTGTACTGTGTAGGATTTACAATTGCGTAAGATCCTGGGGACATGAAGTAAGGATAGGTGGTTGTTTGAACTTACTTTCCTCCATATTCCATCCAAAATTGATGTCAGGGTTATCACTTCTCATCTTTGGCATTCTCTCCTTGGTCATATTTCTCTTATTATATTAGGATCTCTAATTTCTAGTAGTTCTTTGGGCTCTGTTAAAATTGAACGCTATGTTTGTGTTTCATGAATCATGCTCCTTAAGATATTATAAGTAGTTTCAGATATTATGTACTTTTTTTAGGATCGTTTTTTTTTTTTGATTTCACTCTGATTTATCAAAAAAAAAAAAAAAACAGTTTTACTCCTCATGATACTATGAGTTTTAACAAAATGGTTGAGCAAAATGAAAATATAGACATGTCCTCGATACTGTTTTAAGCCCTCTTTATATCTTCTTGTTATATAAAAATCTTTTAGGGAGAAGCATCTCTTACTTCTATATATAATATAAATTGTATTAGTTCTTCTGTAATTGGTAACATCTCTTTATATGAACATCTGATTAACTGTACACCCAAATATCAAACTCTCAAAGTTCTTAGTTATGCTTATTTTATTATCATATAACCTCATGAGTACACCAAACTAGAACTATGAGTATGAATATGTTATTTCTTAGGATATGACATAGAATACAAAGAGTATAGATGTTGTGATCCTTTATCACAAAGACGTTGTATCTCTCATCAAGTAACCATTTCGGAATATAAGATGTTTTTTATTCTTTCAAAGTTTTGAGTTAGTGAACCCCCTCATTATTGTCTAATCCTACCATATCTTTTTTACTTGACATTTCTTTTAGAGATTCTTCCAATAACCCATCCAACTTGATTCAACATATACTTGGACCTACTGCATCTTCTCTAACTATGGATCCACTAAATCCTTTAAATGATCATCCTCATTAAAACCTCTCTCTCCACCACTAATACTTCATCGTACTAATCATATAAGTCAACCTTCTGTCTCTTTTCGTGATTTCTATATTTATTATAATGTTGTCCCTCTATATAAACCTCATACCTACTGTGAGGCCAATAATGAACCTTTATGGAAGGAAGCAATGACAAAATAGTTACAGGCACTTATACGTACAATTACTTAGGACTTGATTGACTTACTGATAAGTCAGTTATTGGTGGCAAATAGGTCTATAAAATTAAGATTCGAGTGGATGAATCTATACAAACATATAAAGCTTGCCTTATTGATAGAGATTTCACTTAGGAATATGGTAATGATTACAAGGAGACCTTCACTTCTGTAGCCAGATTAACCTCAATTCACAGTCTCATTATTATTGCTACTAGTAAATCAAGGAATTTATTTCAAATAGATGTCAAAAATGACTTTTTTAATAGAGATCTCACAGAAGAAGTGTCTATGTAATCTCCTTCAAAGTATGATCATCCTCCTAATAAGGTTTTGCAAAGCTTTATAATGAATAAAACAAGCTCCTTAAGGTTAGTTTAAAAATTTTAGTTCCTCTATTGCATATCTTAGTTTCTAGTGCAATTCTTATGATCATACCATGTTTCTTTACAAAATAGTTTAAGGGTACACTCTTCTCCTTTGGATAATATGATAATAACTAGTAATGGCATAAAAGATATCTCTACCCTTAAGATTGTTCTTTATCAACAATTTGAGATGAAAGACCTAGTTAGCCTAAAGTATTTTTAGGGTTTTGGTATCCTCTAATTAATTTGGATACAATTTGTCAAAAAAAAGCATGCTACTGATCTCATCTCTCGAGCTGATAACACAAATATAAAGACTAGTAGCACTCTACTTGACTCCAATGAGCTCATTTTTGCTTTTGATGGGAATCTACTTATAGTGATGGTACACTTTATCATCAATTAGTAGGCAACCTTATCTATCTTACTGTTTCTCGACTAGATATTGCACATACTATTCACATTATGAATTAATTCATGTCTGCACCTCATACTACTCACTTCTCTATTGTTCTTCATATATTAAGGTATAACAAAGATAATCTATTTCACATCCTTCTTTTTTACTACTATTTCCCATTGGAGCTACCCATTATGATGACGATTATGTTGCACAATCTACCAATAGTTACAGTTTCTTTTTGGGAGTATCTCTCATTTCATGGCATAGTGAAATACAAACAATTGTCTCTTGATCCACTATAGAAGTTAAATAAAGAGCTCTTGTTGATATTACCTCTAAACTCCTCTGGTTATGATGACTACTTCAAGATATAAGTGTATCTTTCTTGTCGACAATTCCTCTTATTGAAAACCAATCGTGATCGAATCATAGGCACAATCAAAAATAAAATTCTATGATTTTGACCAGATCTTGATAATTGAATAACTTGAATAATTAAACACGAATAATAAAATTTAAATTTATACTTCATTTAATTTTCTCGTTGAAAACTTTTTAATGTGTCAATCACGAGTTGTTCACGCATCTAATCTCTAACAGTATCCACAGAACAATTTCTTAACTCTTGAGAGGAATTAAGTAGAAGTGCTAGCTCCTTTATACTTATTCCTATTTATAGAAATAACATCAGGGTTTCTAATTTCTATTAAAATTATATACCTCAAATATAATTAAAGTCAAACTCTAATTATAATTTTGACTTTAATTATAATTAATTTAATTTTAATAAAATCAAATATCTCATATTTGGCCTAAAAGTTTCTCAAACTTTAAAATTAAGTCCAACTTAATTGAAATTGAATTTTCTTTAATAAAATTTTCTTTATGTGTTATCCATTAAGTTCTTAATATATTGGTAATGGTTATAATTCTAATTCTATTCATAATTAAAACTAGATAAACTAAAACTTCTTTAAATTTGTCTCCAATTCTCTAATTAAACAATTTATTATCATAGATCAAGATTGACATCTAGCAATAAGTCATGACCACCTAAATATATGGAACATCAAAATGGTTTGACCTAACCTATCCATTGACGGTTATGATGTATAATTTAATCCTTTCATTATCCAATGTTTCAAATGGATAGAGTAATAGTATAGGATCCATTCTTTTGTATAAGATCATATTCGTTCTTGTCAATTAATAATTGATTTATAATTGATATTTGAAAGCATCTTTTCAAATTTTATTTTATTCTTGCAAGAGAATTCCATAAATCACCATTAATTAATAACAGTAGAATATTCTCTCTAATTACTTTAGAGTGACGAATTATTTATTGACTTCCTCAACTATTTCTATATGGTTCATTATGCATCTAAATTCTACCAACTGAATTATCCTAGGATAATTTATAATTAGCATCAAAATATAGTAATTACCATATGAGATACCTTAGTAATCCCAAGTCTAAGAATCAATTATACAACCACCATTATGAGAAAATTCACAAACACATAAGTAATATTCCATTTGGGATCCTTAAAGTCAGGTTAGTTTAGTGAACTTATTCTCTAATAACCACCATGCATTAGTGTAAGTATTTCCATATTTTAATTTATTAGATCACTTACCTTTCCATAAGAAAGAACCATGATGTGTCCAAGTTTTACCATTTTATTGATATCATGTCTTTGATGAAACTACAACTAGGAACAATTTGGGAATGATACATAAACGAAAATTGAATCTCATAATTATGATATTATTATAATTTCAGTTACACAGTAACCATTTCAAGGATTTTGCCTTTAATATCAAAACATCAACTATAATTAACACAATAAATAAAGATAAATAATTTTTTATTAATTAAAAAATAATTTCATGCATCAAATTGTAACCAATTGATTGACTGCAAGGGTATCAACTAACAATCTCCCATTTACATTAAAGTCAATCACTTATGTATTTAATGCCATATCCATCCATATGTCAATCATGTCTCTTTTAAGACAATGGCTTAGTAAGAGGATCTAGAAGATTCTCTTAAGTTGGAACTTACCATTATCCCCATGATTAAGTAAAACTTTCTTAGTATATGTTTGGACTGTAGATGAGACCTTGGTTTTAATGTCTTATAATGGTATCTTGTTGCCACAGTATAATACCAACAGCTCAACAACTCTAGGAACTACTCCAAGTTTAATGATGAACTTCTTAATCTATACCACTTCCTTTGAACCTCTGATATTCAAATGTACTTTACCTCGGTCATTAAATTTGCAATGGTTAGTTATTTGGAACTCTTCCAACTAATCGCACTACCAACGAGAGTGAAGATGTACCCTAACTGTGATCGACTATCATCTAGATCTGATTGCAAACTAGCATCGAATACCCTTGAACTCTTAGTTCAGCTCCTCTATAGACCAAGTAGATAACTTTAGTCCTTCTTAAGTACTTTAAGATATTTTTCTAGATTGGGTTGAAACTTGCTCGTTATAATTAAAACATAAGAGACTTTTAGTCTAGTATATAACAACGTATACATGATTGCTCCAATCATTGAAGCATATGGAACACAATCCATTTTAGCTCTATCTTCTTATGTCTTAAGGCACATACCTTGTGAGAGAGAAATCTTATACAACATGGGTAAGAATCCACTCTTGGAATTATCCATGCTAAACCCCTTTAACACTTTCTCTATGTATATAAATTGGGATAACCCAAGCAACCTTTTTGATATATTTCTATAGATCTTTATTCCCAAAATATAGGCTGCTTCTCCCATATCCTTCATGGAGAAGTTCTTGGATAACCAAATCTTTTCATATTGGAGCATTAGTGTGTCATCTCCAATCAATAATATGTCATTTACATATAACAGTAAGAAAATGATTGGACTTCCACTAACTTTCTTATACACATATAGTTCATTCATATTTTTTATAAAATCAAACTCTTTGATTGACTCATCAAAATGGATATTTTAACTTTGTGACACTTGATTAAGTCCATAAATAGACTTTTGCAACTTACATACTTGATTAGGAAATCTCTTAGACTCAAAAGCCTCAGGTTGTGTCATATGCACATCCTCCTACAAATTTCCATTGAGAAATGTTGTTTTGATATCTATCTTCCATATTTCATAATTATGATATGTGGCTTTAACCAATAAGATCCTTATAGATTTAAACATAGCTGCTAGGAAAAAGGTTTAATCACAGTCAACTCTTTGTTTTTGTTTGTAACCTTTAGTCATTAACCTTGTTTTGTACATATGTACTTTACCATCTATGTCAGTTTTTCTTTTAAAAACCCAATTGTATCCAACAGGTACAATACCATTAGGAGCATCCACCAAAGTCCGTACTTGGTTAGTGTACATGGATTCTATTTTAGATCTCATGGCTTTATGTCATTTTAAAGAATAAATGTTAGAAGTTGCTTCTGTAAAAGTAATAGGCTCATTATGTATGACTGATACATTATCCTTCCCCTTTTCAATATGTAGATCTAGTCTAGTGGGGGGACGATGTATCCTAATAGTATGTCATATGACTATGTGTCTCTTATACATTATATGTATCAATTTGAGGTTCTTGTTCCATCTAAATGGAAATTTATGGCTCTTAAACTTCTCTAAGTTCTACCTTACTCTCATTACTTTCTTTGAGAATAAATTCTCTTTCTAAGAATGTAGCATGTCTTAAGACAAACACCATTTTTCTCAAAGGATAGTAAAATTGATATCTGATACTGCCATTTGGATACCCACCAATAAACATTTATCTGATTTAGCTTGAAGCTTATCAGATATTGCACACTTCACATAAGTATCACATCCCCAAATCTTTAAATGGGACAAATTTGGTCTTCTGCTAATCCATATCTCATATGATGTCTTGTTAACCAATATGGATGGAGCTTTATTTAGAAGGTAAGCAGCAATTTCAATATCATATCCCCAAAAAGAGTCAGGAAGGACTATAAAGACTCATAATGGAATGTACCATATCTAATATAGTACAAATTCTCCTTTCAAATACTTCATTATGTTATGGAGTTCTAGGATGAGTCTAATGTGAGATAATCTCATTCTCTTTTAAGTAACCAAGAAATTTATGATCTAAATATTCACTACTTCAATCTAATCTAAGTGTCTTAATACCTTTAGCAATTTGTTTCTCAACCTCAAGTTTAAGTTCTTTGAACTTTTTAAAAGATTCTCACTTTTGTTTCATTAAATACACATAAAATATGTAGAATGATCATCTATAAATGTATGAAAAATAATCCACTTTTAGCTCTAGTAAACATAAACACATATTTGTTTAAATGTATAAGCTTTAATAATTCACTGGCACGTTCTCCCTTTCCAGTAAAGGATAGTTTGGTCGTCTTTCACAACAAACAAGATTCATAAGTTTAATATAATTCATAATCAAAAGGATCTAAATATCATTCTTTATGTAACTTTGTAATTTTAGTTTTGTTGATATGACCTAAATATAATGCATAAATAAGATGGATTTTGATCACTTAACTTTCTTTTCCTATTATTTATGTTCAGAATTGGCCTTTCAAGATTTAACTTATATAAACCATTTTTCAGTAATCCAGATCCATAATAAACACCATCTTTATAGAAAGAACAACTCTTATTCCTAATAACGAAGAAAAATCCATTCAAATTTAAATAAGAAATAGAAATGATGTTTCTAGTAAAACTAGAACATAATGACAATTATCTAGTTCTAGTTCTAAGTAAGAAGGCAAAGCTAAACAACAAGTTCCTACAGCTAATGCAGGAACTTTTGCTTCATTGCATACTCGTAGGTCCACTTCACCTTTCCTCAATGATCTACTCCATATTAACACTTGCATATTATTACATATATGAGAATCATATCTAATATCTAATATCCAAGAATATGAAATAGAAATAGAAAGATTGATTTCAATCATAGATAGACCTGAAGAGATAAGTTCCTTAAGTTTCTTATCTTTCAAGATAGCAAGATAAGTTAGGTAGTTCCTCATGGAATGTCCATTAACTCTGTAGTGAAAACATACGCCCTTATCATTGCTCTCTTTCTAACACCGCCTTTTAGCTTTACTACTTTAGCAAAAGCCCTATGTTTCTTATTATTATTCTTCTTCTTAAAGCTAATTTTCTTTCTCTTTAAAGAATCCAAAACAATAACAAAACTAGGTTTCTTCTTAAGACGCCCCTCTGTAGTTTTAAGCATATTCAACAGTTCAGGCAATGACGTAACCTTTTGATTCATATAGAAGTTTATAATGAAATGTAAAAGCTCAAATTGAGAGACTGTAGCACTAAATCAATGCTCAATTCATGATCCATAACAAAAACTAATTGGACTAATTTTTCAATATACTTAATAATCTTCAGCATGTGTACGTTCTCTGAAGATCCTTTTTCCGTCCTACATTGAAATAATGCTATGGAGGAATGATACCTCTCCACCCTGTTTTGTGCACCAAATAACTCCTTGAGATGTCGAATTAAAGTAAGAATATCCATGTTCTTATGTTGCATTTGAAGCTTTGGAGACATATTAGCCAACATCAAGTGTGTAGCTTGTTCAACGTCATCAATATATAACGCTGATATTTCTCCCAAATAGGGATGGCAATGAGAAGTGCTGGGCCACGACTTGACCAAAATTTTATTTTAAAAAAACAAAATGACATCATGTTATGGCAAATGGGATCATTTTGCATTACCAAGGCTTGGCCTGTTGGCTTTGCCATCCCTACTCCAAACTTCATCAGTTGCATCTGAACTAGGATCTAGTGGAACAACATTATCAAGAACATACAACTTATTTTCTTGCCTGAGAACAATTCTTAAGTTTTGAAATTAGTCTAAGAAGTCAGTCCAGTAAGCCTATTAGCATCTATGATGCTCTTTAATGTTATATTAGAACTCATCCTCTTATTCACCAAAAGACATAAAAAAAAGCAGGTATTAGTTTATACCAAAAAATCAAATAAAATAAGGACTTTAATAAATATTTGATTACCCTTACTATTTTATTCAAAATAATAGCCCTTATTATTAAACTGAAAAATTATCAAATAATTTCCAAGTGGGATAGAATCTTATTAAAAATAGTTGATCTTGAGTTTGCTCAATAAACTAATTAAATTTAAATCAGGTAGATAATAATTTTATCAATCACATCTTATGTGGCTTTCAGATTCGTTAGGTGACAAATTTTTGTCAAAATATATCATATATATTATTGCTAACCCTGTCTCTAAATCCATATGATTATGAGTTTGCTCATTCATTTTATTTTGAAATAATGGAAGCTAATCATCACGTCCTCAATGTGTACTTACTATTTCATTAAGGGATTTAAATTTTAAAATTTTTTGATCTCATAAAAAGTAATACAATCTCATTATATTTATAATTTCTAGCATAATCTAATTATGAAATAAATCATTTAAAACCTTTGCTTGATTCTAATTATTGATTTGATAACTTATTTAATTTAATAATTCAACTTTTAGAAAAATTTTCCAAAATTTCCTAATAATAATTATCCCTTGAAAAGAATTTTTAACCAATTAGAATTTTCAATTTTATTAGGAATATAAATCAATTTAATCTCTATAAAAAACATTTAATTGAAATTAAGGCTTTAAAGCATGTATAAAAATAAATAAAAAACATGTGGGAGACTATCTAGTGCGTAAGATAGAGCATCTACTCCAGAGGACGTGATCCTGTGTTCTTTCTACCCTTTCTCAACTCTGCTCCACTTCATCTCAACCATCCATTTATGTGGATCCTACATAAATAAATAGTGGAGATGAAGTGAGACAGAGTTGGGATAGAATAGAGACAGAAGATCTGAGGGGCTACTCCAGCCACTCTTCCTGAAAGTGACAAGAGCCCATCACTTTTACCGAACTAGGGTTTTTGCCACCGTCGTTGCCGCTCCTCTGCTTCTCTTCATGCCACTGAGCTTTCTGCTTCCAATCCCATCGCTATGTGTTGATCCTTTCATCACCACCATATAGTGCTTTAGTTGCAGGCCAAAATTGCCCTTCACCAGTGGCGTTTTGCCACTAGTTTCAAGCCATCACCAGTGAATGTTCTCGTCGGTGGGCGACTCACCATTGGCTATTCGCAACTAGTGGTATTCCCTTAACATTAACACAGGTAGTACAAACATAAATTTGCAGGCGCAATAGTCGCAATAAGCGATAATTCTAGAAACAAGAATATACAACATAATAACCATATTAAACTAAAAGGAACTTGCAATCTATTTTTCGTCAAGGAATTAATTTTCCAGAACAAAACAAAAACAATTACAACACAGAAGCAGACGAGGGAGCGACATAAAAATTTTCAGAACAACAGTTTTAAGTTTAATTAAATCATAAATCATATTTAAAGCCTTAGATATTTATCAAATCAATAACAATCAAGCACTTTGATTCAACTTAAACAATGAAAGGAGGCTCTACTACTACTTTTTGAAACTAACCGTGATCAAATCCCAAGTGCAACAAAAAAGTAAAATTCCATGGCTTCTGATCGGATCTTAATATTGAATAACTTGAATAATTAAAGTCAAATCATAAAATATAAAATCGTACCTGTTTCAATTTTCCTATTGAAATCTTTTCCAGACCTTTTCAATTTCTCAACAGTCTCCAACCCCTAATAATATGTACAGAAGTAATTTCTTAAATCTTAAGAGGAATTAAGCAAAAGTGCTAGCTCCCTTTTGCGTATTCCTATTTATAGATAAAAACATAAGGTTATCTAATTTCTATTAAAATTAAATACTTCAATTATAATTAAAGTTAAGCTTTAATTATAATTAATTTAATTTTAAAAAATCAAACATCTCATATTTGATCCCTAAAGTTTCTCAAACTTTATAATCAAGTCCAGCTTAATTGAAATTGATTTTTCTCTCATAAACTACTCTTTATGTAGGACCCATTATGTTTCCAATATATTGACGATGACTATAAATTATAATTCATATTTAAAATTATAATTAGCTAAAGTAAAACTCTTTTTAATTTATATTTAATTGTCTAATTAAATAATTTATAATCATTAATGAAGATTAACATCTAATAACATGTCATAACCACTCAAATATGAAGAATATCAAAGTGATTTAACTTAACCTATCCATGTATGGTTATGATGTATAATTTAATCCTTTCGTCATCTAATGTTCCAATTAGACAGAGGATGAATATAGTGTCTATTCTTTTGTATCCCATCATATTCGTTCTTGCTAATTAGTAATTGATTTATAATTGATATTTGAAAAGTACCTTTTAAAATGTCAATTCACTCTAACCAGATAATTCCATAAATCACTACTAATCAAGAATAGTTAAATATTCTCTATAATTACTTTATAGTGACGCACCCTTTATTGACTTACCTAACTATTCCACATGGTTTATACTGCATCCAAGTATTTATCCTAAGACATTTCATAAATAGAAGCAAAACATAGTAATTTCCACATGAGATAACTTGATAATCTTAAGTCTAAGGATCAATTATACAACTATCACTATGAAGAAATTCACAGACACATAAATAATAATCTATTTGAGATCTTCATCATCGGGTCAGTTTAGTAAATTTATTCTCTAATAAGCACTCACACATTAATTTAAGTATCCCCATATTTTAATTTATAAAATCAATTACTTTCATCATAAGAAAGAAACATAATATGTGCCAGTTTTACTGTTTTATCAATATGTTATCTTAATGAAACTATAACTATGAACAATTTGGGAATAATATATAAATGTAAATTGAATATCATAATTATGATCCCCTCATAATTTCAGTTATATAGTAACTATTCTAGAGATTTTACCTTTAGTGTTAAAATATCAAATGTAATTAACATAATACATAAAGATAAAAATGTCTTATTAATTAAATAATAATGTCATACATCAAATTACAACCAATTGCTTAGCTATAATAGCATAAACTAACACCTTTTTTACCACGATAACTATAGTGCCATACAAGTTGCTCATAATAATGTCTTTCATAAATGGACTAATCACATCGAGATTTATTGTCATCTTATTTGGCGTCATGTTTTTCAAAGCACCATACAAGTTATTCCCATCTCATCACAAGCTTATGGAAACATCTTCACAAAATCTCATCCACCTTGATGCTTTGCAAATCTTGTTTCTAAACTCAAACTCTCATTTTCTATGACACCTTGAATTTGAGGAGAGGTGTTAACTTTAATCTTGTGTAATTGGATCCTTGATCCCAGTACTTGATTTTAGCACCTAATAGTCAACCAATTTATATGATTATGTAAATAGACAACATAAAATTATGATCTCATCGTTATTTAGTTAATTGTATATAAATACCCTCTTTGCACATCTGATAGACACACTGAAATACATAATTTCTTCAACTTTTTTAATCTGCTATCCATTTTCTAAGGACCATGGGTAAACTATGAGAAAAGGAGGAGAAACCTACTAACCACTTACATTCCACCCAAATGTACAATGTTTGTTGTTTATATCATATTCGCTTCCTTAGTTTGCATTATCTTTTTCAAACGTCGCATTCACATTTCCTTACCACCAAAACTATTGGCTAAACATGCTTATTCTTTGCGTCTCTAATTCCATGTTATTTAATTTTTTATTTAACATATGTTGTTGACAACAACATTACCATCATGTGACAAAATTCCTACATGAGAACAATGCTTTTTTATAATGGGAGAGGTTAACATTATATATAACAATACACTAAAAAAAATTAAAGGCCTCTTTTACCAACATTAACTGGGTTTAAAGATTAATAAATCTCCATAACTATCACATTCAAGATGTACATATACTATAATACTAATAGTTAAGATATAGATGATTATATCTTATTATTTAATTTTGGACATTATTTGATAATTGAACCTAGTTGTGTTTATGTGGAACCTTCCAAAACAAGTTTTATAAGGTTTAGAATTCTAAATCAAGACAGGATTTAATGAATAACCTGTTTTTTTAGGGATAATGACTATTTAAGGTAGCATATTTTTAGAGATTTGACTTGATAATTGTAGCTAGATTATTGGTGTGATTCACGTAAGATGTGGGCTGAATGTTATCATTATTGGTGAGTAAAAATTAACTTATTTTGGATAACGTGGCAGCTAAATTTCTAGGGTTATTGTCGATGATATTTGGATGGAAGACGTGGTAGCTAAATTTCTAGAATTATTGTCGATGATGTTTGGAGCTGATTGTGTTATGATAGAAGTCCATATGTTGCAAACTTCTCTTTGGTGTAATACACGAATTAGGTAGAATCCTCGTTGCTGGCTTTTTCTTTTACCTTTGTCGTTGATTGGGTGGTCCTTTTAGTAGTTATGGTTTTTTTATCTTAAGTTTTACATACCCTAGGCTAATCTTGCGTGAGAGATCTTTATGTGTGGTGTTGCATGCCTTGGCCCCTCTAATAAGTCAAAAATTGTTGGTTATTGGTTGCATGCTTTGGCCTCCTCCACTAAGTCAAAAATAGATGGCCACCGTTTAGAATAGATACATTATTTTCTTTATGCGCATGACGTTGTTGTCAATTGCAGAGATTGCGAACAAATTGAAGAAATTTTGGATAGAAGGTTGGGGCTTCAACTATAAATAAAAGGTATGGTTTGAGACATCGACACATCATTCCTTCCTCTCCTTCAGTCACCAAAACAACACAAATCCTCTCATCCTTTCTTTAGTTATTTTTTGTATATTTGATGAGTTTTAAATTCCTTTAGTTCTAGCCTTTGCACTTGTATACATTTTTCACATATTAGTAAAATTCCTCACCCTCCGGTCATGGATGTAGGTCATATTGACGGAACCACGTAAATTTTTATGTTCTGTCTCATTTTATTTTGTTTATCTTTATTTTCATTACTATTTTTTGGGCTATTAAATTCAATCAGTATCTGATCCAAGGGCATTTACTTTAATAAACTAGTATCAGAGCTTTTCCTATTGGTCTAACTTATCGTATGCTCTATGGTTGCCACTAAGGTGGACCCTCCACATCAAAAAGTAACTTAGATTTTTTATTATGAATCTAAACGGGGCTTATTGCCTCTGATTTATCTTACAAGGCCCACTACCTTGGTTTTATCTTGTGGATCCCACTGCCTCGATTTTGTAAACGAAGTTTAGCTTTGCTTGTGGGGCCCATGTCTCAACTTTGCCTGTGGGGCCCACATCTAATGCTTTTGTTATTATGTTCCCTTCCCCAGTTCTTTAAATATTTTCATGATACTATAATTTATGATAAAGAATTAGTCTCATATAATAGTATTAAGTCTACATTAAAGTCAAAAGAGCATATTGAGAGGGACATCACTGGGGAGACTAGTGGAAGTCAGGCAAAGGGACTATTCGTACAGGATAGATCTAAAAATAGAGATTTTGAAAGAAGTAGATCCAAAGGCAGGTCAAAATCTAGACATAGAAATAAAATTTGAAATTATTGCAAGAAAAGGGGGCATATAAAGGCTGACTGCTATAAATTGAAATATAAGGAGAAAAATAAAGTTGAGCAGAATAACAGAAACATCGTCGAGGCTAATGTAACGACAGATGAGAATGAGATACTTAAATTTGTAGCATTTGTAGCCACAAAAGATAGAGTTAGGTTTAATAAGGAGTGAATTTTAGATTTGAGTTGTTCTTACCACATGAGTCCTGACAGGGAGTGTTTTTCCACTTATAAGTCATTGAATGGTAGAATTGTTTTGATGGGTAATAATGTTGCCTATAAAGTTGTTGATAAAGGTACAGTCTGGATCAAAATGTATGATGGTATCATTAGAACACTCACTGACGTTAGACACGTTCTTGATTTGAAGAAAAATCTCATCTCTTTGGGCACTCTCGATTCTTAAGGATGCAAGTTCTCATCTTAAGGTGGAGTTTTGAAAATTTCTAAAGATTTCTTGTATTAATGAAATCTTACAAGTTTAGTAGTTTGTATGTTTTGCAGGGATCTATAGTAACAGGTGATGCGACAGTCTCTACTGATGGTGACATTACCAAATTGTGGCACTTGCGTTTGGGACATATAGGTGAGAAAGGTTTAACGTTGTTAAGCAAGAGAGGCCTACTTTGTGGTCAAAGTACTGGTAAGATGGATTTTTGTGAGCATTGTATCTTTGGGGAGCAGAAACAGTCAGTTTCAGTTCTCCAGCTGTTCACAAAACTAAAGGTACTTTGGATTATATTCATTAAGATCTTTGGGGGCCCTTTAGTGTTTAATCTAAAGGTAGTGCCCAGTATATGTTGACATTTATTAATGACTATTTAAGGAAAGTTTGGGTGTATTTTTTGAAACATAAAAATGATGTTTTTTAACCTTTAAGCAATGGAAAGTTTTGATTTTTACCAGACAAGAAACCATGTTAAGTGGCTACAGACAGATAATGGTTTGGAATTTTGTGGAGGTGAATTCAATGAATCTTGCAAGAATGAAGGAATTGCTCGGCATCATACTGTCAGAATGACTCCGCAACAAAATAGAGTTGCCGAGCGCATGAGCCGGACTCTTTGGAAAGGGCTCGGTGTATGATCTCTAATGGAGGGTTGACACTTGATTTTTAGGCAGAAGCCATTGCTACTACTTGCTACATCATCAACCGCTCTCCTTGTGCTCCTCTTAATCTCAAGACTCCAGAGGAAGTTTGGTCAGGTACTCCTGCTGATTACTCTACTTCAAGAATATTTGGGTGTCCAGCATATATGCATGTAAATAAGGGAAAGTTAAAACCTAAGGCTAAGAAATGTATTTTCCTTTGAGGGGTTAAAGGATATCATTTGTGGTGTTCTGATCCTAAGTCATCTAAATTTGTAATTAGTAGGTTACATTTCATGAGTCCTCTATGTTGTATCCTAGAAAAGAGTCTTATAATCCTTGTAATTTAGAAAAAGAGGATAGTACACAGAAAAATGTGGAATTAGAGATTGGTAGTTCAGGTGGTGGACCCCGTTTTCAGAGCCCAGCATTCGAAGACATTTAAACAGTCAAAACTCATTGCAAATTTTTTTATATAAACAAATAACACATATATGAAAAATCGATAATCAAATCGGCTCGATTTATTTAAAACAATTTTTGTCACAAAGATGCAAACATTATTGAACATATCAAAGTTTTAATAATTACTTGGGCCCATCACAGAACACAAAGCTTATTTTCAAAACATCTTTACATTTCAAAAACCACCCCTTTTGGCTTAATACAAATACAAAATACAAAAATACACATGATACAATTGAATGCTTATGCTTAAAATGATTCTAAAATACAAAATTTCCTGAGCTAACTTTATTACAAAAGTCTTCAACTATCTTGGAGTTTCAATTCCTTGCAAGGATTGCTAATCTTCTCTTCTTACACCTAAGGAGGGAAGCGTGGGATGAGCTACACAGCTCAGTGGCTAATATATTTATAGCCATTGACAATTGACCAAAGTCAAGCATATGTATATAAATATGTCTAGCAATTCTAGCATTCATTCTTTATTCAAGTAATTTAAACATTCATCAATTTAACTCAAACTTATAACACATAACACTCAATATGCTTTATACTTGACAATTTAAAATGCAATGAACAAACCAATGGCTTGAGGGATTCTGTGGAACAAAACAGAGAAACCGAAGTTTACTCTGTGAACAAAACGAGTCCATCTTTTGAATCTCGTGGGCCACAAGCAGGCAGCTGGGAGAAGGCTTTATGTCGATATGCACGTGACTACGAAACGGTTCCTCTCTCACCCAAACAAAGCACATAATCAATGTTAAAAATCATTTTATCAAAATGAAATACTTTCATGCTTTTCATGCTCTTTCTTCTTTTCATTAAAAACAAAATGCCATGATACAATTCAATGGCATAATATTGATCAAAATCACAATTTAATTTTATAAAGATATCAAGCTTCTTTCACAATATAACAAAATCAAAGTCATCATGTATTTTCAACAACTCAAATTCAAACAATTTAACACATATTCACATATAGGCAAGAATTTGCCCAATCACACAATAATTGTAAATACATTACCCACCTTGATTTCCTTACTTATAGACTTGCTCAAAATGTCTCTTCTCTTTGTAAACAACCTGAGGTCTCTAAGACTCTTTCCTATTGTATCTTTAATATGTGCTCCGTGAGTTGATCTAACTGAAATAGGTCTTTTTGATCCCTTTGGTTCTTCATCAAATGAAGAGATCCTTGGCTCAAATAGAAGCTCTTCTCTTTCTCTGCCTTTTTCTCTTCTTGATCAACCTCAAAATCTCTCTTATAGGCTAAGAAAATTGAAACCCTAGCTTGTTTTCTCTTATTTCTCTCATTCTCTTCTTCTCTTTGTATTTCTCTCTCTTTTTCATGACATTCTCTCTTTCTCTTTCTTTCTCATTTCGTTATTCTCTTTTTCACGTTTTTCTTCTTCAATTATAAGCAAGACAACACTTCTTCCAATTATACACTTAATGATTGAGAATTGTCCTATTTGCCCTTCCATTTATGCCTTATGTCTTTTATACTTTGTTGAGTCAAAATGACTTTACATATATATGATTTTGATGAATAACAATGAAGTAGTAAAAACAGACACAGATGCAAAATGAGAAAAGCAGACACAGACGCAGACGCAAAAAATATAGACGAAGAAAAAACAGATGCAAACGCAAAATAGAAAAGTAGATGCAGATGTAGAAAATATAAAGTAGACTCAGACGCAGAAAAAGCAAAACAGACGCAGACGCAGACGCAAAATAAGAAATACAGACGCAGACGCAAAATGAGAAAAACAGACGCAGATGCAAAATGAGAAAAGCAGACACAGACGAAGACGCAAAAAATAAAGATGGAGAAAAAAACATGTTGGGTCCTGAAAATTTTTTTTATTCTATTTGAATTAATTATTTATTAATTTATGGATTTATTCGTTAATTATTTTTATTTTGCCTTAATTGATTTAATTATGTGTTTA
>JANZLD010000237.1:90612941-90624237 GCA_026413575.1 Erythroxylum carthagenense
CTCTTTTGTTTCATTAATAATAAATATTTTTATTACAAAATTGTAACTGGAAGAAAATTAAGTTACATGTAAATACATTTACTTTCCAGGGCACTATATTTACATAATTCTAACACATTTCCCACCATTACATTCAAATACTGGGATGGTTGAATGGGTAGGCTAAGAAATTGTGCAACCCTTGTTTGCATAAAATTATGGGTGGACCTACTATATACCAAAACCACAACTTTTTTCCATTAATATATCCATCTAACTGTAGCATTGAAGGTACAAAATGCCTCTCAAATGCATAGAGAGAGATGGATGGTGATGGATTATTGTTTGTTATAGCCAAGGTCACTATAGATGGCATTTTAGATTCAAATTCTAATTTAGGCTTAATTGGGTCCTCCACTAGGACGTATTCCTCCACCTCTTCTGCAATTAAGTAGTGAAATTAAACCTTCTTACATTTATGCCTAGGTGTGAATCGTTCTTCAAAGTTAAAACATAACCATTTTGATTGCCTATCTTCCATCTCAGTGAGAGGTATTTTAGGTAAGAGGGCTAGTGGGGATGGCTTAGGACTTGGTAGTTAAGAGTAAGGATTCAAACGTCGAGAGTTGAGTGATTTGAATGGTATAAATTGGTGTTTGTAATGATACTAGGAGGATTGAGAAGGAATTGATTTCTCTTCGATGAGCTTAGCCATTCTAATTGCATATGATAATGTCAAGGGTTTTAGTAGATAGAGTTCACATTTTATGTCATCTTGGAGGCCAGAAATGAAACAATTTAATAGGTTGGTGTTAGATTACCTAGTTATGTAGGTAGATAATAGCTCAAATTCCATCATGTAAGCTATTACAGTAGAGGTATGATGGAGTTTGTATAAGGTTGCTTTATGATTGGTATAAGTAGAAGGGTCGAATCGAAGCTCAAGATCACAAGCAAAAATGTCCCAACTGGAGAGCTGATGGGTAGCATGCATCCATCGATACCACTAAAGGGTTGATCCACTCATGTAAAAGGCAGCTATGGTGAGTTTTTGTTCAGGAGGTGTATTGTGATAATGAAAGAAACGACCAATTTGAAATAGCCAACACATCACATTTTCATCAAAGAAAAATGGTATTTCTAATTTGGATAATCAGGGTTGATTGATGCAAAAGCTTTGGTTGGAGGAATTGATGTTGTGTAATTTAGAGAGGAATTTGGTTAAAAAATGTTTGGTGATATATGGGTTGAAATAGGCGGAGAAAATGGAGTTGGAAATAAAGGTGGTGGAGATTGGTTCGGTTCCTTAAGGCGGTTCAAAGAGTGGAAGATGGCATTGAGAGATTTTTGAATACCTTCACTAGTAAAATTGTTCTTAGCTAATTCCTTTTAGTGTTGTTGGACAGTTAGAGCTACTTCTTTTAGTTCCTTAGGGAGACAATGAATGGAGTCTTCTAGAGCCTTGAATCTGGTGGTGGCTCCCTTTGCCACCTCTCAACAAAAGCACCAAAATGATGTAGACTAGAGGTGAGAAAGAGACGTGGAGGGAGAAGAACAGAAAGAGCAGAAAGAATGAGAGAAAAGAGAGAATAGTGAAATGATAATGTTTCTATTTTCTTCTTATCATTACAATTGTCTTATATAAACCTCTGTAAATAGAATTATGTTATAAGGAATTACAGCTCAACATTCTAGTCTTGTTTGATTATGGATCACATATAATCATTAAGTTTCAATTGTTTACGAGCCTTTCTAATGTTTCTCCTCATTCCCTGGACCAATGGACCAGTAAAATCACCAAGGTGGTTGTGTGTGGAGACTTTATTTGTACACAAATCTGTAATAAATTATCTTCTAAATTTGAGATCAAAGATATGGGTGAAGTTGTATATTTTGGAGTTAGGATTTTAAGAGATCATTCAAAGAGATTATTGTTACTTTCTCAGGTGACTTATATTTAAAAGATTTTAGAACAATCCTGTATGTAAAATTACAAATTAATAGGTAATCCTATCGTTAAAGACAAAGATCTTAGCAAGAAGTTTTGCTTCTCTACACTACAAGAAAGGGAACAAAATAGTTGGAATTCTTGTATATTCCATCATATATACAAAGCTAGATATTTGTTATGTTGTTGCAAGTGGATAGCAATCGAATCCAAGACTAGCACATTGAAAAGCAGTAAAGAGAATATTAAGATATCTAATGAGTGCCATTGATTATGCATTATATTATCAAGGCAACAACCTACATATAGAAAGGTTTACAGATATAGATTGTGGAGAAGATTTAGATGAAATAAAATCTACCTTTGGATTTGTTTTTTTTACTTAACAATGGTGTTATATCATAAAAAGTAAGAAATAATTATATGTTGCTTTATCCATAATGGAAGATGAATTTATAGCATTTTTGGCAGTAGTATAAGAAGTCTTGTAGCTTAGATGATTCTTGTTAGTTTAAGGTTTACTCAAATTGAGACTGATATAGTAATAACTAACTATGACAGTCAAGCAACAATTGCTTAAACAAAGGACCTTAAATTTCATTGTAAAACCAATCATATAGATATCACATGCAATTATGTGAAAGATATACTTGCATGAGGAGAGGTGAATATGAAGTATATTTATACGAGATACGGTGGCAAGCCCAATGACAAAACCAATTTCTCAAGATACATATATTAGGCATATGAAGTCGCTAGAATTATGTAGATATTGAAATGTAATTGATTAACATTTCTCTATGTTTATTCATTCGATGTATTTTCTTGTTTATTAAGTAATAAGAATTATTTAATACTTGATTATGAAATATGTTTATTTTTGTATAACATATCTTCTTTATGAACCAGAAGTATGCCAAACAGATAAAAGCATGGCCTTTTTACACGAACGGTCGGCTTTTGTATTTGTGATGACTAGGGAAGAGGCAGGTTTTAAGTTTATTACTAAAGTGAACTTAAACTGTAAATGTTGGCTTAGATGATAAGTCAAAAGGAAATTGGTTTAGAGTGATCATATGGCCACTATATCTATCTAGAGTTTCTAGATGAGAGTTCAGAAAGAAAAATGTTTTATCTCACTCAAGAACACCTTATAAAACTTCCAAAGCTAATCTCTTTAGCTTTATCTTTATCTAGCACTCTTTTTAGCTCTCTCTAAAATATAAGAATAAGTAAAAATTGACATACGCGTATGATGGGCCACGCACGCGCGTACACACACACACACACAATTACTACTACAATTAATCTTAGAAATCAAAACCTAACAAAAATGTAGTTAAACAGTGCTAATCGAACTCTAAATCTCTTCTTTTATAATGTGTTTTTATCTCATGCAACTTCTATCTCTTATCAAGACTTTAAATGTGAGAAGATTAGATTTTTAAATCACACATAATCTACTACAAGGTAGTGTACATTGATATTCATGTCTAATAATTAAGCCTCAAACTTCAATATCATGGACATAACATCATTTCAGTGGCATGTTTGATTTTACACGGGCATCTCTAATCTTGAAGTTTTTTTATTAAACTTACATATGGTTACAGAAGCTTATAAGGTCATCCATACAATTGTGTCCTCTACTGACATGTGCATATGTCACCCATACACATGCATGTCCTCCAAAAAATCTTTCAATCATTAGTTTCTGCCTTAATTTTTCCTAACTTCATTCATTTTGATTCATAAAGACAACTAAGACCTTCGAAACCTATATTTAGTTGTTTTCATGAAGTTAACATCCATAAAAGGGGTTGAGCCCATAACAATCTCCTTATCCAACCCAGTTCAGAGGAAAAATTGACTACCCTTATTAATCATTTGAGCATAATCCTAACGAGTTTACTACAAAGCTAAAGCTTACTACCAAGAACCACCTTCTTCAATATGTAGAAACTATTCTTGTCTGTATAGGTCTTTTTTAAAGAATCTATCTCCTCTTTAATAATCTTGAGCTAAAGGTCTTTGTCTTCAAATAAATGCACTTTTTGGAAATTCTCTGACTCCCCCCCACCCTAAATAGTGACAGGGAGATATTTCGAAGTAGGATATCTTATTAAAGGCTTCTTTTTCCTAGTTGACCTTCAAAGTTGAACATCTTCCAACACTTAAGCAGGTTGCTTCCCTGCTCATAATGCTCATAGGCATCCTTTAAGTCATTAACATGATGTGGTTAATGTGAATCATCTCCATCAAGTTACACTTGATTATTATCTTGTGCTAGCTTATTTCCTTCACATTCTTCATATATAGACTGATCAACAGAAGTAAGAATAATGGTAACATCCTTATTGTTAAATGATAAACTATCGGATGTAGTCTCGTCTTCTTTGATGAGATATGTTCATATCTTATACTCACAGAAGACTATGTCCTTACTTTGAACAACCTTCTACTACTCCAAGTCATAAAACCTATAGTCAAACTCCTCGTCACCATATCTAAAAATATATAAGTTGTAGTCTTCAATTCCAACTTTACTCCACTCCTTTGGTACATGCTTAAACACTCTACATTTGAACACCCTTATATTTTTATAATTCGAATCTTTCCCTTTTCATACTGTCTCAAAAATATTAAAATCCAATGGTACTAAAGGAGCTTTATTGATCATATAAACTACAGTTCAGACTACCTCACCCTAGAAGGACTTTGTTAGGTTAGACATTTAGAGCATACACTGAACCTTTTCTATGATGATTATACTTATCTTTTCGATAACACCATTATGTTGTGGGGAACCAAGTTCTGTCTTCTTATGTCTTATTCTATATTTTGCATAATAATCCTTAAACATGTTGGAGGTATACTCGCCTCCATGATCAGTTTAGAAACACTTTAGCTTTCATTCTATCCCCCTTTCCACCATAGCATTAAATCTCCTAAAGGTTTTAAACACTTGGCTTTTTATTTTCAGTATGAAGATTCAAGTCTTATGTACTATATCATCGATAAAAATAAAAAAAAACACTTGTTACCACCCAATAACTTCACCTCTATGAGACCACACAGATTAGAGTGTATCAATTCTAACTTAGGCTTTCCTTTGGTGGACCTTTTATGAAATGAAAATTAATGATTCTTTGTAGCTATGCAATGATCACGTGGAGTGAGAGAAATAGTAGTCT
Source organism: Erythroxylum carthagenense (assembly GCA_026413575.1). Lineage (NCBI taxonomy): Eukaryota > Viridiplantae > Streptophyta > Magnoliopsida > Malpighiales > Erythroxylaceae > Erythroxylum > Erythroxylum carthagenense. The sequence goes on from JANZLD010000237.1 coordinate 90,618,063, forward strand.
TTGTATGGATAAATGATTTGCTAGCTAGTAATTTGATTCATTTGTCACTAACATGTCCTTATCTCTAGTGCGAAAAATATATAGAATAGTTCCTTCAATGACATATAGTTCTCTTAATGGCATATAGTTCTTTAGTACACACCTTCAAGTGTGTCTTGTATAGGTTATAGCACAATTTACTATAAAGCTTCCACTTACCATCCTTAAATGTGTATTGATATCCCTCATGATTAAGCACATTAGTAGACAACAAATTAAGACATAAATCTAGAATATGTTGTATACCTCTCAAGGTCAACATGCACTAAGTGTCAGTTTGAACTCGAATGTCTCTCATTCAACAATGCTAGTGGAGCTCTAATTTCCTATCTTCACACTTCCAAAATCATCAATCCTGTAACTAGTGAACTATTCCTTCTTTAGAATACAATGTTAGGATGCCTATATATCAATTCTAAGTGACTAATGTAGAGACTCTCATTGGCTATAAAAATAAATGACACTTTATCATCTGAGCTTGATACCATTATTGCAGTGTTGTTGTCATCTCCATTCTTCGATACATCAGTAGAACTTCTTTATGTAACCAAGTTTGGTGCAGTAATGACACATTTTGATCTCCTTGCCATCTCTTGATTTAGAAATGTTCTTAGGCTTACTTTACCCTTTAGGACCTTTACCCTTGCTTTTTTCTTTGTTCTTTACCAAAAGAGCTTGTAAGTTGTTGACACCAATCTCTTTTCTCCTAATCTCTTCATTGAACATACCCTCTTTAATCACATCCAAAGATAGCACACCATTTGGAGCAAAGTTACTAATAGGCACAACTAAAGTTTCCAACTATCTGGTAAGGAAATCAACATAAACAAGGCTTGTAATTCATTATTAAGGGTAATATTCATAGTGGCCAACTTGTTAATGATATCCTAAAAATTGCTAAGATGCTCTAACACTAATTTTTTAGTCTTCAACTTCAAGTTTACAAGTATTTTAATCAAAGAGGCCTTGTTGTGAGCAACCTTCAACTTATAGTGACCCTCTAATTTATTACATATCTCTAATGGATCAGACTCTTGGAATAAGTGATTGAATATGCTAATATCAATCCATTGTATAATAGTTTCCAAGGTTTTTTGCTTCATCTTTCTCACTCTTTCTATGTGATGTTCTCCAGTTTAGATGAGAAATAATCTTTCATACTTTTTCCCACATCAATTAGATTAAAGAGCTCCTTGTAATAGAGAACTTCCTCCATCATAATTCTCCACATTGAGTAGTTAGTCGACGTCAACTTCACAGTAGAGCTATTATCACTCTTCATACCTAAGGCTTTTATAAAGTTATTGGGACTCCAAGTAATAACATCCACAAGATCAATAAGATCACTTAACCTATAACAAACTACTCATACAATAAAGATAACTACAAGATAAATTGGACATAATATTTAACATAGAAAGCCATCCAGTGCAGAGGTAAAAACCATAGAACAAATTGATGATAAATTAACTAAATCAAATAGCAAGATACAAGTGATTAAGATTTTGAGCTATCTCACTTAAGAATACCTCACAAAACAACCATAGCTAATCTCTCTAGCCTTCTCTTTAGCTAGCTATATTTTTTACCTCTATCAAACATCCAGGATTGAGTACACACACACACACACACCAACACTACTCAAACTAATCTTAGAAATCAAAACATAATAAAACTATAGTTAAATAATGGTATTTGGACTCTAAAACTCCTCTTTCATCATGTTATATATATACACACATCAATACTACTCAAACTAATCCTAGAAATCAAAAGCTAATAAAACTATATTTAAATATTGCTATTTGGACTATAAAACTCTTCTTTCATCATGTGTTTTTATGTTACGCAACTTCTATCTCTTATCAAGCCTTTTAAATATGAGAAAATAAGTTTTTTTTTACCACGCAAGTTTGTCCATACATCTATGTATAGTGACTTTGTTTGATAATTAAGCCTCAAACCTTGACGTTGTTTCTACCATTAACACAGGCGTGTTTGATCTCATAATTTCGTAATTCAACTTGCACAAAGTTATAGAACCTTACATAGTCATCCACACAGCTATATCCTCCATTAACATGGGTGTGTACCACCTAATCATGAACGTGTCCTCATAAAACATCTTCCAATCATCAATTTCTATCTCGATTTTGCCTAAACTTCATTTCTTTTAATCTATGAAGAAGACATCTATAATCTCTAGAACCCAAATTTAATGGTTTTCATCAAGTTAACATACAATAATGGGATTCTACCTAACACAACTTTATAATGTATCAGAAATATTAGGAACTTTTTAATCTTTCATACAGTTATTATTAATAGAACAAGAGCCAATCTTATTAAAATCTCTTATTTTGGTTAACTATTTATTTGAAATAATTTTTCTGCACATGTCTAGATTAATCATAAAATCCTTATTAATAATAGGTTTCAATAAAATTAGTATTCATCCCTTTTTGTATTAAAATTTGCCTTAAATATGTAAAATGTTTTCGACATAATTTCTTTATTACATTACTTATCTCTTAAAAGATTCTTCTCAAATTATTGTTACCTTTGTAATTTCCTTCATTATAATTTGTTTGAGTCATATTTGACTTTACCTTAAAGATTGGGCAAATATATTATCCCTTTTAACAAGAATTTGGTTTGATTGCTATATCATTTTTACTATGCTTTCTTAAGTGCTTTTTTGTAGTTGATTTTGTTTATACCCTTTGTTGTACTGCTGAAGAAAAAATAAACATATGATGCTTATATTCTTTTATTTACTTATTCCATATTAACATGACATACATTTAGTAGTCAAATGATGATTAATTTCATTACTTAGTAAAAAATATCATTAAAAATAGTATATTCAGATCTCCATCATAATGAAGCAAGATAGTAAAAATATTTAAGTGTTTATCATAATATTAAGGAGATAAGAATACTGCTTTATTTATAAGATTTTAATATCATTAACTATTTAAAATGATAAATTTATACTTTATACTTTATAGTAAAAAGAGATAAATTTGTATCTAATAGTTGTTTATTCAATTTAAAAGACTATATAATTGTTTGAAAATTTGAACTCACTGTCAGATATTTTACTGTCAATTGTGAAGTTGTTTTTATGCTGTTACTCTTTAGGAATGTGATTACTTCATGAATAAATGGGATAGTGTTGGAGCTAAAATAAGAGTTTGTTAGTCATTGAAACTTGTGGTTTTTTTTAATCATGTTTTTCTTGTTAATATAATTCCCTATATAAAGCTTTGATTTACTGAATAAATTGTAAATTCAAGTTTCAACAGTGGTATCAGAGCTTGGTGAGTTAAGATTGTAAAGAGTGAATCACATGAGATAAGAGAGAAATAAAAGAGTAGTTGTATTTCATAACAATGGCTACATAATCTAATTTTGTGCACCAACTATACCACGTTTTGATGTTCTTTATAACCATTAGAGCATGCTTATAGAGAATTTCTTGAGGTCCAAAGAATACTAGACAATTGTTATTTCTGGAGTAGTAGAACCAACAGAACGTGTTGTCCTCACGGATGCTCAAAAGACAAAATATGAAGCACTGAAGTTAAAAGATCTCAAAGCGAAAATTATCTTTTCTAAGCAATTGATTGTTCAATTTTAGAAACTATTCTTTGCAAAGACACTTCCAAACATATTTGGGATTTTATGAAGAAGAAGTATCAAGGAACTTCAAAGGTAAAAGGGCACAGCTGTAAGCACTTTGTACTGATTTTGAGACTTTAAAAATGATGATAGGAGAATCAGTTTTAGATTACTTCTTAAGGACTATGATAATAGCGAATAAAATGTGAATTCAAAACAAAAAGTTGGAAGATGTCACAATAATTAAGAAGATTCTTCACATCATGACATCAAAATTCAATTATGTTGATTGTTCAATTAAATAATCTAATAATATTGAAGAACTTTCAATTGACGAATTGCAAAGTTCATTGTTAGTTCAATAGCATAAAATAAATTGACAAGACAAGGAGGTGTAGGCTCTTCAAGTCGTATCTAACAATCACTTTTTCGCATCAAGAGGTGGTGGTCTCAGAAGAGGAAGTGTAGATACAACAATAATGGTGGTGGAAAGCATTCACATCAGAAATTTGAAGAAAATTCTCCCAATTTTCAAAGAAGAGGAAGAAGCCGTGACAACAACCATTTAACTCACTCCAAGCCAAAGTCAACAGACAAATCAAAAGTTGAATGCTATAGATGTCACAAGTATGGCCACTATAAATCATAATATTGTCATTAAAAATGGAGTATGCAATATTCATGATGACAATTTGGGCTTAATTGCTCAAGTTAAAATGACTACGAACATAACGTGTCCTCTTTATCTAAATAATATGAAATAATCATGTTTTTTAATCAAACAAGGAGATGAAGCTTGGATTTGGCCTTTTTTTAATTCGCATCTTAATTTCGGTGGATTAAATGTAACTTCCCATCACTAATGGGAAGGGTAAAATAGTAATTTGGAATGGGTTAGGAGTGTTTAAAATTGTTTTGCTATGTTCATGCATTCATATATACACTTAAAGAGTGAATTTTGCTCATGTAATGATTGTACATGCATTCATGGCATTTCCTGGTATATGCGTCTCTAATGTGCTTATTGTGAAAAATATGATTTTTGTGCTTGAAAATTGAAATGGAGTGGGTCTTTGTGCGTTTTGAATTTTTGGAGAATTTTAGAAATTTTTCTAAAAATTTCGGGATACTTTTCCGAACTAGGAAAAATGCCAAGTGGCAGACTGACTGGTTACCGGTAGTAAAAAGTACTGTCCAATGGCACTGAAAATTAGATACATAATTTTAGGATTTATTAATTTTGAGCCATTGAAATTTTGGGGAGAAATTGAACTAGAAATTGGAAGTGAATTGAAAGGAAATTAAGTGAGTAATTGAGAGGTTGACATGTGGCAAGTGATATGTGTCTCTTGCCTACCATGCCACCTTATTTACTTAGGTTAAAAGAAACCAAGTCATTTACGATGCTTATGTTTAGAAAGGGTTAAAGGTGTTTTAGATGAAAGCTTCCCATCATTGCCATAGGTTCCCTTCTTCCTTGCTACTTTTACAATTTTTGCTCATCTTTTCCACTCTTTTCCTCTTTGTTTGCTCTTCCTTGTTCATTAAAATTCAACCAAACCCTTACCCCCCTCAAGGGATAATAATAACCGTATATGGTGTTAGGAGGAAGTGATTTTGTGGTCTTTGAGAAGAGTTGAAGATTTGGAAACTTAATTAGGTAAGATTTGTGTTTTATGTCTTGTTTTGTTAATTAAATGCATTATTTGTGATGGTTGTGAACCTAATTGCATGAACATTGTGTTGGTGTAGATGGGTATGAAATTTGCTTGTTTAATTGATGAATGATGAAGGTAAAAAGAATTTTTGAGGTTTTCATAACCCCAGTGTTAATTATACCGCTTCGATTTGGCGATTTTGTTGTATTTGACAAAGTTTCCCATGAGAGAGATTAACATACAATCTATTTCAATAGTAAAGTAATGTTGTGTACCTAAGGACAATTGTAGTCTCATGAGCTTCGAGCTCATAAGTGATTCAGAGCCTCAGGCTCAACGTTTAATGAGCCCTGTATTTACCAACGGATAAGGGACAGTATTAATGAGCCCTATAAGGGACAGTTTAGGCACTCGATCACAGCAAAATAATAAATAAAAAGTGAGTCTCATGTGCATGTATCGAATATGAATAATGTGAATGTGCAATTCTGTAAACGTGCGAATGTGAAAAATTGTGAATGTACACTATGAAATTAAGTGAGATGTATGAATATTATGTTATGTGACTGGGTGAACCATCGATGATGGTCACTCACTAAGTTCACAAAACTCACCCAAAATTTGCAATTATTTTTTAGGACCCAGAAGAATACCCCGTTAGGCAACAGGCGTATAGTAACTGCATGTGAGTGAGAGAAGAGGTCGGGGATCAGTTCGCGTCTACATTAGTGTCTTCTTCTTATTTTTGTATAAATTGTGTATTCCAAAATGTGTACCAATGATTAATTGATTTGTGTTATGAAAGGGCCCACGTGGTCATTGAAATTATTATTGACTATATGCGATAATTGCCT
>JANZLD010000237.1:90667900-90687581 GCA_026413575.1 Erythroxylum carthagenense
GCCTACCATTCTCGTGTGGCGTAGACTCGGATATCACCCACGATATCGGGTTCGGGTCCTGCGGGGTTGGGATGCTATAGAGATTGATTGTCATTTTTTTGACATCATGTTCTTCAAAGTACCATATAACTTGTTCTCATCTCATTGCAGTCTTAGAATGTAACATTTTCACAAAATCTCATCCACCTTGATGCTTTGCAGATTTCATTTTCAAATTTAAACTCTCATTTTCGATGATACCTTGAGTTTGATTTGGGGTGTTAACATTAATCTTATGTCATCTTGTCTTTGATCTTAGTCTTTGATTTTAGCACCTAATAGTATACCAATTGATATGATTGTGTAAATAGATAACATAAAATTATGGATCTCTTCCTTATTTAGTTAGATTAATTGTATTATAAATACCCTTCTTTACACATTTGATAGATACACTGAAATACATAATTTCTTCTACATTCTTTCCCTCCTGTCTATTTCTTCAAGACCATGGATAACCTTTGAGAAAAGGAGGAGAAGCCTATCGACACTTACTTTCCACCCAAATGTACAAAATTTGGTGTCTATATCAAATTCTGGGTCCCTGGTTTGCTTGATGAACTTAACCCTATCTTTTTTAGACATTGCGTTCACATTTCTTACTACCAAAACGTTTGGCAATATATGCTTCTTCTTTGCTTCTCTAAATCCATGTTACTTCGTTTTTTTATTTAACATATGGTGTCGACAACAACATTACCATCATGATACAAAATTCCTACATGAGAACAATGCTTATTTTTTAAAGGGAGAAGTTTTTTTTGGAAAGTTGAATAATTGAATCAACGATAGTGAAGCTAAGTCAACATTACAATGAGTTTACATTAAAGAAAAACAAACAAAAACCTAAAACTAAAGACACAAAGGTTATATAATTATAAAACTTAATCAATACGTATTACAGATTACATCTAGTCTTCATATCCAAGGCTATGTTTAGTTGGGGGTTTATTAACGAAATGAAATAGAATGTAATATTATTCTATTGTTTAGAAGGAGGGTTTGTAATAGAATGGAATGTGATGGAATGAAAGAGGAAAGTTTCAACATAAGTAGTAAAAATGAGAAACATCCGATTTGCGGGGTTTAGGATATAATGTAAAATGATAAACAACTTTTCACTATATTATATTATAAACCCTTCTTCCAAACAACATTTTACTATATTACATTATAAACTCTTCCGGTCTTCCTAAACAACAATTTTCTAATATTGCATCCATTTATATTTCATTTCATTATAAATCATTCCATTTCATTAAAAACCTTATGTCCAATCAAACATAGGCTAAGGAAAGTTCATGTTGATCTAATTTAGCTATCATGAGAGCACGAATCCAGTGGCCTATGCCATTAGCCAAAAGATACTTGTGAACTTCCCTATTCCTATGTATCATCTTGTTTTTCTCCTTTTATATAACATAAATAATCATAGTAAAGGCAATTTTGTACAAGGAGGCATAATATATAACAATATACTAGGAAAAAGAATTAAGGGCCTCTTGTACCAACATAAACTAGGTTTAAAGATTAATAAATCTCCATAACTATCACATTCAAGATGTTCGTATACTGTAATACTAATTATGTTAAAGCAGCAGACACATGCGACATAATATAATTCTAATTTAGAATCATAATTAGATAAATTAAAACTTTTTTTAATTTATCTTTAATTCTCTAATTAAACAATTTGTAATCATAGATGCAGATTAACGTCTAATAATATGTTATGACTACCTAAATATCAAGATTATCAAAATGGTTTAACCTAACCTATCCATGAATAGTAATGATGTATAATTTAATCCTTTCATCATCCAATGTTCCAATTGGACAGAGTATGGATATAGTGTATATTCTTTTATATCCCATTATATTCATTTTTGCTAATTAGTAACTGATTCATAATTGATATTTGAAAACATCTTTTTAAATGTCAATTCACTCTAACCAGAGAATTCTATAAATTACTACTAATCAAGAATAGTAGAACATTCTATGTAATTACTTTATAGTGACAAACCTGTTATTAACTTACTCAACTATTTCTATATAGTTCATACCGCATCCAAGTACTTATCCTAGGACAGTTCATAAATAGTATCAAAACATAGTAATTCTCATATGAGATAACTTGGTAATCTGAAGTCTGAGAATTAATTATACAACCATCATTATGAAAAAAAATCACAGACATATAAGTAATATTTTATTTGGGATCTTCATCATCAGGTCAATTTAGTGAACTTATTCTCTATTAAGCACTCATACATTAGTTTAAGTATCCTCATATTTTAATTGTGAGATCAACTACCTTTTTCATAAGAAAAAATAATATGTGCTAGTTTTATCGTTTTATCAATATTCTATCTTGATGAACTGCAACTATGAATAATTTAGGAATAACACACAAATGTAAATTGAATCTCATAATTATGATATCATCATAATTTCAGTTATATAGTAACTGCTCCAGAGATTTTACCTTTAGTATTAAAATATCAAATATAATTAATATACATACATAAAGATAAAAATGTCTTTATTAATTAAATAATAATATCATGCATCAAATTACAACCAATTGATTAGCTATAATAGCATAAACTAACACCTTTTTACTGTGATAACCGGAGTGCTATACAAATTGCTCATAATGATATCTTTCATAAATGGACTAATCGTACCAAGATTGATTGTCATCTTATTTGATATCGTGTTTTTCAAAGCACCATACAAGTTGTTCCCATCTCATCACAAGCTTACGGAGACATCTTCACAAAACCTCATCCACCTTGAAACTATGCAAATCTCATTTATAAACTCAAACTCTCATTTTCTACGACACTTTGAGTTTGAGGAGGGGTGTTAACTTTAATCTTGTGTAATTGATCCTTGATCCCAGTACTTGATTTTAGCACCTAATAGTCAAGCAATTTATATGATTATGTAAATAGATAGCATAAAATTAGGATCTCTATAGACACTGAAATACAGAATTTTCTTCAACTTCCTTTCTCTGCTATCTATTTTCTCAGGACCAATGATAGACTGAGAAAAGCAGGAGAAACCTACCGACCACTTACATTCCATCCAAGTGTATAACGTTTGGTGTCTATATCATATTCGCTTCCTTGGTTTGCACTGTCTTTTTCAGACGTCGCGTTCACATTTCCTTACTACCAAAACTATCGGCTAAACATGCTTATTCTTTACGTCTCTAATCCCATGTCATTTCATTTTTTTATTTAACACATGGTGTTGACAACAACATTACCATCACGTGACAATATTCCTACATGAGAACAATGCTTATTTTTTAATGGGAGAGGTTAAGATTATATATAACAATATACTAGAAAAAAAATTAAGGGCCTCTTGTACCAACATTAACTGGGTTTAAAGATTAATAAATCTCCATAGCTATCACATTCAAGATGTACATATACTGTAATACTAATTATGTTAAAGCAAGAGACACATGCGACATAATATGTAATTACTTTGTGTAAGTGCGGAAAGTAACCCACGCACTGACCATAGGAAAACTGGATTTGCATAACTTGATGTTGGCGGTGCTTATTTTATTTTGATATGAAAATTTATGTTAAATTAAGCAAAAGAAAGTGAGGTGCATTGAGTAGAAAACTTCCGGCATCTTTCCTGAGATTATTGTCGTCTGTACACGGCAGACATGCTCAAATTGTCAAAGATTTCAACCGAACTGGACCGAATGAAAAGGACGCAAGTTATGTACATTGTAATATAGAACCAGTGTCCTAAAACCCGAAGGCCCTGGTGACGAGTACCGTGTATCATCTTGTGCACTATAAAAAGCCCTCGAGACCCTTCCGAATTTGCACCACCAAAACAACAGCAATCGAATCAACAAATGTCTCTCAAGCACTTGACTTTAGTCTCCTTGCTCCTAATAGGGGCAGTGATTCTCTCCACTTCCCTATCTTTTGCTGATCTTGATCAAGAGCCTTCTAGAGGCTACCCATTAAGGCCACCACCTGAACACGGAGGAGGGAAACCACCACCTGAACATAGAGGAGAGAAACCACCTCCTCATGATCGCCACCTTTTGGCAGAGGACCTAGAAGGTTACCATCGACCTCCAAGGGGCAAGAAGCCTCCACCAAAACATAAGCCTCCTCATGATCGCCACCTTTTGGCAGAGGACTTAGAAGGTTACCGTGGACCTCCAAGGGGCAAGGGAGAGAAGCCTCCACCAAAATATAAGCCTCCTCGTGATCGCCATCTCTTGGAAGAGGAATTGGAAGGCTACCGTGGACCTCCTAAGGGCAAGGGGCAGAAGCCTCCAGCTTACCGCAAACCACCACATGGCGATAAACCCCCTCATCGACCACCGTATAAGCCTCCACACAAACCTCCCCACAAGCCTCCGACAGCTAACTGAGTCATCATCCCATATATGACTCGCTTAGTTAAAATGCTTATGATGTATACTTAAATAAGAGCTATATCTTTATAGTGTTATGCTCACATGTACATCTGATCGTTATCTATGCTTGTGTTGGTAGACCTTGGACTTCGTTTGGCTAGTTATAGCTAATGAAAGTAGTTGGATTTGATTGGAGATAGACTCCACCAGGATAGAATAAACACACCAATAAAAGAAAATGAAATAAAAAAAGAGACACACAAAATTTAACATAGAAAGCTCTTTAATGAATATAAGGAAAAACTACGGACAAAAATAGAAAACTTTCTACTATAAAAAATAAAGATTACAAGAGAAAGATATCACAATCCACACTAAGAATTAATACACAAAATTATGGGAAAGAGATTTTGGGATATTTAAAATCTTAAGAATATACCTCCTTATATAGCCTTACGGGAGGCCATTATGTTCTCTTTTTACCAATATGGGATCTAAGCTAACAATCTCTCACTTGAAGATTTGATTGAAAACTAATCAATCTCTATGTCGCTATTTCTATCTTGCGATTTCTCTGTTGTCTACGTCTCTGCCAAGTTATACAAGGATCTACACCATATAAATTTATCAATGTTGATTGGCTTTGTTAGTGCATCTGCTAGGTTCTCTTTTGTATGAATTTTCTGCACGTCCACATTTCCATCTTCTACCACTTCATGAACAAAATGATATTGAGCTCCTATATGTTTAGTTCCGGAATGAAAAGCTAGATTCCTTGCAATATGCAAGGAACTCTGACTATCACAATATAAAGAGATTTTTTCTTGTAGGTGCCCAAGCTCCTCTAAATTGTTTTTTATCCAAATCTATTCCTTGTAAGCTTGTATAGTTGTCATATACTCAGCTTCTGTTATAGATAATGCTACAATTGTTTGTAGTTTAGACACCCAGCTCATAGCTCCTCCTAAACACATAGCTTGTAGTGGGTTTTCTTTTATCAAGATCGCCTACAAAATTAGAATCATCATATCCTTTGACAATAAATTCAAATTCTTCATAACATAAAGCAACATTTAAGGTCCCTTTAATAGATCTTAGGATCCTCTTTATAGCCCACCAGTGTTCTCAGCTTGGATTTGTCATGTAACAACTAACTACTCCCACTGTATGTATAATGTCTAGTCTTATGCAAATCATAGCGAGCATTAAACTTCCCACAGCTAATGCATACGAGATATCTCCTTTATCTTTACTTCACTATAAGGGTTTTTACTTGAGGATAACCTAAAATTAATAAAAAGAGGGATAGAGATTGACTTACAATCTTGTATATTGAAGCGTTGTAAGATTTTCTTCAAGTAATTCTTTTGAGAAAGTCAAATTTCCTGTTATTTCTGTCTCGGTAAATTTGCATCCTTAGAATCTTGTCTACTAGTTTTAAATCCTTCATTTCAAGCCCCTCAGCTAACTGAGCCTTCAAATCTTGAATACGACCTTTGTTAGGGCTTGTAACCAACATGTCGTCAACTTACAACAATAATACAATGAAATCATTATTACTAAACCTCTTGAAATATGCACAAGGGTCTCCATTAAATCTATTGAATTTACAAGTCATTATAAAGGAATCAAATCTTTTGTACCAATATCTTAGTACCCGTTTTAAACCATATAAAGATTTGTTCAATCTGCAAACTAAGTTCTCTTTCCTTAGTTCTTTAAAACCTTATGGTCAATGCATGTAAATTTCTTCTTCAAGATCTCCATGAAAGGCATAGTCTTTACATTTAACTGCCCTAAATATAGATCAAATATAGCACATATAGCTAAGATAGTCCGAATTGTATTGAGATGAACTACAGGTGAAAATTTTTCAATAAAGTTGATACCTTCTTTCTGAACATATCCTTTTACCACCAACCTTGCACAATACTGCTCTACCTGATCATCACTGTTATGTTTGATCTTATACACCCATTGGTTGTCAATAGGCTTTCTCCCTTGTGGTAGTGGCATAAGCTTCCATGTCTTATTCTTATGAAGAGCTTCTATTTCTTCCTGTATTGCTACCATCCAAAGTGATGCATCTGATCTATTTGTTGTTTCTCAAAATGTTGATGATTCTCCATCTTCTATTGGGAGACAGTATGCAACATTGCCCTCCATACTATAATCAAACTATCAGGACAAGATTCTCTTCTCATGGGTTGATCATCGAACTTTTGTATTTTCATATTCAACCAGTTCTTACTCCTCGTGATCTGATTTTTAGCTTTAGTAGAATCTTTCTGTTCAGTTTTCCTTTCTTCCTAAATTGTTACGATGTCAAAATTTTCTTCAGAAGTGTTATTTTGATCTTTCTCTTGCAGTTTATTTTCTACAAATATGACATATTTGCTAATGATGAGTTTGTGGGCAGTGGATTTCACAGTCGATAACCCTTGACTCCATCAGCATACCCCATAAATCTACATTTTTTGGATTTTGGATCTAGTTTTGTGATATCTTGGGTATTATTCATCATGAAGAGAGGACTTCCAAATCTGTGTAACTGAGAATAGTCTACTGGTTTACTAGTCCACATCTCCATCGATATCTTCAGATCAATCGATCTTGTTGGTGATTGATTAATTACAGAGTAGGCGATCACTGCTTCTGCCTAGAAAGATGTTGTCATACTTACAGTTCTCAATATAGCTCTAGTTCTTTCAATCAGAGTTCTGTTCATTTGCTCTGCCACTCCATTTTACTGAGTATGAAGCACCGTGAATTGATGTTTAATGCCTTCTTGATTACAAAAATCAATGAACTCATCACCAATATATTCTCCACCATTATTAGTCATGAGGCACTTGATTTTCTTCCTCGTCTCTAACTCAGTTTGTTCTTTAAATGTTGTGAAGGTTAGAAACACGTCTCCCTTTCTCTTAATAGGATACACCCAACATCTTCTGGAGTAATCATCAATAAGATCACAAAGTACCTTGCTCCACCCAAAGACATAACCAGTGTTTGCTATACATTAGAGTGAATCAATTCTAGAATATCTTTACTTCTAGAATTCGATGCATTAAAATTCAGTCCATACTGCTTACTTATAACTCAGTGCTCACAAAAGGGTAATGATACCTTCGTGAGACCAGGGTGTAGTTTCTACTTAGTAAGAATCTTCAATACTTGTTCTGACATAAGGCTAAGTTTACGATGCCATAATTTTATTGCATTTTATGTAGAACTAACATATGCAACCGATGCATTTTGTCTCTCCTATAAGCTTGTATAAGTTTGCAGTTATCCTTTCCACCTTTAAAACTACAAGCACTCCTTTGATCACCTTCATGGCTCCATTTTGAATGGAAGTCTTACACCAAATTTCATCCAATTTTCCTAAAGACAATAAATTCTTCTTCAATCCCTTCATATATCACACATTTTGAATAGTGTAAATTGTACCATCATACATCTTCAACTTGATGGTGTCAATCCCACCAATCATCCAAGGCATATTCATTTCTTATGTACATAGATCATGCAAAGATAGATTTATAAGTGTGAAACTAATCTCTATAAGGAGTCATATGCCACATTACTCTTAAATCCATTATCCAAGCATCAATGAGCTCTACTCTATCCTTGAACATTATTTCTACTTCATTGTATAAGATTTCTCCGTTGGCAACACTTCCCTGAGAAGTTGATGCTTCAGAGGTCTTGTCTCCACCCTTCCTGAATCGACATTCACTTTTAAATTATCCTATCTTGCTATAATTGTAACACTTGAGATTTTTCTTACTTTTAGATTTTAACCTTCCTTGTTTATGACTCTTAGTGGAATCACGCTCTATTAACTCTCATCTCATCATCAATAAGGTTTCCACTTGATGTGAACTTGTTTGCATTTCTTCCTTGTTGATGCATCTGCTTTCTTCTTTGAAAATCAAAGCAACAACATCATCAAATACCAAAGTATCTATAAGGATATTATTGGCTAAATTAATGATTAGTTGGTCATATGAATCTGGAAGACTTTAAAGTAGAATCTCACACGTTCAGTTGGATTTACATATGTCCTAACTTTGAAAGTTGAGAGCATAGAGATGTTAGAGTTTGATATGCTCTATTACTAAAGTAGATTTAGACATTCGAAGTGTATAGAGTCTCCTCTTTATAAAAAATTTTTTGTGAAGAGACTTAGCTTCATATAACTTTGTGAGATGATCTCATATCTCCTTGGTTGTATTCTTTTCCTCTACACCTTGTAAAATATCATCTGATAGACCAAGATGCAAATCTAACATAGCCAGCGCATCTATTTGTTTCCATTTGACATCATCTGTGAAATCTGTCATCCTAGCACTGATAGCCTCCAAACAATTATCTTTTACTAATATTGTCTTCATCTTCAATTTCCATAATGAGAACTTTATCCCATCAAACTTTGTAATATTAAATTTGGTTGACATTGCTTCTATCACAAGAATTGACTCCCACTCTCTCATATAAAAAAAATGGAAACCGCCTCGAGTTGCCACCACTTAGTATGTAATAAGACTGTAGTACACTAGGAAAGTTCCTAAGAAAGGCTAGAGAGGTCACAAATGGTCCCACTTAAAACCTAGTCTCCTTAAAGAGAGCTTTTTCTAAACATGCACTCAATCACCTCAAATACCAGTGAAAAATTCCCAAAAAAATAACAATAAGAACTCGAGAATAAAACCACCCTTAACAGAGCACCAAAGAAAAACTTGTTTCTGATGTGGAAGATCAGACTATGCCGCAACCACAGAGCATACTATAGTAACCTTGGGCTATGATACCACTAATAGGAGATGGACTCTACCTGGATAGAACAAACACACCAATAAAAGAAATTGAGATTAAAAAAAAGGGACACAAGATTTAATGTGAAAAACCCCTTAACGAATATAGGAAAAAACCACGAGCAAGAATAGAAAACTTTCCACATAGAAAACAAAGATTACAAGAGGAAGATTTCATAATCCATACCAAGAATTAATACACAAGGTTATGGGAAAAAGATTTTGGGATATTTAAAACCTTAAGTATATGCCTCCTTATATAGCCTTAATAGAGGCTATTATGTTCTCTTTTTACTAATAAGGGATCTAAGCCAATAGGATTTCTGCTTCCTTTTCAGAATTTAACTTTGACAAACCCTAGTAGCCACATGCAAATCCCAATTATAAAGATGTAGCTCTCGTAAGCCATAACTAATCTTTGCTGAGTCCAAAAATAAAAATAAATTAGGTAGCATACTTATTATTTCACCTAAGCCTATAAATGAAGCCATGATTGAAGTCTTCATATATTATACAATACTACTATATAATATACAGTTTTTGGAATTTTCACATCAAGTGGTTAAATGACCTTTTTCTATAATAAATATCTATTACCTTTAGAATTCAGTGGAGAAAGCTAATTGTATCTTAAACTAATGTGGAAAAATAAAAGGATTGAATGATTTAATGATCTCCTTAATAAGTCTCGAAAATCAATTTGGTACATAATTTGGAAATAAAGAAAAATTTTGACAATTCAAATCTTGGAAAATATGCATAAAATTCAAGTTGAAATATGAATAAATTAAGATTAAATACGATTTTCTCATAATTACTCATTATGAATTATATATGAAGATCTGAAAGAATGTAGTTTCACAAAAATTTGGTCTTGCAACAATTGCTTTGAACTGTATCTGTTAATTACTTAATATAAAGCAACTATACCAGCAATTGTTAATTTTTCAGCATAAACGAAAATAGAAAAATTAAGCATGAAATAAATAAATCAACATCCAAAATTTGGTAAAGCAGTTCAGTACACCTTGGCTATGTCTACGGGACCCTCGCCCAGTTTAATCACTTCTACTGAAGAACAATAGTTTTATATAAGGCTTTACTGAGCCTACATTGCTCAACTCTTGACATTATCCACTCATTCTCACATCCCATGAAAATACTTCACTCCTAATAACACGACTATCTCATGCTAACCTTAATAGAGGATTTTCACAACATTGTTTAATAATAAAGATGATAATTGAATAACTCAAGTGATTGAAACAACAAAGACATAAACAACGACATCACTTAAGATGGAAAGCAACTCCCCTAAATAAGCAACTTCATCAACGAAAGTATGAGAAGTTTTCCACCAAGAAATCTGTTATGAACCTTCGATAATGTCACAGAAACATCCCACACATAGCAGCTATGAAAACTCAACAAAAAAACAAATGTTTCATCACCGAAACGTCATAAACAAAGAGTTGCAACCACCCAAAATCTGCTGGAGGTTTTCCACACGAAAAAAATACTTGGATAAACTACAAGATTCAGGCCACTAGTCAAGAAAATGTAGCCACAAATCGTCAATTAGATGTATGTTTCATTAGTGAAACATCACAAAATATAGCTGCACACTTGATACAAATAACCGTTATTTTTCCCTCACAAAAACAGTGGAGTAGCAATCCAATTATTCACCCTCATATGCATAAAAGTAGTTGCTAAGAATAACTCAATAAAGCATGTAATTACTCACATAAAAACAAAGAAACAAAGTTGCACAAATTAGTTAATTTTTTGCCAATTTTTCCCTCACAAAAACAACACACATTTAGTCTAGAAAATCAAGTTAAACCTAGCAGAAATGTAACTGCAAAATTGTCAATCAAATGTACACAAATTTAACTACCTTAGATAACCATTATCACCAAAATATACTTTCAAAGATAGCTACAAAATCATCAAAAAATCTGCACACTATCTTTATTAAGATATGATGAATGTATCCCAAATAATAAATCCTATCTTCAGTAGATTTTACCCTTCACATATGTTTACCTTCAACAGTCACAACCATGGTAAACTTCCAAATATACCAACTTACAAATAATGTTTTAAATTAATTTATAAGATATCATAACATATATCATAATAATCTTCACCTTTTTGGCTTTATTTGTCACATATAAGAACTCTCCCTTAATAAGAGAATTGGACACTCCCCCTTAATCGAATCTAAATTTCTAAATAACTTCCAAATAATTTTTGAATAACTTTCGAATATCCAAAGGAACAATAATAGAATCAATAATCCCAAGCAAAAAAAGTATCCAACTATCATCAAAGTTTCTCCCCTTTGGGACAAAAAGATGCAAAAAAGAATAATGTCGTCAATGCGATCATTATCGGCAAAGAAGGAGTTATAAAAATCAATAGTAGGTGCAACAGAAGAATCATAAGCACGCAGTGTAATGGCAGAAGGCCAATATGACAATTTACCACTATTTAAAACACTAGCCAACATATTCTTACTCACATTAAAGCTATTTGCATACCACTGATTAAAATAAGAAACCCCAAAATTGTATTCAACGAATCAGAATCAATTTAATCAATCCCGTCGTACATAGACCATATGAAAGCATATTATCCAAACTCGTACAACCCGTAATATAGAGAGAAACTAGAATAAAACTTAAAAAACTTAAATCATAGAGAACTCAAATCTTCTTATAGGTCTCCAATCAAACATTAACATTTTCTCAACATAACTCCGTAAATCAAATCCAAAAGCATAACTCGTAAATAATCAAACGGAACCTCATTTTCACATCAAATTGACTATTCTACAAGTAAAGAAAAATCCAAACACACACCGATCAATTGAACCTTAAAAGGCCCATAAATAAAAAGTCAAAAACCTAGACAATAACCCCTTCGAACCCCCTTCTTTTTTTATTTTAAAAAATCAATATACTTCAAAAATGTAAAACACACAGCCCCTGTGTCCTCCGAAGAAATTTAAACCTAACCTTATTCCTTGTCACATCATCTATGTCATCAACTATTTGGATGGTTTCTTCCTCCGAAGCAACCAACTGGTCCTTTGTATTAACAATTTCTTTTCCAGCAGCAACTAACTGTAGATCTGGACAGTTTTTGGTATTAACTCCTTTGCGTCTCTATTTTGATATGTGAGCCTGCAATATGTAGCAATTATCTACCAATCTTTTTCCACTTACTAAGCACTCTCCTTGTTCATTCAACACCTTGCATCCATCATTAGTAAATTTAACTAACAACCCATTATCACAAGTTGACTAATACTTACCAAGTTAGTTTTTAAACCATCAACGCGAAGCACATTTTTGACATGTGGCAGTCCATCCATGCAAAGAGTCCTCTTCTAATAACTTAGACATCCATATAACTTTGATAATCCATCAAATGTCTTCTTTCACTTGTAATATGACATGAACACCCACAGTCAAAATACCGACCAATATGAGAAGCAACCCTCATAGATTTAAAAACTACAATTGCTTATAACTTACCCTTTCTAACCCAAGTATGCTTTAGTAACATGGGTTGCTACTGAAAATTAATTGTAAAGTGTCTAGACTTTCGATTTTGAGCCATCTCAAATATCATTTATAACAACTTTATAAAAATTTGACCTTATGTGCCCGTTCCCCACGAAAGTGACAAGTGGATATAAATTTTTGCTTCCTTCTTAAAGTTTCTCCTTATATAAATCTTCCCGCACCATGTTTCTCATCATTCAACTTAGAACATTCACCTTCATAGTCAATGTCTTAAAGGTTTCCTTTATTCTTGCCAATTTCTAGGAACTTTTCTAGCTTCTCGGTACCTCCATTTAGCATTCTTATCCTTTTTCCGTACTGACCATCTTCAACTTTGTTTCATTTAGCTTATCTATTATAGATAACAACTTCTTCTCTAGATCTTGAATGATGTTCTTCACAGCAGAGTTTTCCTTCTTTAGCTTCTCATTCTTCTTGTATGTTTGGACCCACTTAACAAATATTAACTTATAAGCTTTACAGATATCCTTCCTTTTGTAATCCGAATCTCTATCATCATTGTCATAATCTAAACTAAAACTATGGACTAATTCATCTATGTTTTTTTGAAATTTTGGATCGATTCATCTGCGCTTTTTTGGAATTTTGGACTAATTCATCTTTGGTTTCCCCATCAATTTCTTCTCTGCTTGTTGTTAAGCAAGCAACTGGGCTTTTGCTGTATAAAGCAACTAGCACAACATGATTACTCACAAATTCCTTTCACCACCATATTCACTTTCAGAATCATTCTCACTTTAAGTAATCGTATAAGACTTCCTTTTCCTCTTCTTCAAAATGTTAGCACATGGCTTGAACATGTTTGAAGCCTTGACATTCATGACATTGTATTTTCTTCACCTTTCTTTCACCCTTTTGAGTTTTAGATTATTGTTTGAAATTATTATTTGATGAGCTCCCACCATTATACTTAAACTCGAGTCTATCGTTTCTCAACTTCTTTAACCATTTGCTAAAATTTCTTGTCAGTGACACCATATCCTCATTCTCATCGAATTCATCTTCTAAGTCATTCATGACTTTTCCAACCTCAGCTTGCAATGTCAATCATTTGTTCTTCTCTCACTTATCTCTCAGCAAATTCATCTCAAAGTTGGTAAAAATCCTAATTACCTTATCCAAAGATAATTCATTGATATCATAGGCCTCTTCAATGGCTACAATTTTCAGTATGAATCTCGAAAGCAATGATCTCAATATCTTCTTGATAAGTTTCATATTTGAATATTTTTCCCAAGTTGATGTGCGTAGTTTGCAATATCATGCAGTCTCTCATTGAAGTGCCCAATATTTTTGCTTTCATCCATTTTTAGCTCTTTAAATCTAATGACCAACATTTGAAGGTTTGAAACTATCACAGATTTTGATCCCTCATATATTGTTTGCAAAGTTTCACATGCTTTTTTTTCCAAATCACAAGCTGATATTATAGCAAAACGACCTTCATCAACTGCATTGAAGATAGCATGCATAGCTTGAGAATTTCCAAGTGATCCCTCTTCTTCAACCCTTGTCCATTCAGATGGATCTTTAAGTATTGCTTCTCTCTTTTCATCAGTTGTTACTGGATGTGTCCATCCATTTAAAACTGAATTTTATGCTTTTATTCCTTATAGAGTATTAAGACGTAAGATATGAAGAGTAATACCATGAGAATTAAGATAATTGCAAAGGCACCTTTGATTAATTCTAGAGCTCCATCGTATTGAAAAGCTTTAATGGTAGTTGAGAAAAGGTTTTGAATGGTATCTTCAAAATTTTGGAAGTGGTGTAAGGCATGAGATTTTTGAGCTAAGGGGAAAATCTAAATAAAATGAATAAAGTAATAAAAAGATTATTAAAAAATATTAATAACTAGAAAGTGAAGGTGAAAGTGAAAGTGATGGGAAAGATCCCCAAATATGACAATGACAAGTTGTAAAGGTTATTTCGGGAGACGAGAAGATAAGAGAAACGAAAGACAACTACTCTTTCCTTAAAGACAAGAAGTACATGGTAGCAAAAATTTTGATTTAGTAGATAATAGAGTGTAAATAGACAAAGATGGTGCTATAAATCAAGTGAACTAGAAGATACTACAAAGGCAATAGGATTACCAACGTGCAGAGGACATTTTATTGGATAAAGATTATTATAGAAGGGTCCCACAAGAAGCGATGTCTTGATATGGAGGTTGTTCATAATGTAACCAAAAAGGTTAAATTCATTATGGTTCTGTTGGATTCTGGTAAGGCTGTGAATTGCCGATTGGATCCATGAGGTTGATCAATTATGGCTCGAAGGTTCCTGCAAAACAACGAAGGCACATCGGGAGTTGTTTCCCGATAGCCCCTCCAACACTCAAGTTAGTCTTTTTGGAGAGTTTTTAGGCTAGTGAATCAAGAGAATTAGGGTTTCTGAGTCTCGTACCTCTTTCGTGTTAGTGCAATACCTTATATATGGAATAGACGCTAGGTTTAAGTCTTTACGTAGATCTCTACTTGTGCATGGGAGGTTTCCATTTGCAAGTGGGTCGTCTATATTCGGGCCTGGGCTTAGGCCTAGCACAGTCAACCCGACCATAAGCCCCCTACTCCTCGAGCCTGACCAAGGAGAAGGGTCGAAGGAGTACATAAAGATCGTGTGGCTCGTCTGTGGGAACAGCTCGTGATAGGCTCAATCAGTCGGACATCGACGCGTGGTTCACAGCGGCTCGGGGTGAGACCGACCGATCGAGGATGGAGATGTAGCTGATCAGTTAATTGTAGGTAACAGGTCGACAGATCGAATGTAGACACCGCATCAAAATATCGAACTTAATCATTACTTGTAGCATGCGTGCATTGGTGGGTTTTCAAAATTTTAAATGCAAAGCTTTTGTAACCGCCACACTGCTGTCACATTCGTCCTTTCGACTGTTGCGCCGTACACCTGTCAGAGATCAGACGCGTCGGTTTAACTGCAGCGCCGTTTCGGGTATCTGACAATCCTAATTTACCTCGACTCAGATTCTACCACGTGTCTGAGATCCTTGCGAATTTTCTCCATATGTCAAGCATTGGTTGGAACGTCCGTTTAGCCAATCTTTTATAAATACCCAGTATCGGCAGATCGCAGATTTTCTTCTCGTTCTTGCCTACAGTCTCCGGAGTATTTCTTTCAACCACCGTTCAAATTCCCAACTTCAATCACTAACTAGGTACGTCCTTTTTCCTAACTTCTTCTTCTAAATTTCCTCTTTGTAAACATGTTGTCGACTAGTTCTATACGTGAGGTTAGCCCTAAGGATGAGACTAGCAAGAGGGCCTCTCCACCAGTCGGGTCTCTTGAAGTAACGACGGAAGTAGTGGCAATGCCGGGTGTGAGAGGTGGTGAGGGAGTCACGACGAGTGAACGGAAGGATGGGTTTGTCGTCGAGAAGCCGCCAAGGGACGAATCAACAATGACCGTGGGGGAGTTGAACCGGTCGATTATTAGGAACAATATCCCTTTGTCCTGGGAACCTCGGCTGGCCTTCAATAACGAATGGATCCACAGCAATTTGGGAGGATATTTTGCCATTTCTGACAGTTTTTTCTCAGTCGGTGGCATGAAGCTTCCGTATGCCCCGATCATCGTCGAGGTGTGCGCTTCCTACCAGTTGAGGCCGAGCCAGATTCCTCCAAATGGGTGGAGATTTATTAATGGTTTGGCCTTGCTATGCCATCAGTTCGGTTGTCCACCTTCGGTCGGCATTCTTCTCCACTTTTTGAGAATGAACCAGAGTTCGAGCGCTGGGGCCAGGATCCTCCATCTTCAGTATAAAGACGCTCGATATCATCCGGCCGGGACAACTTCGAAGGTCTCCGCTTGGCAAACGAAGTACTTTTTTGTGAATCCTCTGGGCTCTTCTTTTGAGTCCCAGCCGTGGAGGTATCGTCTAGCCGAGCGATGGAACGATGTGTCGAGCTTGTCTCTCACGAGAGAGGAGTGAGAAATAGTTGGCCGCAACAAGGGGCTCAGTCAGTATGACTTCGAGTGTCTCACTCTGGGATATCACGAGGGGGCCTCGACCGATTCATTCCTGATTGATCCCCCACCCCGAATTAGCGGGCTAGGAGAAGAAATTGCCCCCTCTGGTTGACTCTTCATGGTTGAACTATTTACCATATTTGTAAGTATCGGTTTCGACTTCTAACCTATTTTTATTGCTGTGCAACCATGGTAAGGCTTGATGATTTCGACGGGGCCCCCAAGCCTACCAGAGGCCAACGCAAAGCTGTCAAGCCTTCGAAGGAAAAAGAGCAGGAGAAGAGAGGGGAGGTTAGTTCAGATGTCGCTCGGTCTACTGCTTCTGAGTAGGAAAGTGTTCCCCTACTGTTTCCGAGCCGTCTGCAGCGCTTGCCCTAGCTGCTATGCCTGGTGAAGGCCTAGTGGTTATTGAAGAGGAGGAAGAGGTTGAACCGCATCTTAAGAGAAAAAAGACCGTTCAGGTTGCCGACCGATCACCCTGCCCTTCGGACCGGGGCAAGGAGAAAGAGAAAGGGAAAGCGAAGGTAGGAGAGCGTACCGCCTGGTCAGATAAGGGCAAGGGGAAGAAGCGAACAGTGAGCGTCGATAAATGGGAGCCAGCAATTAGTTTGGATAAGACTACATCGCTCGGGAGCTTCGATGTGGCTCTTCATATTGCTGAGAGGGTCGTTCCCCCTGTCGACGAGGAGCTTATTGACTCGTTGAGCCATCAGGAGTTGTCGGCCCATATCGTTCGTAGCTGTGCAAGGGAGCTGGCATACGTTTCCTCGATGCATCGACATATCAAACAGCTCGACGGGACTGTTCAGTCACTGGACCGGGAGGTCCATGACCTTCTTGAGCAAGTGGACACTTTAAGGGCCGAGCTCTCGGAGGCCAAAGAAGAGGGAATGTCTCCCGGGCTCAACTCTCTTCCTTGGAGGAGGAGAAGAAATTTTGGGAGGAGGAGAGAAATGTTTTAAAAGCTCAAGTCGCTACAGGGGAGGAGGAGAGAAGCGCTTTGAAAGCTCGACTCGCTGCGGGGTAGGAGGAGAGAAGCAGGGCTATTGCAGCGAAGGGTGAGCTGGCCAAGGAGTGTAAGGTCTTGTAGGGGAAAGTGGAGGCGAAGAAAGAGCTTAAAGCAAAGTTCCTCCAGGACTGCCATGCGGCAGTGATGGACAAACTAAGGGCCGAAGATACGCTGAAGGAGGAACGAGCCTCCATTAAAAAGCAGAGGATCGAGGAGATCAAACGATGGAAGAGGCGGTTCTTACAGGAGGAGTGCTTGGAGTACGCTTGTGACTTGGCCCTTTCGATCCTGAAGAATTGCCATGACGTTTGTGTCCCTGATGGGTCGAAAGGTCCTTCATTTGAGGATTATGCCGAGCCGATGCTCCCCACCGCTTTTGGCCTCTCTCTGGAGGAAGTAAAGGAGAGAATCAAGGGAGAGCGAGTGTCAGTCCCGGATGAGGAGCTAGACCTTAGCTCGAGTGAGGAGGACGAGCTTTCTTATGAGAATATTTCTCCGGTTGCTCCCTCAGACCCCGCTCCTGCTCCGACTGTTCCACCCACTTCTGAGGCTTCTCCTGGGCATCCACCGACCTCCGAAGCCTCCCCAGGGCATCCGCCGTCCTTCGAGACTTCTCCTACTGCCCCGGCTGTTCATACTTCTCCTTCCGCTGATTTTTAAAGCTCACCTAGTCGGGCTTGTGACCAGGATGGATTCAAAGAAATGAAATTCTTATTTTGGTCCTCCATGATTTCGATGTCGTTTTCGCGTTTGTTTTCTTTATTTTCGATCGATAGGAGGGTTTGATAGAGTCGCTCATGGCCGAACGACGTTGAAGCCGAGCGATAGTTGAGGTCGAGCGATGGTCCCAAGGATCTTGTCTTGGCGATCTGGCGGAGCGACGGTCGAGGCCGAGCGATGGTTCCAAGGATCTTGTCTTGGCAACCTGGCTGAACGATGGTCCCAAGAATCTCGTCTTAGCGACCTGGCCGAGCGACGGTTGAGGTCGAGCGATGGTCCCAAGGGTCTCGTTTTGGCAACCTGGTCGAGCGATGGTCCCAAGGATCTTGTCTTGGCGACCTGGCCGAACGATGGTCGAGGCCGAGCGATGGTCCCAAGGATCTTGTCTTGGCGACCTGGCCAAACGGTGTTGATAGACCTCCTTTTGAACAATTTGTTAAACTGTTTGTCGAGAAATTTCAAATCCCTTTATTGATGATGACACGGGAGTGGGCCGTTAAAAAACCTTACTAGCAGGGTACCCACAGGTTTACAATAAACAATAGCGAACAAAGAAATAACTAAAATCAAACTTATCTATTGGTAGAACGCCTTCAAATTTTGAGAACTCCAGGGCCTTGGTAGAATCTTTCCGTTCGAATAGCACAGGATGTAAGAGCCGTGCCCGGTTTGTTTGACCACTTGGTAGGGTCCTTCCCATGTCTGACCGAGCTTTCCAGGATGCTTTCCGGTCTCCTCGGCCTTTCGTAAAACGTACCCTCCGACTTTTATGTCGCTCGACTTTACCCTTCTGTTGTAAAACCTCGTTGCTTTTTGCCTGATGGCTTCCAAACGAGCTGCTGCCCTCTCTCTAACTTCACCGAGAAGTACCAGTTCTGTTTTGCAGGCTTCGTCATTCCTTTATTCATCATAACCCGAAACTCTTTGGTTGTGCAACACCACTTCTACTGGGACTAGGGCTTCTACCCCGAAAGTCATCCTGAACGATGTTTCTCCTGTGGCTCCGTTTGGGGTAGTTCTGTATGCCCACAACACTTCATCTACTTCGTCTACCCAGGTCTTGCGTCCGTCTAAGCGCTTCTTGAGAGCACTCATT
>JANZLD010000237.1:91417334-91436441 GCA_026413575.1 Erythroxylum carthagenense
AAATAATTAAATATATATTCTAAATTAAATTATACGTTATTTTATTAATAATTAATATCAAATAATTAACTAATAGATATTTAGTTGATACTAAATTAAATTATAAAAAGCAGAAACATAAAATAAAAACTTTTTAATAGTTTTTATAAATTATAAAAACGAAGATATTGAAATCAAAAACAAAAACCACAGTCTCAAACAAATAGTTTTTTTTACTAAATTTTGAAACAAAAACATAAAACATAAATGGAAATAAACATGTCCTAAAAAATATATTTGGTGATTAATTGGAACTTTGTATTCCATATAATCATAATATAGATTCTTAAGTCTATAAGATGACCGATGGACAATGTAACAATGTTGTTAAGTTACTTAATCTTAACAAATAATATCATAAACATTGCAAGCTCAAAAGATTACAATGTGTGTGCTAACTACCACTTTTAGAATAATTGTTTATTATTTGTTTAAATAAATGATATCTTGTTCATAATATTGTAATTATTTAATAGTTGCTCCAACAACTATTAATTTCTAATCATTTTTATCTTTGCAAAGAATTGAAGATTGTAAATATCGAATGCATGAAAATAGCTTTGTAAGGATTCATCATGGAAATACAAGAAAAGAAGACTGTTTAGGATGAATTAGATGCATTGTCAAAATTAATCACTTTTCTATATGTTAAAATTGAAATATACTTAATACACGAAGAATAAGGGTTGAATAATATCTAACTACCTGATATGGTTATTTTGAGTTAAATAGAGTTTAATTTGCATAATTAAGTCTTATTTAATAGTTAGTCTGTTTCGTATTATTAGTTAGCGTATTTTATTATGATTGGTTCTATAACTCAATTATAATATCTAACTGCCAGGCATGGTTATTTTGAGTTAACTAGAGTTTAATTTGCATAATTAAGTCATATTTACTAGTTTAGTTTGTTTCGTATTATTAGCTAGCATATTATATTGTGATTAGTTCTATAACTCAATTATAATATCTAACTATCTGGTTTGGTTATTTTGAGTTAACCATAGTCTAATTTGCTTAATTAAGTCATATTTAATAGTTTAGCTTGTTTCGTATTATTAGTTAGCATATTTTATTGTGATTAGTTCTATAACTAAATTATAAGACCCAAACTGTGTTATTATTTTGTAGTTTTTAATATGGATTAGGGCATATTATGAGGTGAATTTCTAATTAGATTAGGACTCTTCATGACATTAAGGATATAAATGAAATAGGATTCTTAGACTCTAGTTAAAATAGCATTAGTAGTTACTATTTTAATCCTTATTACACTTGAGGAGGAATATTATTTTAAGATTATAATTTTTTTCCTTTTAAGATTTTCGTTCTTTGGGAGTTTATACCTATAAAAAAATTGTTTTATTGATGTAATTCATAGATTATTAATATAAAAATCAAATTGAGAATTTTCTTTATTTTGTAAGAACTTTCTCTTTATTTTTTTAACAAGGATTCAACCAATTCTTATCAAGCCAACTTGTAGCAATCAAAATCTCTATAACTTTGATTCTATTAAGTGATTTTGGTTAGGGAAAATTTTCCCTATTTAATTTGAAGACAATTATGAGATTCTTATTCTGTGTATTTGAAGACAATCATAGGATTCTAAGTCTTCGTAATTTGAGTATTTTTAATTTTTAATATAAAGTTCCCATGACTGTTCTCAATGATCAGAATTCCTAATATGAATATAACTAATAATATTTTACGAATTTCATAACAGCACTGAAAATGAATCTCATTGATATTACATAAACAAACATATATATACTTGCATATAATTTATAACCAATCCAGAGATACGCGTGATTATTGAATAAAAATTTCATTTCAAAAAGTTAAAATCAATAAACAAGGAAAGAAAATTCTTATATTCCATAGGAAGTCCCAATAATTATCTAATTAATACAATCACTCATCTTCCGAATATATTTTTGAACGCTTGAAATATTAAAAAAAATCAATCGATTGGACTGTAAATACAAATTAAATATACAAATTCAACAAATAGTTGGACTTTTTTCTTTTTACTTAAAATGATTGGTAGGGATAAAAGTAATTAATATAATATTGCCAAAGAAAGTCATCTGAAGTGCTTTACTCCTAATATGCGAGTCCCACGTCTGCACTTATCCGTTTAATTGCTTAACATCGGTGTAAGCAAAATCTCAAATTGATTGGCAGCTATAGCTGGAACTTTTTTTTTTTTTTTTGAAATATTCATGGATCATGTCACATTCCATTCCTAATTCTAACTAAAGAATCAAGCCGCATTTTATTAATTTGAATTCCAAGCAGACCAACAAAATGAGAAGTATGTGACACTAAATAATTCAAATTGATGGGTACATGAACAAGCACATATACCATGCCTATTAAGAGAATAAAAAAATATTAATGTGAGTAAGTTATGCAGTTCGGATAAAGAACCTAAAATTTTCAACTTCTAATCATAAAGTTTTGCTTTAAAAATGGTCAAAACAGTATAATTTCGATATGAGTTGCCACAACAATAATAACCTCGGTAAGATCTCTCTAATCACGCAACTTAGAATCCATCATCTCATCTATGTTCACGTAATGAGCAAGTTATGAAGGGACTATAACGAGCTTTTACCACTAATATAGTAAAGTGTACCAGATAGAAAGATGCACTCACTGTTTATGTCACTGCTAATTGGACTAGGCTCAATGAACCTGCATTTAATTATCTTCACATCGAAAATATTCTTAATGTTTTTTTTATATATAAGCTTGCGATTTACCTGTTAGAATTTAAAACTGAGCAAGTATATATAGTTATAAAAGCATTAATTACAGATGTTATCAAAATCATGGGGGTCAGATGTTATCAAAATCATGGGGGTCTAATCAAATTGGATTTATCATCATTCGCCACCGCCCAGGCCGAGGTTTTGAGCACGTGTGCTAAGTTTGGAGCCACCATTCGCAGGTTTGGTTAGTGAAAGCGATGATCATTAAAAATTAGAAAATAACTCAATTTGTAAAAATAGTTTAATTTATCTTTTAATGCATATAATTATGGAGTCACGTGTGTGCGGAGAATTTATAATATGTAGCCAATATTTTAAAACTTGGCAGGAAAATTATCGGAATATAGAGAGGTGTGAAGCAGATAGCTTATAAAAATTTAAGAGTTGAAAAATAATGTCAATGTGAAATTATACTATTATAATTTATTACTACTATTACTCGTGAGATACATTGATTCCAAAATGTCAAAAGGAATGTATTATTTGTTAATAATTAGCCTTAATAACATTGTAGCAAAAATAAATAGTTTATCATAAATAACATAAAATATTATTTCTTAATTATGAAAAAGAATTATCATAAATATTGTAAATAAAAAATGAAGGCCTCATTAAAAAGAAGACCAAAAGTCTTCCATCAATGCGCAGCATCTCGATATACATGCTAGTGTATTTGCACTGTAGAATTATATAAATTTGATATCCCTTCAAATAATAATGTTAAGTTCTAAATTCTCTATTATTTCTTTTGGTTGTGTTACAACTCGAAACCAAACACTAGGAATCGAGAACTAGAAAATGTAATTTTTAAGAATGCGGCCTCCTATATGTTATCTTGGACAGAATTTGTAACACCAATAAGCTCCAGTGAATTGATTCATATAATTTTAAAAAGGTTAAATATTTGATTAGCACTGCACGAACGTTGAAATCCATTTTCATAATTGTCCTATTACCTAACAGTGGCGAGCATTTTGAAAGTTGGAAGTATCAAATATACGCTACAGGCTTCAGAAGGAAACACGGAAACACCGCCCATCGGAGGGCCGAGAAAGAGAGACACAAACGGGCAGGCTGAGTTCAGGTACTATTTGCTCAGCCCATGAGGACCAGAAGAGTTCTTCCAATTAAACCAGACTCTTATTTCAGCGTATGGTACTTCTTGTGACTTCGATTTTGAGATGATAGCATATCAACTAGCTCACGAACTCTTTTTTCATATATACATATAAGAGTGTTTGGTTAAAAAGCATACTTGAACCTTTCTTCTTGAAAAGTTAGCATCTCTAATTGTTTTAGAAATGATCTTTATTGATGGTAAGAAAATCCTATTTACCAACAAAAGTCTCTTAAAAAAATGACAATAACAACAATAATAACATTCAGTAGAGGTCCAATAATATGTAAGCTTACTCCTAATTAATAGAGATATTGTTTTTAAATGACATACATAAAGAAGAAGAAAAAAATAAATAAGCAATAAAATAATAATAATAACATTAACAATAAAAACAACAAATGTTTAAATACTCTATAACTTTCTGCACTTTATCATTAACAGCCTTTCACTTTTTCTATTATACTACTTCCATAATTTTATCTTGCAACCAAAATTTAAGTAAATTTTTATTCTTAAATTATACATATAAATTATTATAAAATTAAAACACAGACACACACACACACACATATATATATATATAAACTATTGATATAAATCTACATGTTCTTGTCATTGATATATATTTATATAACTAACTAATATGTAAGGAACATATCAAAGTGTCTTTTTTTATTTTGTTTTCAGTTTAATTGCTTATCAATTTTATCGATTATTTTACCAAACCCAATAAATTTATCTAGTTTCCAATTGCATATTGCACAGCTTCTTGATAGACATCATCTGATTTTTTTTAGGTAATGAGCTCGTTAATATTTTGATGTGTTGAGAAATCTTTTAAAATGTCAGTTTCTTGAAAAATGAGAAAAAAATTACATTTCGCTTAAATTTGTTCTTCGAGTATATAATGTGTTGGGAAAGGTACCATCATTCCACATTGAACATATAATAATTAATAGAAAAAAGGTTTTAAAAAAAACTAAACCATCAATATTTCGTATACATATAAAATTTGGCTTGTTTTTGGATAAAACTTTTTGAATTTTTTTATACCAAACACTTTGAAGAAACATGCATTAATTTATTATGCATCCACTGACCAACCAGAGAAGTTGAAGTGTTTTCCTTCACCTCGTTGTGGGGGCAAGCAAAATCTTGTTTTGATTTGTCTGATAAGAAAAGAAGTGAACTAAAATGGCTACATACGAAGGTTTTACTTTCGACAAAAACAAAGGCGATGGTTTATGTTATCAATTGATGTGTGTGTAAATAACACAAGCCATTAGGACTCTTCTCTGGTAATCTTCTAGCAGTTTCTAAGTTTCAGTTGTATTATTTTATTCTATTCTGCTTTTGTTCACATCATATCATTAAACTTTTGCTAGAAAAGAAAGGAAACATGTCGAGATTGTCCATGGTGGTAATTATGAATGGGAAAGGCATGTAGGGACAACCCTATTAGTTCACCGCTTTTGAATTGGCTAGAGAAGATGACCATTGAATACTGCTCCTTGATTATTTCATCCATGACGCGTGGAATAGATCCCTTGATTATTTCATCCATGACGCGTGGAATAGATCCCTCCCCTAAGCCCTAAGACATGCCTTCATGTTCACAACTAATGGCCTTGTTTCTAATAGATCCCTCCCCCAACACATGCCTTCGTGTTCACAATTAATGGCCGTTTTTCTAACTTTACTAGTTCTTCCTTCATTAATATTCGGTTTTGGGCCTGTAGAATTGGAATTATCAATTATTGTTTTACTATTTGTCTATTTGCAATATTTATGATTTTAATATTTTCGTGTAAATCTAATTCTTAAATTTTGTAGAAAATTTTGGTTGCGGAATCACTGCCAATCTTTCTAGTTTATCCAGATTATGCCCTCCCCGTTCTCTTCGTTGAGAAGCAAGGGCGCAAGCTTATCGTTTGTGAGATCAATATTAACAAGTTCAATATTGAAACTGAATGCTCTTTAAGTCGGACAATAGGTGCTACTAATTTAGGTCGAATTAGAGATGCATAAAGTTAATCCTAGTTTATCATCAATATCAGTTTTGTTTCGGAATCTTGTAAATTGGCTCTAAACTTGTACAAATTGACTCAACTCACAAAAATTGAAGAATTTCTATTTTAGAAATCAGTTTACAGAATGAGTTTAGCTATATATTTATGGATGAGATTTGGTTATAAATTTTTAAAAAACAATTAATTCTGAATTTATATTTAAAAATATCTTAAATTTAGGTCTACTTAAAAGAAAAAAATAGAAGTCATGAAACTGTCTAAATAAATATTTATTTTTTAATTATTTATTCCATTTTAATTGCTTATTAAAGTAAAAGTTGTGATTATTTTTTGAGTAATACTAATCTTAAAAGTTTTACCAAAAATAATAATCTTAAAAGAAATCTAACTTAGTAAATGTTTCAATAAATATTTTATTATTTAAATCGTATAAAATGATTTTACATGCTAAGGCATAAATTAATATTATATGTCACAATTGTATTTTATATAATTATAAAATTTTTATAAAATATAAAACTATAAATTATATTTAAATTTAAAACCTTGATAATGAGTGAGATTTGAATTTGAAGTTAGACCTATTTTATAGGCCTACGTTAGATATGAACTTTAAAATTTTTAACTATTTTGGGTTGGACTTTAGTTAAATTCAATATAGTCCAACCTATAATTAGATGTAGTTGGCTCCTCATCACCAAAAGAGACCAAGAATTCATGGATTCTGTTTTCTTGGATTTTCCTTTATGATATTGGTAATGGTTTTCTGTCAACAAAGAAGTACTGCAACTACAATTCTGATTTTAGTAGCTTCCTTGCACTTCTACTCTTTATTGTTCAATACCCATGACTTTTAAATACAAATTGAACTAGTGGAGACAAAGTTTCAAACCTCATTTCATACAGAACTATAATCAAGTGGTGAAAGTACAGACAATAAAATAAACCTTAGTTGGTAACCATACAATTAGTATAGAAGTATTTTTAGTATCCTGTCATTATTCAAACATGAGAAATGCTAGAGGTTGTAGCACTTCAACAGCAACCATGCTTTCTAACATTTTTATGTGGACTAATAATAATTCTACGGCTGAATGCATTCAAATGTTAGATTGATAATCATTACTTCACTTTTGTCACATTTGATACCAACAATCACTACAAGAAAATAACATATTACCAATGGAAAAAATTTCGTAACAAATTGACGACAAAAATTGATTTTCCGTCGATAAATTTGTTAGAAAAAATAGTTTTTTGCGACCGCCTAAATTTTCATCCGTAAACATGGAGAGAAATTATTCCAGAGGCTTTCCTAACATAATATAGCAATGAAATAGTAAATTTCATCGTAAAAATAGGCAGCAATGGGTGATAGGAAAATTATGAATCTAAATTACCGATGGGTTTGTCAGTAAATATCGATTTCTCTAAAACTTAAAATGACAACGTCGTTTTGAATAGCCTCATAATAAGCCACTCGAAATCCCCCTTCTTCCTCCCCTCTTTCATTTTCTCTCTTCTTCCCTACTTCATAGCTGTCAATCCCTCTTCCTCCCAAGCATTCAATGTCGATTTTTGCTTGTTTCGGTCCATCATGCGTCCTTTTCAAGTAAGTTTGCTCTTGGGTTTCTCGATGTTTTCAAAAAATTCGTTATTAGTGTTGAACGTGGGTGGGTTTTCATAGACTATGGGTATATGAACGTGAGTGGGTGGATTTTCATGGATTGTGGGTATTATGCATTTGTATCTAATGTCATTGGTTTATTTGTTGTTTGAATGTGTTTTGTTGGTAAATAATGGAAAAATGTAGTGATTTTGTTATTAGTTAGAGAAGAATTCAGGTTGACTATGAATTGTTTAATGAAATGTCTATTAGGAATGTTAGTACAACTTGGTTAATGCCTTGGAATCTAAAGAAAATGTCTAGAATAGTTACATAAGACTTGAAATAGAAAATTAATAATTATATGGAAGGATTTCATATAATAGAATGAAATTGGACAATTATATGGAAGGTGATATTTGTAAAACAATCAGTGAGCATTGTTATGTATTATTATGGTAGAAGTTGAACATAATTTAGTATTCTTATTATCCCAATGCTTACAATTGCTTCTAAGTCTGCTTTTTGTACTACTTGTTAAATAATAAATTCTTATCACAATTGATTTCATCCAATAACTTAAGAAGTGTTAATGTATGTGATGAGTGTTGATGTATGTTAAGAGTTGGTATATACTAAAATACTTTTATGACTTCGATAATTATCTTCATATGATTGTATAATTTGTTTGTTATATTATGATATACATAGATAATATAGACATAGATGTGGTTATTCATCAATTTAAAAGTTTATTCGAAGAAATATTTGATGAATAAAGGTATATCTATTTGTTAGTAATCATGTATTTACTTAATCAATTTTGTTTTGTATAATTATGTATGATTTTTATTATAAGTTCTTTTTAAATATAAAGGAAGTGATGCGAAGTGATGCCAAATTGTATCACAATCTTCTTTTAGCTTCTTGTTAAAGCATGTTATTGGTTTTTAAGTGTATCTCTAAAAACTAAATTGATATATTTGATCACTATCTCTAAGCAATAGTTTTTAAAAGTTGTCTAAAAAATAGGATATTTGACATTTATATATATTTTCATACCCTTCGACATATGTCCTATGTCATAGATCTATCTTTGTCTTTTATGAAAGAGATAAAGTTTTTAGCATGCCTATGTCCTTAGGCCATGAATCTTCTTATTTATTTTGAAATTAATGCATGATTTCTACCACAATTATATTCCTATATTATGGATCATATTATTTCTCTTGTAATTAGCATACAATTTTTAGCACAACTGTAACTCAGGATCTATTACAGAATAAAATTTCTTCAATCTCGTAACAATCTGTCTTCAGCCCCTATTTTAGGTCATGTCTCTTATTTTAGTTAATCCACATGAGGCATGAATTGGGTCATGGGTATAGATAGGAACACATAGGCCAATCCATGTTCTTTGAAGAATTATAATTTTCTTCATATTTTTGCTTAAAATAGCCTTTAATTCTTAAATAATTTCATCCTATAGTTAATTTATTATAATTATATGAAAATAAATCTAAGTTATAGTTAGTTTATTATAATTATATGAAAAAATCTAAGTTAAGTAAAATAAGGTAATTTGACATGAAAATGAAGCAAAATACTTTTAAAAATTTGTACATTTTCATGCACATTAAATATTCCAATGCTTACGCTTTTGCTCATCGTCAAGTAAATCAATTTCAGTCATTCTTAACTTAAATAGGTGACAACTTTAAGGAAACAAAATAAATATATTAGAGAAATCAAAGTTATCCATCATCTACTCCATTGCATTATTCGTCAACTAGAAAGACATTCAAATACTTGCATTCAATTCTTAATCAATTTAATTTAATCTAACAAACCTTTCAAATAATAACTTAATTCATATAGTTTAGTCTCTAATTTAGAAAAGCCACCCTGTTTGAAAATGTATCATTTCATTTGTCTATCGAAAAGGTTAGAGTTACTATTATTCTTTTCTATAAAAGTTACTTTGTTATTTTAAATCGACGTTCTTGGTTTTCAATAATTGAATTTGTTTATGTAGGAAAATTTTAAGGTGACGGAATAAGCTTCCTAAGATTAAAAACATTAGTTTTCTTTGGCTAGTAAAAGTATTGGTTTCTCCTCTTTCTATTAGTCATGATTATTTTCTTTTTTTAGAATATAATGCATATTTAGTTTACTAGTATTTATGTCTTTGTTAATATTTTATAATATATTTTAATTTAGTGTATTTTTGGAATGATTCAAGGTTCAATACACTTTATTCCTTTGTGTTTCCTCGTATTGATCTTTTAATAACATGTACCACAAGTGTGTGATAGAATTGATTAACTAATGCTATAGTCCTAGGCCCTAGCCATTAAATGGTTAATTTTTGTTTCTAATGAATGTTTTAGGTTATTTGAAGTATAAATAGATTACATATGAATTAGGAAAGTGTTTGTATAATTATTCAAGCACAACTTACCGTTGCTAAATGTTCCGATGGATTTTCGATATTTTGTTCGTCGATAATATTTACAGACAGAATAGAAATATTCCATCAGTAACATTACCAATGGACTTAAAATTTCTGTCGCTAAATAAAAAAATTGTTTGTCGGTAAATTATCAACGAAATATTTTTATTCCGTCTCTAAAGATTACTGATGGCCGTTTCTCTGACGACTCATGCGGTTGATAATTTTCATCAGCAAATTCGCTTGCTGACGGAAAACCTTCACATTCCGTTGGTAATTTCCGTCCTTAAACTCCCATTTTCTTGCGGTGAATGAAATCAATTTGTGTATTATCCAAATATACATTTCTTCTTACTCTAGTAACATGCCGTAGATAAAACAAATAACTCTAGAAATAGCATAAGAGATTAGTGGCTTATTAAACTTTTAAAACTTGTTTTAGCTATGTTTTTCAAACTTAACCACATGAGATGAAAGTTTCATCCTTTTATTTGAAAAATTTTTAGGGTTTGAATTATTTCGAAGGGTAGAAGTTGAAGGTCTCGATACACATGTTCACTGGTCCCACAAAATAATAATATAAAGTAGTATACCTATGACTTTCTAGATCTGGCCATACATGTTTTCACAATCTATTACAATGTGGATAGCTCAAGGAAGATTTTGCATTTCTCATGATTTGACGCCCTAAGAAGAATAGGTTAAGCCAGTCAAATAAGTTTTTGATGGCCAATGACTCCGAGTACCAGGAATCGTTAATATTATACGAAGATGACGAAGAAGAATGGGATGAATAATGCAAGATAATTGTATTTATGTCAATAAAATTGCAGCCGTTTATGAGACATTTAGTTATTATTTATTTATTTATTTATTTTCTCCTTAGGTAGCAACAAAAGAAAACTTCAAGAAGTGGTCTTACAAACAATAATAGTATCCATTAATGCTTGTTCGCCAGGGTATCAATGTTGACCACATCCAAAGACAAAACAGATGCGGCCAAAACTGACAAACGATCCTCTTAATTAAGTCTTAGCTTGAATAGTTAGTTTAGGCCCCCTATAATAAGTGGGAACCTTCGTACTTTTTTTTTTGTTATGTTCTTATTTCCAATTAGTAAAAAGATTTGAATTGGATTCTACCTAATTCAATTCAATTTAAAATTAATAAATTGAACTCACTTGATTAGAATTTGACTTAAATTCAACTTTGTTTTAAAAGAAGGATCAATTGCAAAAAAAAATTTAAATTTTGTTTAATTTTACAATTCTAACCTGAACTTTAAAATGTAATAATAAAATGTTCATACTTTCAATTTTTTTTAATTATAACCTAACATTAGTCACTCAATTAAGCTCATTGACATAACTTGTTATATGTATAGAAACTTTAGCTATTAATACATATCAGTCTAATATAAGAGAACAAATGCAGCGAAAATGAAACCCTAGCTGAATTGACATTTGTTGGTGCTTCCAGTTGCAACTTCCGGATCTTGTGATGGACAAGGTAGTTGCAGGACGTTAGATGAAGATTTGGTTCTATATTAGCTAGATAACAGGCCACTTTGCATAACAATTACTTTCCTATGGTTTTCCCCTTTATGTCAATAAAAATCAGATGTAAATTGAACGAAAACATTCTGTTTCTTTGGGATCCAGCATCAACTTGTTTGAGGTTAAAAGGATCATTTATGCTTGTTTCTTTATTACTGTACACTGTGGAGTGGCATCAAAGAATTATATGATCTCTCTTTCGACTCCAATTCATTGAGATCGCCATTGTCGCATATATGAAGATGACGCATTAGCATACGGCAAGGTAAAAGTGTCACTGATATGACATTTTTGAATATATGTTTTGGTTCTCCTTTTTTCAAAATTGAGAGATTGAAAATGAAGGGGGTAAGTATTAAACTAGAGTAGCTTGGGACGTTCAAAGGCTGAGGTGTCCCTAGAACAATCAGATAACTGAAAACGAAGGAGGTGCGTATTGAATGAAGGGAATGAGTAATGAATAAGGGGGTGAGTTCTTTAAATTAGGGATTTCATTTTCTTCAAATGACGTCGTTTTATTATTATGATAAAACTACTTCGTTTTTTTAATTTGCATTTTTTTCTTAATTTAAGTTGATGTATATTAATAATAGTTAGTATTTTTAGACACGTTATAAGTTATGTTAATAAATTTAATAGAAATATTAACGTCGGTTTAAAATTAAAAAAAATTAAATATTTAAATATTTCATTATCATATTTTAATGTTCGAGTTAGAATTTCAAATTGAATAAATTTTTTTCCGTTACTCCAACCTTCTTTGATCTATTTTTCCAACCTTCTGTGACCCTCGACGTTTTATATTTTTTGTCGTTGCCCCTCCGAATTTCTCTCTTTCAACATCTCCTACCCTTCTCTCATCCAGCATCCAATAAGTATCGTCCATC
This sequence comes from Erythroxylum carthagenense, assembly GCA_026413575.1. NCBI lineage: Eukaryota > Viridiplantae > Streptophyta > Magnoliopsida > Malpighiales > Erythroxylaceae > Erythroxylum > Erythroxylum carthagenense. The sequence goes on from JANZLD010000237.1 coordinate 91,429,802, forward strand.
TGAGTCAAATGTAAGGCATTAACAAATCTCGTCCATGAGGCTCGAGCTTAAAGCATCTACGGTGAAAAGATGAGGCGACGATGACAACAATGGCATGGAAGAGGAATTATTGTGTTTTTTAAATTTGTGATTTTAAGTTTTTGTTTTTACTCCGACAGAACATAAAAACAAATTGTTATGGTTGATTTAGAGTTGTAGCTTTGGTTCTGATTGGTTATTGTGATTGGTTTCATCGGAAAACTGGGAAAGAGATATGTGGCTGTTGAAAGAGACGGTGGCATCATGGTATATCTTCGAATTGAATTTTTGGGAAGTTAATAAGTATTTTTTTCATTATAAAAGTCATTAAAAAAATGAGTGATTAACTTTAAAATAAAAAATACTTCTTTAATATATATGATTTTTTTGGCAACTAAAATATAATTTTTTAAGAAGCTTAAATTTAGAATTTCTCAAACAAACGTTTTTTTAGGTAAAATTTTCATATCAATTAATGAGCCTATTTTTCAGTCTCTTTTGTCTTTATGTTTTACACATAATTCTTACAATATCAACAAACTTATTTTCACATTTATTTTGGGAGTTACATAATGTTATTTGACTTTTTATGTGTTTTAATATTTATTTCTGATATTAGTTTTATTTATGTTATAATCCATATAAAAGATTTGGTTAGATATATTTTTATTTATGTTTTATATAGTTTAAAATTATATAATTATTAATATATTTTACTTTGCATATTGTTTAATATACTTTAAATAATATTTACATGCATAAATAATCTTTATTACAAAATAAAATATAGTTAAAATTAAAAATGCTTTGTATTTTTATGTTGAAGTAATATTGTATTTATTGCTTCTTTTGTATTTCTATGTGTTTTTTTTTTCTGGTTATTGTATAGTTAGTCTAGTTTTATTAACCAAGCTTACAATATAGTTAGTCGAGTTAGTTAGGGAGCGGTTATTTTTTATCTGTGTATATAAGTCTGTATTCCTTCTTCTAAATAGATAGATTGATACTGAGCATTTTCTGTAATCTGAGTTTCTTTATAATACAACTTTGTTCATGGTATCAAGACAAATCATCGATCCGAAGTTTAGTCAATTAATTGCTGATCGGCAACATGGGAACGACTTCGGAAGATTGTTATCAGTTGTATAATTCTGATCATCCAGGCATGTTATTGGTTACAGCGCCATTAACAGATACAAACTTTTACTCATGGAGTATTTCTGTTCGTAATTCCTTAGAGGCCAGGGATAAACTAGGGTTTATCGATGGGACGTTACCACCACCATCCAACGAAGCAGTGTATAGGAGATGGAGAAAAGTAGATTGCATGGTAAAGCAATGGATACTCAATTCCATTTCGAAAGAGATATCTGAATCCTATATTACATGCAGTTCTGCAAAGATGTTGTGGGACAAGCTTGCCGAGGTGTATGGAGAGAGTAATTTGCCGCAGTTGTTTCATGTACAACGGGAAATAAATTCAGTTGAACAAGGTAATTCTTCGGTAACAGCTTATTATAATAAGATCAATTGATATTGGGATGAGCTAGGGCAACTTCTACCTATACCAGTCTGTAATTGCCAAGGATGTCACTGTGGGATTAATAAACGATTAGTGGATAATGATAATGCTAACAAGTTAATTCAGTTCTTAATGGGATTAAATTCTTCTTACGACCATATACGAAGTCAAATTTTAGCTCAAGATCCACCACCATCTGCAAGTAAAGCTTATTCCCTTGTGATGAGAGTTGAGAAACAAAGGCAGGTGCATATGTTGTATGATGATGCTAATGCTGTCGCCATGGTAGTGAAAGAAGGAAGGCATAATAAGAAGGGAGTTTCTATAGGGGACATCATGAATCGAAATGGTTTTCGGAAGAGAGACAATAAACAAAAAGAGGATAAACATTGTGGCTACTGCTCTTTGGATGGACATGAGCGAGATACTTGCTTTAAACTACATGGCTATCCCGATTGGTATACAGAGTTACGGAATAAACGGGAAGTTTCGGGAAAAAGCCAGCAGAATACTAAATCTGTGAATTTGGTTGATACTTTTGGAAAGGATATGGAGAAAGGGACTGATGTGCCAAATGACTCATCATCGTCGTTATGTACTTTAATTCAGCATGAACTTGCGCGACTGTTGAAAGGGAAATCTGCTGACGACTCCCATTTCTTAAATATGATCCAAACAGAGTTTCAGGTATGTCTCACTTGAATCCTATTATTGGTTCTATCCAAACTGGTGCAAATTGGATTGTGGATTTTGGTGCCACTTCGCATATCTGTGTAGACAAACACTTGTTTCAGTCGTTGGTACCTGTAGACAAAGTCACAAAATTGTTTCTTCCTAATGGGGAAGTAAATAATGTTCAATATAAGGGCATCATAGTTTTGTATGGGGAGATAATCTTGAAATCGGTTCTTTATGTGCCTACTTTCACTCGTAATCTTATATCTGTCAGCAAGTTAACCAGACAATCCTCGTACAATGCTTTGTTCTATTCTGAGTATTGCCTGTTACAGGACCAGAAGACTGAAAGAACAATAGCTAAAGGCAAAGTTTTCCGGAGTTTATACTTCCTGGATCGTTCATTTGTAATACCTCAGCTTGTAATACTTCATTTGCACCTTTATATCCTACTGGAGAGCAAGTGTGTAGTATACAAGATAATCTTGATCTTAGAACATTATGGCACATAAGGTTGGGCCATCCTTCTGATATTGTAATGCGGCACATTGATGATTGTAACCGGTTTGTGAATAACACTGTTTTTCCTTGTGAAGTTTCTCCTCTTTCTAAGCAAGTTCGGACTTGTTTTCCAACTAGTTTTACACGAGCCGAAGCTATTGCATGTAGATATTTGGGGGCCTTATAAGGATATTTCAATCTGTGGCGCACATTACTTCTTAACTGTTGTTGATGATTACAGTCGTTGTGTTTGGATTTTCTTGACGAATCATAAAGCGCAAGCTCGTTCTCTTTTGGAACGTTTTCTGGTTTTTGTTCACCGGCAGTATGATGGTCATGTGAAGGTTATACGGACTGATAATAGTTCGGAGTTTTTGAGTCGAGATACACAAGATTTGCTTTATAACAGAGGGATTATACATCAGAAAACCTGCGTTTATACTCCACAACAAAATGGTGTTGTGGAGAGGAAGCATCGGCATTTGTTGCAAGTGGCACGGGTGCTTTTATTTCAGTTCGGACTTTCGAAGAATTTCTGGAGTCATAATGTTTTGCATGTTGCTTTTCTCATTAATCGGTTGTCGTGTAAATTACTTGGTTGGAAATCTCCTTTTGAGTTGTTATTTGGGCGTCCACCTACTTATTCTGACTTGCGGAATTGTGGGTGCTTGTGTTTTGCTGTTGATAATCACCCGCATAAAGAAAAATTGGCGCCACGATCCGTTCGTAGCATCTATCTTGGCCATTCTCCTAGACAAAAGGGGTACAAACTTTATAATTTACAGTCCAGACGTATTATTGTTTCCAGGGATGTCTTATTCTTTGAATCGGTTTATCCTTTAAAGATATCTCCTGATCCTTATCATGATCTAGATGGTTTTGTTCCATCATTATCTGGTGAGCCCGATGGTTCTTTGGGAATGCCTTCTTTCAATGATGTTATTCCCTCTACTGCTGATGCGACCGTTGTCTCAGCGCCGTGTCCTCCTTTGGATGATTGTACTGTTGCTCTTAGGGATTCTCCCGCACCACCGGCTCCTACTAGACGCAGTGAACGGGTTCGTCAGCCGCCCACTTGGTTACGTGATTTTGTCTCGCACGTAAGTTTTCCTTCTTCTACCCTGGATTCTGTGCGGCGTAGTTCCTCTCATACCCCTAATACATTTCCTTTTACTATTAACCCTGATTTTAGCACACCGTATGTTGATTTCTTAGCTAATGTAAATAGATAGATTGATACTGAGCATTTTCTGTAATATGAGTTTCTTCATAATACAACTTTGTTCATATGTTGCTAAATAGTTTACTGTATAAAGCTTTTTTTAAAAAAACTCTTTTTAAAATGACAGTTAAACAATCAACTGATTTCTTAGAAAAATTCTTTTTATAAAAGCTTTATAAAAAAACTCTACTGATAAAAAATTTATTATTATAAGGCCAATTAAACAGAGGCTGATAAAAGATCTGACTCAATCGGGCTTCTGGTTGAACTCAAGCCGTATAATTTCGACGTGATTAAGTTTCATACTACTTCCAATCCAGAAGCCTCATCCGTAATTCTATGCAATATAAATAATTTTTTGGTAAGTTAGTTAGGGGCTTTTTTGGCTTAAGTGAGGTTGCGAATTCAAACCCCTCCTCATGTATGCAGTCGTTTAAAATTTGGGGCTAAAGTTTTGCCTCCGACAAATGACCTATTCGGTTCAAGCAAGAATTAGTCTGAGTATGAATGACTTAAAAGTGTCTTCCTATAATTGGAATCATTCTAGGACATCTCGTAAACAACCGAAAATAACAATTTTTTGGTTACCATTTGTTAAATATTAAGTTTTTTCAAGCTTTACATTTCATAAAGTTCTCCCTAGTTTTAGTAAGAAAAATAGTAAAGTAGAAAGTGTGATTTGTCCTTTAACATTTTGTATAAAGTCTAATATAATCTTTACGTTCTCTACTGTCAATTTGTATCCTCATATTTATAAATTAATAATACAATTTCCACTCTCAAACCTTAATCCATTATGTTTTCATTAGATTTTCATCATGACGCTATTAAACTCGTGACACCTAATTTGCCAACTGTACATTTCTAGCCATATAAACACTGACATTATTGTTATAAAATTTATTTTTTAAGGCAAAAGGTTTCATATAAGGTCTAGAATAGTCCATACCGTCATTTACAGTATCAATTTGCACCCTAATATTTACAAATGACACAATTTGCATCTTCAAATCATTAGATTTCTAATATATCTCTATCGTGACATTATGTGACAAGTGACATGCCAATTATATAATTCTGGCCACGCAAATATTGATATGATTACTATGAAACATATTACTTTTTATTTCGTAAATATTTAATTATTAAAACAAATATTAGATATGTTTTACATTTTATTTTTGTATGGCCACTTTTTATTAATTTCCTTATAAACTTCTTCCACGAATAATTTTCTAAAAAAGTATGAGAAATTAAATCAATATTAACCAACTTTTAGTAATATGTAATTAATAAAATATAAAAATACCAATAAATATCTAATAACAAAGTATGATAAAAAGAAATACTATAAATAATATAAATTTACATAAAAGTAATTATAGATATAAGGAAAGAAATCTAAAAATCAATAAAAATTTACATATATAAAAATTATAATATATAATTATGATAATTTTAAATACATAACGATGCCTATTTGAATCACATTTCTTATAAATAAATGTCAATTTTTAATTTTTATATTATTTTTAATTATTATAAAATAAAAGTTTAATATTCTTGAATTTTGGAGTTAAATTTAAATTTTTTACAAAACATATATAGACGACAATTATAATAACCTTATCATAATTACATTTTCAATAAAAATAAAAATTTTATAAATACATATATTATACTTTAATTTTTGTAACATATATTAATTTATAATATGTAATTTGTTTCGTTAACAAATTTTTATTATCTACATAAAAATAAAACTGCATATGTTTCTGATTTAATAATTTAAATAATTAAATATTGATATAATAACAATTGTAGCAATTACGTAAGCATTTCCGTGACTCAAATTGCACAACCAACGTATCACGTGTCATTGGCTAACAGTGTCTTGACAAAAATTAAACAGAAACGAAACGGAGTTAGATTTAAGAATTGTGACATAATGCTTATTGAACAGAAACCAAACAGAGTCAGGTTTAAGAGTACAAATTGTGACATTTTGTAAACATTATGAATGATATATATTGGTATTAGAGATAACCATAAGAGCTATTTAGACCTTACGGGAAACATTAGAGAGCAAATTACACTTTTTTGCCTTTAAAAGGATTGTAATAATAGACACCTAAGCATCCACTTAATTAAAGGCCTCTTGTTTCTTTTTTTTTTTCCAATTTTTTGTTGTGATTTTCGAAAAAAGAGAAACATGTCATTAAATTGTGCTTAGTTCTTTTTTTTCCCAAATTTTTGTTGTGATTTTCATAAAAAGAGAAACATGTCATTAAGGTTGCGGTTCGTTCGTATAAGAGAATGATAATAGGAATGAGAATAAATATGGTAAGTAATGAGAATGAATATTATCATTATAATTATGATGGTTAGTTAAGAGGAAGGAATGATTATTATTACCATTGATAGTGGTTGGTTTGTAAAAATACTAAGAAATAAAACTTTATTATAATTTATTATATTATATTATATTTAATTATATTGTAATTAATTAATTATAATAAAATTATTAATTAATTAATAAATTATATTTTTAATTAATTAATTACAATAAAATTTATTAATTAATTAATAAATTATATTTTACTTAATTATATTGTAACTAATTACTAATATTTTAATTAATGAATAATTATATTTTAATTACTTATATTGTAACTAATTAATTATATTTTAATTAATTAATT
>JANZLD010000237.1:91462353-91481279 GCA_026413575.1 Erythroxylum carthagenense
CATTTATTTATGCACCCAAATCTAACATAACTTTTCAATTCTCACCACCAATTTTATAAGAGATAGTGAGCATTTCTAGGTCTTGACACTTAGGTGGTAGCTTTTCTTTTTCTACAATATGGCTTAAACATTCTCCCCCAATTGCACTTTTGTCATCAAATTTCAATTTCTGTTTTGAAGTGTAGAGTTCCTTAAGAAATTTAGCATAATGGGGATTTGTTTAGTGGCATCAAGTTTTACCTGTACTTTGCTGAAAGTCTCATATTTCTTTATCTTGTTCCTTTTTCCTTACCTTGGTGAATCAACTGGGAAAAGGGGTTTGTATAACAAAATTCTGTAGACCTGTCTGTGTCTTCTCTAGCTGATCAGGTGCTTCCTTTGTTGCTTCTTCTTCGACTTCTCCCTTGGAGATTTTTGGAGATGGTTCCTTCAATTCCTTACCACTCCAAACCATGATAGCTTTGGCACTTCATTTGGGATTAATTTCTGGTTGAGCTAGAAATTTTCCATAACTTTGTGCCTCTAACCAATTGATGGTTATTGCCATTTAGCTCAATTGATTTTCAGGACTTTGAATACTAGCTTGAATATCTCGCTGAAATGTCATAGTGTTAGTGGCCAAAGATTTAACTATATCTTCCAAAGAAGACTTACCTTTGGAATTGGATACAATTTGTTGGTGTTGTGTAGGTACATATGGTTGCCTAAATTGCTGAATATTTGCGGCACCAAGAGAGTTCCCATAATGCACATTTGGATGGTCATGCCAACCCGGATTGTAGGTGTTAAAGAATGGGTCATATTTTCTTTGAATTTGTCCAACAAATCCCTCCATGACATTGACTTGTTCTGTACTTTCTTCCTGCAAAACCGAACATGCATCAGTGAAGTGTCCCATCATCAAACATATTCCATATACCTTTGCTTCTTTATTTATAACTGCAAGTTGCTGCACCAAAGATGTAAGATCATCTAATCTTTTCTCCAATGATGTTACATTCACCTCATTTACGTTTTTTGAACTATAGCCAGAATGTGTCCCGAATTATTGTGTATTAGAAGCCATATTCACTATCAAATCTCTTGCGATTGTCGATGTTTTGTCAACCAAAGCTCCACCACTTACAGCATCAATCATACTCCTATCTGTAAGTAAAAGACCTTTATAGAACTATTGAATTAACAATTGATCATTTATTTACTGATGGAGACAACTAGCATAAAGCTTCATGAATCTTTCCCAATGTTTGTATAGTGTCTCCCCCGTGTGTTGTCGAATGCCACAAATTTCTTTTCAAATATTGGCACCTTTTGATGCTAGAAAATATTTTTCAAAGAATAGTTTCTTCATTTCAGCCCATCTTTGCACATTTTCACCAACAGAGTAGTACAACCAATCTTGAGTATCATCTTTGAGAGAAAATGAGAAGGCTCTTAGTTTCATTTGCTCCTCAGTCACATTCGTTGACTTCATACCCATACAAACCACATCAAATTCCTTCAAATGCTTGTATGGATCCTATCCTGGTAGACCTCAAAAAATTGGTAATAAATGAATCAACCCCGACTTTAATTCAAGGTGTTGTTGTTCCCCAAATTCATAAATTCATGCAATGAGGCTGTTGAGCATCCGTAAGGGCAGCTAGTCCATGAAGAGTGTGATTCACATCCATTCTTTCCATCTTCTACACTTGTTGTCTCTGTATTGTTTACTTTCATAACTTCTTGGTAGTCTTTTCTATCCCTGAATCGAATAACAATTGAGTTGTCTTGTCTACTCGTGTAACGTACATATACCATCAAGAATTCCCCAACAAAGACACCAAAATTTGATAATATTGTCGCCTGCAACTAAATATAAAAAAAACTAACTTCCTACAACACAAATTAATGTAGTAGTGAAAAGTAGGGATCGTTCCTATGAGGAATCTATTGGTAAATATTATATTAAAAACTAAAACAAATTGGGGAGTTGAATTAACGTGATTTAAAGAAATTAAAAATGAAAAAAAATAAATAAACAAAAATATTTAGATCTGAAAAATTAATAATAAACCTTGGTTTTAGATCACCTGTGTTATCAAACTAATATGGATCATTGATATAAAATTAAGTCCATTAACAAATACTCATTAGGTTATGTTCTCTCTCAAAATTAAATAAATAGATACATGTATTCTAATCATTCTTATTAACCAACAACTTAGATACAATCTTAAGTTTGATTAATTAATACCTTTAAGAACCAAGAAAACCAGTGAGCAAGACAATACACATACGATATATATTTAATCTAGATAAGTATCTTTTCTAGAATTTCCAATCCTTAACGTAAAGATGGTAATCCTTTGCCACTTTGGATTGGCAAAATTGAATGCCAAATGCTACTAATCTAGCTATAAATTAAATCATTCAATTTCTAGTTGTGCACCCTAGAGATCAATCAATTCTGTTATAGAAAACAATTCGAAAAACACTCAATATTCATTAATGAAATAAGCTTTATTAAAAAATCTCACATATATTAGATGATAATGTGGTTCCCTTTCACTAAGAAGAAGAATTTAGCTACTCATAACAGAGGTAAAACCCAACAAAAAAATAACAAAACACATAGTCTTCATTTCTGATCTTTTTTAGAAAAATATGAAACTCCTCTAAACCCAAAACAAGAAAACAACAGAAAATGTAAAGATGATCTAACTAAAAGTGTCCTCTCTTCCCTCTTATTGTTATCTTTATCAGATACACTCTCCATATAATCAGGCAATAGATTCCCACCTAAAAGACAACAACTTGATTCCATAAATAATAAAAATCCTAAGTGTGTCGAATATGTATTCAAATCAAATTCTGCAGATAAAATTTTCCTTTACACGTGCCCAAGTTTAGTCAAAAACTTTTCTGCCAGATAGGAATTTGAATTGTCTTTGCTTTCCTTGCATCTTTTTTATTCAAATTCATCTCTCATGTGTTGAAAACCATCTCATCATCATCATCATTACCCAGTCCGAAATCCTGCAATGAAGTGGGATCTGGGGAGGTCTGATAGTATGCAGCCTTACCCCTACATAGTAGAGAGGTTATTTCCGGTAGACCCACATGCAAATGAGGCAATATAAGAATGATGCAAGTTATAGAGAAAAGATAAAACTAGCACGAAAATTTTCTATGTAACTAAAATTTCAATAAATACATAAATAAATGAAAATACAAGAAATACGAAAATATCTGATGGAGTCCAAATCTGCGAGAACCTGATAAGCCACAAAGTCCGACCCTTCTTGTCTCTAAATTAGTTAGGCGACCTTCCTAAGAGACCCTGAATGTCTCTTGTATTCACGAAGTGTTATTCCCTCGCAACTTTGTATTGAAGCATCAAATGGCCTCCTGTGCATATACCCAAACTACCTAAGCCTAGTCTCTCTTAACTTGTCGGCAAAGCTAACTACTTGTAGTCTATCTCTCACCACCCCCTAGTAATGTCACATATGCACTGAAGCATATGCATTTCTACTACCAACAACTATCTTGTATGCCTACGTTTGGCAGGCCAATATTTTGCCCCATATAACAAGATTAGACGGATCATCGTTTTATAAAACCTCCCCTTAAGTTTTAAAAGAATCTTTCTGTCATATAAAACCCCTGATGTATCTCTCCATTTGGCCCATCCAGATCTAATATGGTGTACTATATCGGCATTAATATTACCATCACTCTGAATGACAGATCTGAGATATTTAAAACTCGTCCTCTATGGTATGACGTCGATACCAATTGCTACCGCCACCTCTTGTACCATCTGGTTTCCCGAAAAGTTACGTTCTAAATATTCTGTCTTAGACCTGCTCATTTTAAAACCTTTTGATTCTAACGTATCTTTCCAACATTCTAACTTGAAATTGACCCATTTCTTGGTTTCATATACTAGGACAATATCGTCAGCAAATAACATACATCAAGGAACCTCTCCTTGAATATGTTTGGTAATTTTATCTAACACTAATGTGAACAACAAAGGACTTAATACAGATCCTTGGTAGAGTCCAACACTAATAAAAAATGCTTCCGTGTCGCCTCCTATTGTCATTCTAGTCAATGCTCCTTCATACATATCCCTAATTACTTTAATATAGATAATAGGAATACTCTTGGCCTCCAAACACCTCCATAAGAGGTCTCTAGAAACCCTATCATACAACTTCTCCAAATTAATAAAAACTATATGCAAATCAAATTTTCATTCCCTGTAGCATTCCATGAGTCTACGGAGTAGATGAATTGCTTTTGTCATGAACCTACCAGGCATAAATTCAAATTAATTGGCCAATACAGAAGCAACTCTCCGGATTCTCTTATATCCAAAGGTTAGCACAAAAATAACAACTTATCAATAAACCTTGAGCCAACACCAATTAATCTTGTATGAGAAAGATTATTAAGGTTTTGAGTCCCATTATTTTAAAAACCAAATTGGTTCAGCTAATGTAATAATAAAAATTTTGAACTAACCAACTTTTTTGTTTAGGTTTTTATTTACAGTTCAGTTTATTTTAATAATTTTTTGTTGTTATCAAATTTTTTAATTCTAATTAATCTTTAACTGGTTATATGAAAGTCTAACACTGGTTGAACTTTTTAAATCTTAAATTTTTTGTTTTGTTGGTTTAACTTCGAATCTGACTTTTAAATCATTAGTGTTTACAATGTGGTGGCTTTTCCCCTATCTCAAGTTGGATTCTCTAAAGAATTTGGTTCTTTAAAATCTCTAGCAGAGAAACATGACGACGAGTTTCACCATTAATATGGCCTCGCTTTCCTGTTTCCTTTATATCTTTTCGATTTCTTACAGGGATCCAGTAAGATTCTATAGACAGTTGCAAGAACAACGATTGATTATGATTCGCACAAATCAAAGTGAGAATCAAACTCTTGATATCTTCAAGTTGGTCTCAGTAAGTCGATTTGGTGGTGGAACTTTATCAAAACTTCTACATTTAGATTCCATCTAAAGATCCGAATGACAATTGTTCACCCTTTAGGCATATCTTAATTAATTAATGTCAAATACAAGCTTTATCTTCAATGGTATAAGCAAAGAATATCAACAAATCTCATGATTCCATCAATTACCCAGCTACCAAATCCATTATTTACAACGCGAATCCCTATCACCTATTAAAAAGGTATATCGGTATCAAAGTAAAAGAGTGATTCAATATTGCTTAGTCAGCATATATGAATTCAACTTCCCTAGTGACATACACTATTACTTCAATGAATAAGCACTTTATTCTTACAGGGGAAAAAAAAAGAATCCAAATCAACCTATGAAGCGTAGTATCGTGGAAAACAAGTATGTAGTTAGGCATAAGGTCCACACCGACTTAAAATAATGCTACAAAGGAACTTCCTAGAAGTAGAAATCAAATATGAATTTGCTCTAGTATACGAATATAATTGTCTCCTGTTTTGGGTCAACGAAATTGAGACATGGTCAATCCACGTTGTTGTGAAAGCCATCAACGGTCAGATATGTCACAATATGCATCCAAAATCTATATATACCGATCCTCCAATGGATGAGGTACATTAAAAGTTAAAACTACCAAGCCTCTAAAAGCAACCGAACCTGAAACCCAAAAAGAAGGGTACGTTAAACTTGGATGTCATCTTAAACGTGAACAAAGAAAGAAAGCAAGCCAACATTTAACATGGAAGGGTCTAGCAAAGGGAAGAAGGAAGAGAAAGTAAGAGACGAAGTACGTTACCGGGGAGTTAGAAGACGGCCATGGGGCAAGTATGCGGCGGAGATTCGGGACCCTTCGAGGCAAGGGGCACGATTGTGGCTTGGAACATTTGACACGGCGGAGGAGGCAGCTCGTGCATATGACAAAGCTGCATTTGATATGAGAGGTCACCTTGCAATCCTCAATTTCCCTAATGATTACTACTCACAAATTATGGGGTCGTCTCGTCCTAAAGCATCGTTTTATTCTTCTTCTGCTGCTGCTTCTTCGAGTTCAAGATCTGGTAATATTGGCAGCGACGGTTTTGGTCGAGGAAGCTCGTCGAGTGGACAAGGAAGCCAAGTTTTCGAGATCGAGTGTTTCGATGATAGTCTTTTGGAAGAGCTTCTTGAATCAGAAGAGGAGAAAAGTAAACGTTCACAAGATTGAGTTTCGTTTCGCCTTTCTATGACCTTCGCTTCTAGTACCAATACCTTAAATATACATAAACGAGGTAGCGAACTGGTGAATGTTTAATAAGTTTCGTCAGTTATTCATTTGATTAGATATCTCGCAAACTCCGTTCTCACTGTTCTCACTATTTTATACATTACTTGCGCTAATTCTAAACTATTTGGACATTGCTACTCAATTAAGCGTTACTGCAATGGAGTAATTCAAAGTTGCGTTAGTACACTTCAACTTGTATCAGCGATTTCAGTAGTTACATTCTCTGTTTTCCTAGTTTATTAAGGAGATGCTACCTTAAACAAAATGCGCAAAATTTCTGCCAGTGTTGTGATTGACCAATCACTGGGCTGCTAGTATCAACAGTTTGTGTCGTTATGTTGCTCAGAGAAATGATTTCCTTGCCTTTGATGGATTAGGCCCTGCGTGATTAGCCAAAAATTTAGAGAGAATGGGAGAGAGTTCATTGTAGATAGGTTACTAATGATTGAGCATGGAAATCCAAAGTAGATGCAAATCCATGATGGGGGTTAACAAGCCTAAATTTTTATACACTTATGCGTGGATTCTGACAGCAATATATTAGTAATATCAAGAATCAAAGACCTCATAGAAGTGATAATAAGAATCTGATGAATGGAGAATCGATGATCAAAAGTTACTTCAACAGTTCTGCCAAGCGAACAAATCATCTGGAATCATAGGACATGAGTAAAGGTTTAAAGTGCAGATTGTGATGAAACTTGCAAAGTGATATCTTCTAGTTATTGAAATCAATGATTATTATATATACATCAGTATGCTCTGAAGTGTTTTATCCTTGATAAATCAGAATTAGCTGAAAGAGTTACATCATAATTAATTTAGATTTTGATATCTTTAATGCGATAGTAAGTTATAATACACTTCATTGAACAATTTATTTGGTATAAATAAGATAAAAAAAGTATGATTTATTTAATATTTTATTCATATTTAAAATTTAAATTTTATCTAAATAATATCAATAAAATTTCACATTATCAAATAAAAAAATTTCACTTTCTATTGCAAATCATTGCAATAGGGACTGCATTTCTGGTTTCATTGATTTTGAATACAAAATTCTATTTATATTATCTTAATTATTGGTTATGGATCATGCATTCTTTGGTTATTTTACGATTTAGTTATTGTAGAATTCGCGATGTGGTTATGATGTTAATATTGTTTTAAGTTGTTATAAATAATATTATAGTATCAAAATATCATGACAATTGCTTGATTATTATTATATTAGTAATAAAAACGATTACTAAGGGGATATTATGAATTTGTACATAAGAAAGTATAATAGATTATGACACCTTCGCCAGTAAGTAATTAAAACATAATTAACTCCTTTTAAATTGGCAATTTCAAGTTTAAGATTGGATTATTTTGTGTTTGCTGTTGGATGATTAATGTTTTAAAAATCGGGTCTAAGATTAGACTTGAAAAAATAAAAAGTTTAAAAATTCGGTTGAACCGTTGTAAAATTGATATGTAATAAAAATTGAACAAAAATGAAAAACTTAAAATATGATTAAAAACATATTGTTTTGTTTATTGAAGAAATTAAAATTTAATTGAAGGAGAATGTCAAACAAAAACTAATTCGTTTATTTTGATTTATAAAAACGATTAACTTATAAAAACTGGTCAGTTAATTAATAAATCGATCAAATTTTAATAATAAGAGTTATTAAAATAAATTGAATCGGTAAGTTAAATAGTTCAAAATTTTTATGATTGAACCGACTAACCAATTAGGTTTTCAATCATTGTTAAAGAATGACATTAAAATCTTAGTATTTAAGTCTCAATTAGGACATTAAATGTTTGAGTTAAAATGACTGAAATATCCTAAAATGAAAAATAATGAAGGTGATATAGTTTTGATGACCCAAAGCTGATAATGGAACTTGAAATCTTAGCTAGGTCTTTCAGAGCCAACAAGTTCATAGCTAAAAATAGTAGGGCTTCAGTTTCTAATTGTATCATTAAAGATATTAGGTTGTTTCATTTTTCTAAATTGTGAATGTAAGGAATGATTAATGTCCATGGCAATACTGCCGTGTAATTAAAAGATTAAGTTGCTGTATCATCCATCAACCCTAATGATATAATTAGGATTAGTAACTCTTCATACAGTTTGATGGTGGCGATAATTTATGTAGATATGCATTGATCTTAATAAAAGGTCACTGATGAAATGGAATAGGCATTTTGCGTTGTGGGTTCAACTTGGATCAAGAGGTGAGTTTATATATTTTGATAGTTTAAACACAATTTATTTAGTTAATATCATACATTTTTCTTATAAAGATGAAACACGTAGAGTTCTAATACCATTTTTTGAAATTCCTTATTTTCTCAAACAAAGTTTGATGTTAAATTTTATTAATAAAAACAATTCAACTTATATGATGAAAAAGTTTCTTTATAGGAAGCTCAAGCTTTGTTTGAATGCAAATTGGCTTTGTCGAATCTTATGTTGGCTCTTAAGAGCACTTTGATGAAGGTAGAGCTTAAATTTGATGTTGGCTTTAACAGGAAATTCAAGATGATGTGAAGATTTACTGAGTTGTGGCAAGAAGATCCAAATTTAGCTTCTCAATTTGAGTTGAAAACTGAAACTCTTAACAAAATTCTATGAACAGACAAATTTATGTTATTATTTTGCAGGGAAGACGTGAGAGATACTTTGCAACTCTTGAGATATATAGTGTATATTTTGCTCATCCTTCACCGTAGATGTAATTTATATTAGTTGAACTACAAGATTCTTCACAACTTAGTGATTTAATAAGGTGCAAGTACATGCAGTTCTGGAAGGAAATAGAATATGCAGCCACCTCCACAGAATCATCATAGGGTTTATAGAAATTAAACCAAGAGACCCAACTAAAAGCAAAAACTCTAAGAACTTTTAGACATAAATTAGAATGTATCTTCTTGATAGAAGTGGAATAACTTAAGTGGAAGGACTATCTAATAGTTGAGGATAAGTTTTCTATTTCAGAAAGTGTGCTCTCCGGGGGAATGCAAATACCCTAAAATTTCAGATAACTTTTAAATTGAGACCATCACTTATACATTTAACATAGATATACAAGATGAGCACACCGAAAGCAAAAACCTTAGTTGAAAGTTTTTGTTTTTCACACCAATTCAAGTTTTCCTGGAAGATATATCCGGTTTCCTCTAGCGAATTCAAGCCCCTTTTCGCGTGATTGCAATATCCGTCACAGAATAAAAGCTTATGCCAATTGAATGGGTTCTGGATATATATCAATAACTATAATCCTTGGCAATTTCTATAAAAACTTGTGTACCATAAGCTGGAGGGAAGACCAGTCAAATCAAGGCAACTCGATCACTTTTTCTTGCTCCTTTGCTCTTCCTGCTCAAGCAGCTCCTCTAGCAACTTATCATCCAAGCACTCAAACTCAAAAACTTCTCTTTGCATTGAGGAGGAAGATGAAGATGAACCCACAGAGGCCGACGAGTAATTAGAGGCTGAGCTACTGGAAGCAGCAAGACTACCCATCGGATATTCATGAGGAAAGTTGAGGATAGCCAAGTGCCCTCTCATTGCATAAGCTGCACGGTCATAAGCCCTGGCAGCCTCCTCCGCCGTGTTAAAGGTGCCAAGCCACACCCGAGCACCTTGCCTGGCGGAATCACGTATCTCCGCAGCAAATTTCCCCCATGGCCGCTTCCTGACGCCGCGGTACTTAACCTCTCCACCCTTTTCGTTGCCCTTATTAGATTCATCCATTTCGGCCTGGGTGTTGCATGGCTGAAGTGTGTGACGTAGAAGCATTTATAAGAGTTGGAATTTGGAAGACCCGAGTTTGGCATGATTTGAAGGCCACAGCATTCCCCCGTGGACAAACACTTGGTTGAGAAAAATTCCCACGTGCCTAGAAGAAAATTTCAAACACTTCCGTCCCTCGTTAGACCATAGAACTTTAATTTGATCCAATGCACCTGGATGGTCAAGGTGGTGGCTTTGGGGTCCCTGGTATCCTTTCAAAATTCTGTCACTTTCCTTTTAAATTATTTGTTATGGTTACTGTAGAGCAGTGCGTTAAGAAAAGTGACCTATGGGCATAATCTACTTTACGTCACCAATCATAATAATTAACTATTGAAGTGATGAAGGAAGCTAGTGATCTAACTAACATTGAAGTTGCACTCGAATCTCGAAGTTAAATGCTTGGTTTTTCCATTCCTTCTAATTCCAAGTCACATCCTGATTATAAAAAAATTATTACATAGTTAATATTTCTTTGTGATTCGGAGTAAAAATTGACTTCATTAAGTTAGAAAAGGAAAAGATAAAAGTACTCTAATGTTCTTGAGACGTCATTGCATATTTAACTTGTAATGATGGAAAGCAAGACAATTATATAAGAAGGAAAGACCGTTTCCTTTACTTGCAAAGAAAGGTTAGAATTGATAAGGTTGTAACCCTAAAAAATATGACACTTAATACCTAATAAATAGGAGTCAAAGCGGTTTCCTTGTGTCTTTTCATTTTTTCTGTTTACTTTTGCTTTTAATGGTTTAGAAATTAGAATAAAATTTGAATTTGGTTGGGACAGGAGGTGTTTACCAAACAACTTATTAGTTATTTTTTATCTTATTAACTAAAAGTTTACTTTTTAACCATCATAAAAAGCTATTGATATGTTTAATAAATGATTTATTGGTTGGCTTATTTAATCTTAATAAGCTGATTTCTAAAAACTTTATAAAAGAAGCTTTTGAAATTAGTTGTTTGCCTAATGACAATATTATTGTCCACTTTACTCTCTACTTTTGTTCTGTATGTTTTTAAAATTGACTTTTTTATCATACAATTATATTGTAAAGTTTAGAAGAATATAAGAAAGGAGTAAATTAAACTTTTTAACCTTTATTTAATTTTATAATATTAATTTATATTTAAAAATATCATAATATTAAGTTTTTGAATATAAATTATCACATCAAATTAATATTTTTAGTATATAGCTACTATATATCGTATCTGTACCATGCTATAATTATAGATATTTTAATTTATTAAATAATAAAATTCATACATATTATATTCAAAAATACTAATCTGATGTAGCTTGCTGCATCATTTATAATAATAGAGAATTTACTATTTGATTATTATTATTCGTAGTAGTATTTTTATTTTTATTAGTATTTTTATTTTTATTTTTTATTAAAGTTATAAACTTAATTTTTATAAAATTAAATATCTAAATCTAAATTCTTATAAGAATATTTAACAAAATATTAAAAAATATAATATTCATGTCTTTATAAATTTTTTTTAAATCATGCCCTCATAAGTCATTTTATATATTAACAATTAATACTAAATAGCTAATTTTACCAAATATCTTTAATAAACAGATGATATTATTTGCTAGTCAAATCAGCTGATATAATCAGCTATCAGCTAACTACTTATAAAATCAGCTAACACAGTTAATATAATCCATTGTTTACTAATTGGGCCAATATCATAATGGCTTATACCTTGCTCATCAGCACAAATTAAAACTAGTTTTCAACTTGGGTGTTACCAAGTTAAAATTGATTCTCTTATTTTCACGATGAATAATAAAAGAGAAAGGAAATTTGGACTTTTTCTGCGGATTGTTAAGAGCCCAAGTCAGGGAAGGCTGAGCCGAATTTTACTTTGAGCTTTCACTGACATGTGAATAAGGATGCTGTTGGATATCTGACCAGCTTAACAAATATGAAATTATTCATATTTCCTTGAGAAGACGATGACTCTCATAAAAGAAGACATCTTTTAGTTTGGAAAAGAGGTTCCTTACCTGTGAACATTTAACTCCTCTTTCATTTGCCTCTCTCCAACCTTTCAATCTATGTTTTATTTATCTTCGAAATGCTGAAAGGGTGACACGCAAACTTGAAATAACTAAAAGGAGATTTCTTTGTGAAGAAGGAAAAAAGGAATATACAAAGCTTTCTAGAGCAAAGTCTGTAAAGATGGAACTTTTGGTGAAGTCGAAATCAAAAATCTCATCAAGAAGAATATTTCATTTCTTAACAAATGGTGGTAGAAATTTAGCATTGACCAGAACCAACTTTATAAGCATTTCAAGCAATTGCCCAACTTTTATTCTTCCAAATAAAAAGTTGATTCCACTCATTTCTGAAATGATGTAAGGGACCCCCGTACTCCTTAATTAAACAAATTTTCTCGAATTCACACCCTTTTTTTTAGAGGAACCAAAGTAATTGACTATTATAACTTATCTAGTAACATTTTCTGATGATCAATTCAGTTTTGAAAGCTCCTCGGAGTTGGAGAACGAAACCAATTTGATAGTTTGTTGAACCTGTAGAACAACCAATCAATCAAACCAACACAACTTTACCTTGGGTTAACGTGAATTGGGATAGTCTTTTTCGCCTCCTAGAGTTCAAGTCTTTTCTTGGCCAACTTTAAACGACAGCTTTCTCACGAGAATGTTTCTAGGAAGCAGAGGCGTTCAACTTCCCTAGATTAGCTTTTCTGGAGAGGGTGGAATACGCAATTAGAAGATAACATCCACGTTTTCTTCTACCGTGCAAAAAAAATTTACAACTTGTGGAATAATATATTCGAATACCGGTGTCTAAGCACTTATCCAAGGCTTTTATGTGCACTCTGTTGAATTGATAATAGGAAACTTCTAATATTTCACGGGGTTACTGTTGCCCGGGAGGGATTATTCATACAGGCAACGTAGATAAATTTACATTACAAATAAAATTACGGTAAGTTCATAATTATAAGATTTATATGCATTATGTCTAAATTATTTTAAGTCATTATTTTATTGGATATTAATAAAATTTTAAAAGACTAGCATATATTATTTTTTTTATGAAGGGAGTAGTTAATCTTATAAACTAAAGTATAAAGATACCTAAATAAACAAGTGAGTGTTTATTAGAAATCAAGTTCATTAAACTGATTTCATATGAAAATTTCATTTGGAACATTATTTGTATGTCTATGAAAATTTTCATTTTAATAATTGTATAAATGATGATTTGATTTAAGATCTCTAAACTATCTCACATAGAAATTGTTATATTTTGATATCAATTATGACATGTTCTTGTTAAGAATAGCTCAATCAACAGTTGATGAATATAGTACAAATTATATAGAAGTAGTTAAGATTCATCATCTTAAAATAATTAAGAAAAGAAATTTATTATTCTCGATTAATATTGATTTATGAATTTCTTATCTAAAGTAAATGATACTTTGATAATTATTTTCAAATGTAATTAATAAAATCAATTACTAGTAGTTAAGAACTAATATGATTGAACTTAAATAGAGTAGACGTTAATTATATACTTTACGATTAACTAAGATATTGTGTGATAAAATAATTAAATTATACAGAAAAATCAAGCATAGAAAGATTAGTCCAAAAATTTTTGACATTTTCAAATATTTGAATGGTCATGGTGCATTGTTAAATGTCAATCCTGATATATAAATATAAATTGTTTAATTAGAGAACTAAAGATGAATTGAAAAAGTTTAACCTATCTAATCATAAATATGATTTATGGTTATAATTTATGTTTATTACCATCACATTTAGGAACCTAATTAGTCATACACAAAGAATAAGTTGCAAAGAGAAAAAGGATTTTAATTAAGATGAACTTAATTGTAAAGTTTGAAAACTTTAAAATTAAATATAAAATATTTAATCAATAATGACCAATATGAGATATTGGGTCTTATTTAGGTCCAAAAGGTATTCAATTATAATTATAATTAAAGTTTAGTTAAAATTAGAGCTGCCACTTTTTTACTTAACCCTCTCTACAATAGTTGTAAAGTTGTCCCAACCCTTTTTATGAATATTGTAAGAAGTCTTAAATGTATCCAACTATGGTAGTTGAGATAAGTTAGCTTTAGAAATGGATTGAGAAAATTTGACAAGAAAAAAGCCAAGTTCACAATACGATACAAACTATGATTCAAACTTTATTACATTTTATATGTTAATCATATTATAGAATTCAAGTGATATTGGCTTCAGTAAAGTTAAACAAAAAAGTTTTATTCTTATTCAATTGCACATGAGACCGGATCCCACCTTTATTTCCCAATACGAGTATCAAAGTCATTTTAAATTCTATAAATTGAATACATATTTGATTCTTATTGATATTAATTCTAGAATTGGAATTACAATTATTGCAAAAATTATGATCCTACAATCAGATTTGGATCTGATTTAGTGTATTTATACCTTAAAAAATAGTTTTAAATATTATATGTTTCAGCTGTAAGGTCCTAATCAAATTAATCCTAATATAAATTTTGGAAATTAAGAGAAGTCTTATAATTAAGTCAGATTTGAATAAATTTTGAAAAGTTTAAATAAAAAGCGCCCCAACCTACATAAGATAAGAAAAGTTCATATTAATTCCTTCTAATCATGAGCCTTAAATCCAAGCCTCTTTAATCAAATTAGATTTAATTCAAACTAAAGATTTCTTATTTGCCATCAAGCAAATAAGAATTGCTCTTATTTATATATGCCATTGCAACATATTGAAAATATAGTAAACTAGATGTTCTAGGTTTTAGAACTTAGGCTTTGCAAACCTATGCTCTATGTGGATGGTTGTTGCAACTCAAAGATTGTTCTGGGCTTTTGGTTGGTGGCTATGTCTACTATTGGTCGCCGGTACAGATTAAGCGATTGGAGCTATTGGAGATTGAGATGGGGTAGGAGTACTGAGGAAGTAGCTCCTAATAACTGCAACTAGCGGTTGTCACTGTGAGAATGTCTAGACGCCAGTGATTCACTGCAACAAAAGACACTTTTCGTTGCTAAAAGTGATTAGCAACAATTTACGATGGTCACCAAAAGCTTCGCGAAATTCCCATGACAAAAAATTATAGGCGATAATTTTTCTAATAGTTTTTTGCACGCTTTATTTTCGTAGCAAAAATTATAAGAAATGTTTTTTTAAATCATTGCTAATAACTTTTTGCTACGTTTTATTTTTGTAACTAAAAGTTATTAACAACGTTTTTCTAAACATAGCCAAATGATTTTAACTATGTTTTGTTAAATGTAGTCAAAACTTTAATATACATTATAACTAAATATTATCTCATGTTAATTATAATTATTGGTGACATTTTTAATCCATATTATTGTATGTAATATTTAAATTTTTTATTGTATAATTTATCAAATAAAAATATAATAAAATAATTAAAAATTTAATAATGTATAAGATGTTAATTACAATTTTAAAAATACTTGCATATAAAATAAAAGATGCAAATATTAATAACTAGAACTCATTTTCATCTTCATTGCTTACATAATTAAGGCCAACGGAGACGACGAACAATCGAAGGCGACGGACAATCAAATATGATAGACAATCCTACAACGTTAAAAAGAAAAGCTTCTAGCGCCCAGAACCACAACTCATCAGCAAAGCTTTACTTTATGTTTCATCCCTCGTCCAATTTCTCAACATATAACCGAGAAGCAAATCCAAGGCATCGAGAACATAAGCAAAAGCAAAGCATCATGAGATTAAAAGGAGCAACGCTTGAAGATAATGGCAATGGTGTAGCTTCGATAAAAGTAAAAAGGGAAGAAGTGAAAACTTACGCAAAATGGGAGAAGTCAGGCTTTTGCTCGACAGGGACATCGTTCTCGCTTGCTTCCTTAACCTTTGACACAAAACAAAAACCCAGAAACAACCACACCATAGAACTAAAAAAAACACACACATTCAAACAAATGGAGAAAAAAATTATTACGAAAAATCGACATGACATAACACAGCACAATAAGGTTTGAGTCGGAACAAAATAGTAATCAACCGTAATGGAAAATAAATGACAACTAGCATGAAATTTTTAATTGAAAGCAAATGCATGCAATAGAAATCACAACACAAAATTCATCTCTAAGAGAACTTTCATCGAACACTTAATAGGCGGTACTAAAAAAAACCTTCATATTTGATTTTAAACTTCAATCAACCTATTTTGGAGGCACTATCTATCTAACCATCTTCATTATTACGACAACATACATTCATCATCAAGAAAACCACAACATACACCGTTAGAAATTTAACCTTATGATTAATATAATCTGATTTCTAAACATATAATCAACCAGAATCACACGCAAATCGAATAAACAATGATATATATATATATAAGAATACTAACCTTGATTCATTGCACAGCGGAAGCGTTTATAGCAAAAAATTCGATAGATCTATGTTCTTCCAAGTTAAGATTTAGAAACCGAATGTTTTCTCCTTATGGAACAGAGAAAATTTAACACAATCTTTTTCAGAGAAAAAGTCAAGAAGAAAATCTAACTTGGCGACCACAATCCTATTTATAATCGTCTATTGACTTACGAGCCATTGTGGGCACATTAACCACAATGACTCGTAATGAACTTCTACACATCAGGCCCATACTAATAATTAATTAATATTTCTGTAGGCCCAATTAATTTACTATAGTTAGATCATATTTTATTAGGCCTATAATCGAGATAGAAATCTACGTACATATATTTATACATGTGGCCCATAAATTCTAGCAATCTCCCACTTAGGCTACGTGTGTTTTTGGATAATATACATAGAAGAAAACTGAATGCACACAAACTTGCTATCTCATTCCAGAAATATACCAAACTAATCTGATCCGTCAATTGTACTAGTGTAGGATCAAAGCAGCTTTTGTCATCTAATTATGTGACTAAATCGAACAATTGTCACAATACTAACAGAATCAATGACATAGATCTAGTATAGATGTGTAGCATGAAAATTACATGTGATGTGATCATAATCATGTCTATTTCTAACTGGTCAAAATATGTGACTCAAAGAGCCTCAAAACACTTTCAACCTTATGCAATACTGCAACAAAAAGCAAATTCTATATGTTCAGAATTTTCAGATAAACATGAAATTCCTTAGATTTCATAAACCAAAGTTTGTACAGAAAGATAACTTTAGACCTTAGAAACCTAAACCTTAAAACATAAAATTTAGATGTCAAAGAACATACATAGAACTAAAAGATTAACTCCCACTAAAGTGACATGTCTGACAGACCTACTACACCCATATTGGCCACATGTACATGAAACACTGAAGGTGGCAACCCTTTAGTGAGTAGGTGTGCGATATTAGAGTTTGTACCAATATGTTCTATAGACACTTGAAGATTCTGAACCCTTTCTTTCACAGCCAAATATTTGATGTCGATATGTTTTGATTTTGATGAACTCCGGCTATTATTTGAATATAATACAGCGGCTTGATTATCACAATAAATCTTTAGTGGCCTTTTTATATTATCAACCATTTGCAACCTAGTGATAAAGTTTCGCAGCCATATTCCATGACATAATGCTTCATAGCAGGTTATATATTCTGCCTCCATAGTAGAAGAAGCTACAAGTTTCTGTTTTTCACTTTTCTATGAAACAGCTCCTCCACCTATTATGACAACATAACTTGAGGTGGATCTTCTGCTATCTAAGCATCCAGAGTTATCAAAGTTGGTATATCCAACGATTTCTAATCGTTCTGACCTTTTGTATATGAGCATATAGTCCTTTATTCTCTGTAAATACCTCATAACCCGTTTTGCTGCTTTCCAGTGATCCATTCCCGGGTTACTCAAATATCTACACAACATTCCCATTATGAATGCTATATCCAGATGCATACATACTTGTGCATACATGAGATTCCCTACAACCGAAGCATAAGGGATTTTATCCATCTCAGCTTTCTGTGTGTCCAATTTAGGACATTGGAGCAAACTAAATTTATCACCCTTTGAAACAGGAGTGTCTCCCGGTGCACAATTCTGTATGTCATATCGACTTAGCACCTTATCAATATAGGACTTTTGAGATAGATCAAGTATACCTTCTTTACAATCTCGATGGATCTATATACCCAAGACAAAAGATGCATCATTAAGATCTTTCATTTCAAACATCTTTGACAGAAAGTTCTTGGTTTCATGCAATAAACCTATATCGCTGCTTGCCAGTAAAATATCATCTACATATAGCACCAAGATAATAAATTTGCTCCCACTGAACTTGATATATATGCACTAATCAACGATGTTTTCCTTAAAACCAAACGAGGTTATCATGTGATCAAATTTCCATTACCATTGGCGGGATGCCTGCTTTAAACTATAAATGGACTTCTTAAGTTTGCAAACAAGATGTGTTGAATCATTGGATTCAAAGTTCTCTGGTTGCACCATATATATTGTTTCATCAATGTCTCCATTGAGAAACGCTGTTTTTACGTCCATTTGTTGTAGCTCGAGATCATAATGAGCTACAAGTGCCATAATGATTCTAGAAGAGTCCTTTGTTGAAATTGGAGAGAAGGTCTCTATATAATCAATGCCTTCCTTTTGAGTGAAGCCTTTGGTGACTAAACGTGCCTTATATCTGTCAATGTTACCATACGAGTTCCTTTTGGTTTTAAATATCCATTTGCAACCAATCGGTTTCGCTCCTTTAGATAACTCGACAAGATCCCAAACGCCATTGTCTGCCATTGACTTCATCTCCTCCTTCATGGCTTCAATCCACTTATTAGAGTTTGAAC
>JANZLD010000237.1:91481379-91491530 GCA_026413575.1 Erythroxylum carthagenense
ATACTAATAATTAATTAATATTTCTATAGGCCCAATTAATTTACTATAGTTAGATCACATTTTATTAGGCCTATAACTGAGATAGAAATCTACGTACATATATTTATACATGTGGCCTATAAATTCTAACACACACAACTTGACACAAAATCCAACGAAAAACAACACCCAAGTACAACAACATCACCATTAGAAGAAAAACTAGAGTGCAAATTATGGAATACATACCTCACCTGGCAATGACAAAGATGGCAGGCAATGGAAGAAAGTGACGACGATAGTAGACTTAACGAGAGAACACAAAACGTAGAGGATGATAACAGTAGAAGAAAAAGAATGAATATGGAGCTATTTTTTATAAAATGAAATGAAAACGACATCGTTTGGACATCATTTTTGTTTAATTTTTAAAAATCTTCAAACATTTAGTGACAATTTCAAAAAAGTTGCCAAATATCATAAAAATACAACATTTGGTGACTTTTTTGGCGATGAAATCTTCAAACTGTCGCGAAATATTTGACATTTGACAACAAAATATTCAAACAATTGCAAAATGTTTGACATTTGTCCATGATTCGTAAAACATCGCTGAAGCTGGACTTTTGGCGATGAATTTAGAAATCGTCATCAAAAGCAGACTTTTAGCAACGATTTTCAAATCGTCACCAAAAAAACATAGTTAAATGTCAATTGTGTTATAGTGATTTAATAAGTTTGGCAATGTGGGAAGTTGTTGGAGAAAACTAGCGACCCAGGGAGAAGGATGAAGCTACTTCTCACTTGACAGGTTATAACTTGTGAAGGCACAATGAGAAGATGACTGGATAGGTGTGGTGGCTGCAGGAAAATGTTGGCCAAGATTGGGGCAACAATAGGAATACATTAGAGAACTAAGATGATTGGACTTAAAATAAAATAGATATTAATTTCATATTTTATGTCTAATCGATAAATTATATGATTAAAAGATTGAAATATACCAAAAAATCATGTATGAAGGGTTAGTTAAAATCATTTTGATATCCTTAGTTATTTGGATGGTCATATTATATTGATATAAGTCAATCTTAATCTATAGATATAAATTGATTAATTAGATAATCAAAAATAAATACATGAGTTTAATTTATATAATCTTAAATATGATTTAAGATTATAATTTATGATTATAATTTATATCTAACTTCAACACATTTAAGAACCTAGTTGGTCACATACAAAAAAACATATTAAAGAGAAAATTGGTGTTTTAATTAAATTAAACTTGATTATAAAGTTTGAAAAAAATTTGTAATTAAATATGAGATAATAAATAAGGAGTGATATGAGATATTAAATTTTATTTGGACTCAATTAATATTTAATTAGAATTAAGTATAATTCTAATTAAAGTTTAATTAAATTACTAAAAGGCCCAAAACATATTATAAATGGACTTAAGTTCTAAGGACGGTAGCAATTCTTTGAATCTTATTTGGACTCGATTAATATTTAATTCTAATTCTAATTGAAGTTTATTAAATTACTAAAACCTTTCAAAACCTTTCAAAAAAAATTACTAAAGGCCCAAAACATTATAAATAAACTTAGGCTCTAAGAGAATTATCATTTCTTACCTAACTATCTTTATAATAATTATAGAGTTCTCTTAATATGTTATGTGGACATTGTTAGAGACTAGACATGTGTGTGACTTTAGTAGTTAAAATGAGTCAGTTTTATAAAAAATTTGAAGAAAATGACAAAAAAGATCAAGTTTTACAATAAAGTATGGATATTTTATATGATAATCATATTAAAGAATTTAAGTGATATTAATTAACTTTTGAAAAATAAAAAAATTATGTGTTTATTTTGCTGCACACATAAATGAATCCAAATTCAACTACTCTTTGATAATTGAGCCAAATCCAACTACTCTTTCATCATTATCATACTCCGAAGTTTCGCAATGAAGTTGGATCTGGGAGACTTGATAGTACGTAGCCTCATCCTTATATGGCAGAGAGACTATTTCCAGTAAACCCGCATACAGATGTGACAATAAAAAAAATGATGCAGGTTAAAGAGTAAATAAGTAAAACTGACATGCTAAATACTTATGTAAATAAAATACAATAAATAAAAATAAAATATAATCAAAGGATATACTTGATGGTATCCAGATCTACTAGTACCTAATAAGTTGATTATTTTACAATATAATCAATATGGATAAAAGATTTTAGATCAATCAACAAGGAAATAAGCCCCCATTGAAAATAGATACAACATTAGATATATTCAAACATACACACTGTGGATAAAAAAGTGGAAAATCATAAATTTGCTTTTAAGTTATTTCCATTCCACTAGTAAGACAAAAAAGGAAGAACTCTTAAAGGAAAAAAGGTAAAGTAAAAGCTGGTGAAGAGATTATTAAATATCAAGGACAATAGATTTATCAGGGAAGAAGGAACCAGAAACTGTTCTTCTACCCAAATACTTTATTTGTCTAGAAAACCCAAATATCCCAATATTTCTACCATCCAAGATCTCAAAAAAGTCATCTACCAATAACCACAACAAAAAGATCTCACAAAACCCCAAACAGACAATCCAATACTAACAATAAGCCATCAAAATTAGACAAATGAACTCATCCATTCCCAAAAAATCCATGAAAGTAAAGTTTTGGAGGCAAATCTAATTCTACACGATGATCAACACGAGTCCACAACGAACTAATCACTCAGAAAACATATTTCCATTAAAAAAAGCACCCTAACTTCAACAAGAAAAAAAAAACAAGATAAACATTTGCATAAAACATAAATAACCATTAAGGCTTGACTCTTGAAGGGTACATTCCAACACAAAGAGGGGCCAAAAATTAAAACTCATATCAAGTTTAGCCCATCTAAAGCACATAAAGAAATAAACTTCAATTAAGAAATGAAAACCCAACAACATAAGAACCTTTTCTTCGTGACTGACCACGGTTGATACATGATAGCGAAAGAAAAGTATTGTTCTTGGTCGGTGGTGTCCCAGATCTGAGCCTTGACGCTCTTGTGCTCAAATCCAGAGTTAGAGTAGAAAAGCATAAAAATAAAAATTACAGAAAGTTCCTACCTTTATTTCTTTTACATCCAACAAACAAAACACAAATAAGAGAAAACCAGAACAATCAATTATAAGGCCATGATCAACAGTCAAACTAATGGAAAAGACATAAAATACCTTCAGAATCTGATCCAACAATCCACCACAAGAACCAGACATCTCATCAACTCAATCGACTGGAGGCCGTCAACCATTGTAGCGGAAATCTCTCGCACTGTAGCGGAAATCCCTCTTTCATACTCTTTTTTTTAATTACATTAGGTATCCTAGCTTAGCCAGACTAATATTAAACTCCTAAGACCCTAATTCAAGAGTCCTAGAGGAGGTAAATCTGGAACCCCAAGATCTCTCAGGTTCTTACGTAGTCTGTACACTTTTCTGCACAAAGAGTCGTCACATACTTGATTGGTCAATTGTTGATTAATCACTGGCCCTGCTCAGCATCAGGTTCTCAACAGCCCTCGAGTTCTCTAGTAGCTTCAACTCCTACACTACCACTAGAAACGAGACGTCTGTAATTGATCCGATCAAGGAGCCTTGTCCAAGGAGCTAG
The DNA here is from genome assembly GCA_026413575.1 of Erythroxylum carthagenense. Lineage (NCBI taxonomy): Eukaryota > Viridiplantae > Streptophyta > Magnoliopsida > Malpighiales > Erythroxylaceae > Erythroxylum > Erythroxylum carthagenense. The sequence goes on from JANZLD010000237.1 coordinate 91,485,041, forward strand.
AGGATCATCAACAGAGAAAATTTTCCATTTCCTCTCATTTTGCATGATTCGAACTCAAAACCTCCTGTAAGGTTGATTACATATATGATTGTTAACCTAATCGTTAAATTACTACATACATATATCCAACGAAATGGCGTTATGGTTCTTAATTATTAATACCTAATTTGCATCAACCTTAAAAACATATATTACAAAATCAATAATAAAAATATCCCATGTCCGAGTCGTTTAAAACGTGTTCAAGTCTTGAAGTAAATTTCTTTGAGGGTCTATCAATTTAAAGATTAAAGGTTTGAATCAATAAGGAAATAGTTATTCAAATCAACTTTAAATAAAATATTTGTTAGGAATAAAGACATGTTGAGGCGTAAAAATTTTATCTGAATTAAGTTCATCGTTTGGTTTTATTTAAATTAAGTTTATCACTTATTTAAGTAGTTGATTTGCTAAAGAGTTTATTACTAATATTAAAAGAATACAATAGTTAATTCTTGGCTGTTAGTTCTACCTGGCTATCTCTGTTGAGCTAAATGATTCATGATGTGTCGAGGAATGCTTTTTGCTGACGTGAGAGTTCCAACGTTTGCTATGCACGTACGTCCTCTTAGAGGTCAGATTCATAGATGCTAATCAACATAATTCTCAAACTCTTAAGCGGTTGACAATATTCATCTCTTCTATAATATAGTGGGTTCGACGATAATGGTGACCTTTTGATTTGATTAATTGATAGTGTAAGAATCAGGATCATTCAATGATTCTACAAGACCGTTACCCACCTGATGGTACAAAAACTATAGGCTGATTCTAGAAAGGTAAGGCAGAGAAGCATCTTAGGTTGGAACATAATCAACAAAAAAGAAAAAGAACTGTTCTGGAAGAAATAGACCATGCATTGGAGCATCTTCCGCGTCCCGAGTTTTGTCCATTGCATTCAAAGACAATGATTCTATACGAATGGGATTTGAAACCTTCTTTTACTTTTCTTCCACTATATTCAATATTCTAATTTCATTTTATTGAATTTTGATAGAAAATCATTAATATAGTTTTGGTAATTTGAATTACTAGCGCAACCTCAAATAGTTTTAATATTAATAAACTATGTTAGAGACCATTTGTTAATATTAATAAACTAAGTAATTACAATTATTAAATATAAAACACTTGATGAGGCCATTCTATGTAGGTGCAATGGATTGTGATTGTCAACATGCCTGTTGTAGTAGCATTGCCAAAGTTCACAATACAAGCGGATTAGGGACATGGACTTCAGAAGCGGATGGTTTAGAAGAAAAGGCAACTTGAGAATAAGACATCTTGGGTTAATTAACACATGTGCCCAATGAGATAAGTCCCTACAAGCCCAATTGGACACTCCCCTCTATGTTTTAGTGTAGCAGGCTCGTTCTCATGTATTCAGTTCAGTTGTCACCAGTTTGCTTCTTTACTATTTGTCTTTCGTTTATCGAAAATGATATCACCAAAATTTGACCAGCTGAGGCGTAGAGTTCTTTATAGCACCTGATTTATACGATTTAGAAGTTTTATGTTACATTTAAATTAACTCGTATTGTAATTTAGAAAGCTTCCATTATTATACTTGCATATGGAATTAATAATGACATTGGACCGGTCCCTTGTTAATTTTTTAAAAAACTAAAAATGTAAAATAATTTTTTTAATTGGATCCAATTCTGGGTTGCTAAGCCTTGGGTTTATCCAAAGCTTAATTTTTTTAAACAAATTAATATTGTTTTGTTTAGAATAATTGAGTTTTGAATTTGACTCACTTAGCCTTAACCCTAGCCTATAAAATGGTCAATTGAAAATACTTGAATTTAGGCCCACGAGTTGTCGAATATTTGTGTAGTTTATTTTATTGGTATATATTAATTGAAAAGGCAAAAGAGAAGAAAATACACTTTTAACTAGGATCAGTACATGGCTGTTGGAGATAGAGACCGGGCCTGGGTGAGGTTCAGGAATTGGGGACCTCTACAAAACTTGCAGAATGAATAAACCTATATCGATGTACAAGCTTTGAAGATTCAACTGCTGCCTGTCGGTGAGATTAGGCAACTATAGCTAGCCCCCAACAATTGCCCTGACAGTCAAACAACTTTCAAGGGAAGAAATCATGAGCATATTGGTGTTGAGAACTTAAACCTGCAAACAAGGAGTCACTCTAAACTTTCGTTTTTGTCCCTCATTAGGGCCGGCCATTTGATTTTATGTTTTGTTTTTCTTCTTTATTAGGATTGATATTTTAGATTAAATCATTTTTTATAATTTAAAATATATGGTCTGTAGCTTATTACATATATATATGTAATAATTTAATCAATACAAATTCAAAAAATAAAAACTACCAATCTCGCTGACATAAAAAAGAATATATATATATATACGTTAACGTTGATTGATGTGAGGCCAGAAAGCCTAGCATGAAGTGTTTATTTTTTGATATTTAAAGATATAAATGAGTTATACAAATATCCACTGTGTTGAAGTAAGAATCCACATGAGACCAAGTACAAATGTCCACTATTTAATCAGCCCTCACACAGAGACAATTAAGCCGGCCGTATGCTTAAATGACTTGTTTAGTAAATTTTATAGAGATTTCCTATACGTATGTGCATGTGTATGTCTGTGTCATTTAACTATTTGAGAAGCTGTTGAATCGATAAATGGAGTCAAGACTCGGTTTTCTTGTTCGTCAACATTTGACTGGGTACATTACTGTTTAATGCCGATGACGACTAGACTAAGGAGGTAAAGATTTTGTGGCCTCCATGTCACGTGAAATCACATGCATTCCCCATGGTCCTGACTCACTTGGTGCATGACTGAGTAAACTAGAGCAGTAGCACCTGGGAAGAAAGACGAGACTCATTTTTTTAAATTGAAAGTCCCTTTACAAATTAATATTACGGAAAATATATTTTATTATATATTAAATTTTTTAAACCTCGAAATAATATAATTAAAATTTTTATTTTCTTTAACATTTCGAGTATATGATTAAGTGAAATACTTAAATTTTAACATTTAAAAGAGTTATATGACATTTTTTTTACTACCTACTATTAAATAAGTGAAATTATTATATTGACGAAGATAAAAATCATATAACTTCTCTGAATGTGGTTTTTACTTACAATAATAAAATATTAATAGAAATAAAATTTTAAATTTAGGTTGTATGATCTTTTAAATTTTTTTTATTAAAACTAGATATTAAAGTGAAAATTTAAAATGTTTGATAGTTTTTAATTTATTATCCTATATCAAATATATTAGCGCCAATTTAACTAACAATTAATTAAAAAATATGCTTGAACTATTTGACAATAATTTTTTAATGAAAAATATTAGTATAAAAGACTCTAAAAAACGAATTAAACCAAACTTGAGTTCGCTTAAAAATTAAAATCTCCAACATAGGATGCAGATGTCACGTGACACCAACTCGGAACGTAAGCACCCACGTGACTTTACGAAGTTGCTTGTGATTCCACATAGTAAACAACTGAGAATTTCTGATTGGCCCACGTTAGAAGTACCATTTTCCTCATTAATCTATCGGTCAAAACGTACTCCAAAGTTCAATTAGATGAGCTAATACCCAACTACATTCAACTACCAGTTATTAAACATAATTTAATTAATTCACAGTTCGTATCATGTAAATTACCAATTTAAACGACAGACTCTTTTTTTTTTTTTTTGGTTATCTCTTTCATTTTCCTTTTCGAATATTGGAAACCCATTCTTCAAGTAAGCCGGTTACTATTGCCAATGCCAGCTGTTGCCGTATGCCAGATTTTGTTTCTAATAACGTGTATACTGTTATTTACTTATTGTTTATTTCTTGTGTCAGGTACATGGTCTTCCTTGTCTCTTTCATTTCTCCAGTAACGTCCAGGTTAATTTGTATTTATCTTAATCGATAATTGGTAATGACTCGAGTTTTACCTTTTTTCTGTCTTCGTTTTTATAATATTTATAAAATTTGTAGTCGATTTCTTTTAAATACACGTACTAATATATAAATTATACATGTCAAATAAATAATTTGATAAATTAAAAATTTAGAATCAAGTAATAAAATCAATGCCAACAATACTTATAAACTTTAACATATTTTTGTTCTTAATTAGTCATTCTTTATAAAATAAAAACAAATTACAGTTTCACTTCTCAGTAACTCAAACTTGCATAAGAACTAATTGTTTAATCACTGGCGGGGCTATCTTCATTTCTATTGTTTAAAATTTAAACTTGCAACGTTTTATTTTTCAAGTTTTTGTATCCAACTTCCAGGTCACCTTTCTTCTAGGTGAAAAAGTTGTGGAAAAGAGTGGATGAATCAGCATCTTTCAGTCCTGATGGTGTCAAGACAGGGCCGTGACATTAATGTCTGTAGTACATGGTTAGGTGTATCTCAGCCTCGAGAATTTATGGCATCATAATGCAAATTCATCGAGTTATTTCAAAAGAGTCTACTGACGAATGATGATTTGCTTATAAACAAGAAAAGAAGGACATGATTGGAAAAAGAAAAGCCTTACGCAGTGCCTGCGATCAACAAGCCACATTACTTTTGTTAACGTTTAGGATTAATTAAATTTCGAATCTTCAAAATGAGAAAAGAAGAAGACGGGAGGTTGTACCTGTTGATGGAATTGTAAACGAAACGTGTGATGTGGCAGAGACTAAAAGTTTGACTGTGCAAAATGTATACTTCTTTAGAATCCTGGGCCAGTTTTTCTAACCTAAAACTTAATAAATGCTCCTCTGTCTTTCTTCTCTTTGACAACACGCAAGTATGGACAGCGTCGGATCTGCCTTTATTTTGTGTCCTCTTTTATAGGATTCTACACACGCGGATTTGACTTTCCTTCCCTTCCAGTGATATCATCAGCCACTTTTTTGACGGAACAAAAGGTTTTCTTTCCTGTGGACCCACGTTCACAAAATTGCCTTTGGAATTACTCCTACACTATACTGCTAATCAAAGATTTTTAAACCAGAAATGGAGCGGCAAGCTGAGATCTCATAACGGTTCAATTTGCACTCATTATTTTTTATATATTAGATCATTTTTTAAAAATTACTTTAAAAAATAATAATATAAAATTAAGTAATATGCTCAAATCATATATTATACTTAAAAATTCCCAAGTTAATTTCTATATCGTAACTCAAAACATCAGAAGGGAAAGGCTCCCCAACTGATCGACCGGTGCCTGGGTTTTATATTTTGTGAATTGATGTGAATCCACATTACAAGTTTGTGTGGTCTATCGTTGGAAGGTTGGCTATGCTCAAACATAATGGCTTGCATGTGCCAGTTTAGAATTTTTTTCCCCCTAGGTGATTGATGATTATGATTGAAAAAGAATGTGTAAAAAGTCAAGTTCCTTCCGTTTGTTTGATATATATTTCATTACGTTTTCTTTCTCTATTGTGTGACAAAATGTCAATTTGATGTTTCTTCATTTATAATAAATTATGTCGAGACTCGCGCTTCATCAAGCATTGACCAAACAGTTTAGATCAATTATTCAATTAGGTTTAGGCTGGCTTGTTATACATATTTGTGTAAATTTCAAACCTTTAATTTCTTATTTTATAAATATAACTAAATTACATCTTACTAGGTATCGTTTGATAATCAAAAGAATTGGAATTAAAAAATGAGAATATGAATGAAAAGTAAGAATTGAAATATAAATGAAATTACTGATTATGTATATTTAGTATGTAAGCATTAGAAACGAAATTATAAAAGTTAATAATTATACCAGTGTTTGATATCAAATATTAAGAATAGTAATTTATGTTTGATTATTTTATGTGATTGATTATTTTATGTGATTGATTTTGTAAATAATTAATTAAAATATTTTGTATTTAATAAATAAATAACTAGAATTATTTTTAATGATTCAATAAATTATTAATTTTAAAATAATCGTGTATGATTTTTTATAAGAATAAAATCAAAGTACCTTAATAAACTTATTTTATGACATAAATTTATTGAAATAAAATTAAATAAATTAAATAAAGTAATGTATAACGTTGATGATAATATTTTAATAAGAATCAATCAAAATAATGTATTGTTTAAATATATAAACTAATTTTAAATTCTCAAATAGAGAGTTCAAACACACACAAAAAAAGAGAAAAAAGTCTATTTTAAATTTGTCAGCTCTTATCTTGTCTATTACTAGTAATTAAACAAGAAAAAAAACCAGGTCCATCACAAGGGAAACGAAAAGCAAGATTTACTTTATCCGGTATCAAACGAGAGCTACGGGCAAATAGAACTCCTTTCAGGAGTATCAATACCATCACATGAATCGTAAATGCATGAATGTGATGTACCAAAAAATGGTTTTTTGGCAGCAAAAGTCCCCGTGATTTTAATTTACGGCATAAGTTTCCCTGTCGTTGTAATTTCGACAGAGAA
>JANZLD010000237.1:91524357-91536443 GCA_026413575.1 Erythroxylum carthagenense
TATTATATAATTGTATTATTTTTTTGCATTTAGATGTTGGCCCCCGGCCCCCCTTAGAGTTGAGTCTGGCTCCGTCCTTGATTATTTGTGTCTTCACATAGAAAATAACCATCTTTATATTGCTCTGATACCATAAAACATATGATATAATGTGAAAGGTTGATCATCCACAATGCGTGGATGTTTGTATTTATAGCTTGACTGGTAACATATACAACAAATATCTTAGAGATTGTTACAACAATATTATATGCACTCCTATATATGCGGAACTATTATAAAATATCAAGCTAAAGATAAGTTCATATATGATCAAACACAATAAGATTTGTTGTGAAACTAATCACAGGGTAAGGCTATTTGATCTGGACTAAGTCTGGCTAACTACTTGCATTCTAACATTTTCATCAAAATACATATCTGACATAAACTTTTTTTAAGCATTTAAATTTTGTTTTAACGTTTTCAAAATATTCAATTTAGATAATAAAATAACTAACCCCTCAACGAAATCATGCCTCTATCAGTTATGTATTACGTCAACAATAATGTGATGCAAAATTATTATTTTAATGTTTATATAGGTTCTATCATCACCTCAAATCCACATCAGTGTATTTGAAAGACATACAAGTGTTTATATATATAATTTAAAGTTTAGTAACTCCATCGCTCTTATTGGCTTAATCGAACTACTTGAACTAAAATAGTCAAAGTCAACATATTCGATGAACAAGGCTCCCTGCTTTGCGAGGGTCAAAGGAGGATCATCGATATACATAGCCTTCCCTTTGTAATTTTTATAAAGAAATTGTTTCCGTGATTTGAACTTGTGATCTTATGATCACAAAGGAGCAACTTTTACCAATGGTCGAACTACTTAAACTCTAAAGCATAATTTTATTAAGGAATTTTTTATTTTAAAGTTTAAATTAAATATTTTAAAAAATTAAAGTCAATTTGAATACTTCAAAATATTATAATTTAACTTGTATTTAGTGAAAATATTAAGATTAAAAATAAACTTGTCTAAATAGCTTGCATTACTTCAATCTCATGTTAGTTGTATTTCTCTCTTAAATTTATTTCCAATCGAACTAATAATTAATTTTGAACCAAAATGCATAAATAGCTAATTTCATAATAGTAACAACTATTATCGAAATAATAATATAATGTATTTAAGAAAGAAGTGATTGTAAGGCAGATGGTACCGCCATTCAAGATTTATGTATTAAAAATTAAAAAAGAAGTAAAAAGCAAGTTGACAACAGCTTGCATGCAAGACTATCAATAGCTTACATGCAAGCCGTTAGTTGCTGCACAATAGCTTGCTATGTAAGTTGTCACATAGTGGAGGGTCTATAAAAGACCCTCCCTTCCTCCTCTCTTAACATACATATGCATATCAAACGTGTATGAGATGTGTGGTGAGTTCGAGAGTGAATTTTAGAGAGCCATTTTATGTGAGAGTAATTTTTGGGTATTTTTAAAAAATGTTTTTCTAAAAAAGGTGAGTGACAAAATAGTGAAAATATTATTCTAGAGATAGTAAATTTGAAAAACATCTTGTGTGAAAGCGCCACTATTTTTTTTGTATCATTTTTCACTCTCTGCATCTACTATTTTTATTAGTGGAAGATTTATTTAGAGTTTGGCCCGTGGACATAGCCAAAATTAGAGGGTGAACCATGTTAAATTTCTACGTGTTATTTCCTTGCTTATTTTACCTGTGGATTTAATTAATAAATTTTTCCAACAATTAGTATCAGAGCTAGGTTTGGTTCTATATCCAAGCATTTCTCATCGAAGATGGAGGCAAAAATAAGCAAGATGATTAACCTAAATGGCTCCAACTACTACATATGGAAGAACAAGATGAAAGGTCTTCTGCTCATCACAAAATGCATTTATAGGTGTTTACTACAACAAAATGCATTTACAGGTGTTTACTACATATAGTTTTATTCGACAATTTGTTAAAGATAATGTAAATAATCATATCTGCAACGAGACTTATGCACGGATGTTGTGGAAGAAGTTCAAGGAGTTGTATACCTTAAAAATCAATAACAATAAATTATTTTACCTGACAAAATTAGTACAAACAAAATGTCGAGAAGATATCTCTGTGACAGATCACTTGAATGAATTTAAGAGGATCGTGAATCAATTATTAGGAATGGGCATAAAATTTGATGGTGAAGTGCTTGCCCTTTTCATGCTTACCTCCTTGCCAAAGTCTTGGGAGACTTCAGAGATTTCAATCGACAATTCTACAATTGATGGTGTTGATAACATGGAATCTATAAAAAATGGAATTTTGAACGAAGAGATAAGACGGAGATTATAGAGTTCGTCCTCTTCAACACAATCAGAAGTTCTGGTCACAGGTTCTGAGGGGAGGAGCAAATCTAAAATTTAGAGATAAGAGCAAAGGAAGATTAAACAAATTTTCAAATGTTGAGTGTGATCACTGCAAAAAGAAGGGTTATATTAAAAGGTTACGTAGGAAGTTCAAAGAAGAAAAGAACAAAGGCAAAGAAGTAAAAAAAGATGATAATAGTGATGATGAGAATATGCATCGACAACTACCACCATTAATGATTGTCATATCGTCTCATATGATAATGATGCGAATAGCGCATCCTGTGAGTCCAACTGGATAGGTGACAGTGGTATCACTATTTATGCCACATCACATAAAGAACTTTTCTTATCATATACACAAGGAGATTTTAATGTTGTTAAATGGGAAATAGTGATTTGGCTAGTATCATCGGAAAAGGTGATTTTTACTTAGAGACAGACAATGGCATGAGACTGTTTTTGAAAGATGTCAGATATTTTCGTAATCTTTGCCTAAATCTGATCTCAATTGACATATTTGATGATGAAGGTTTTTGTAGCACTTTCAAATATGGAACAATGGAAGCTTTAGGCTCATTGATAATCACCAAAGGTAAGAAGTGCTCAAAGTTGTATGCGATGCAGGAAAAGGTCTCCAATGATGTTGTGAATCCAATGGAGAAAGATGATGCAATTGAATTGTGGCATAGGAGACTTAGTCATATGAGCAAGAAGGGGATGACTCAGTTGGTGAAAAAGAATGCATTATTTAGTGTTAACTAGGTATATTTAAAGAAGTGTGCTGATTGTTTTGCAGGAAAGCAAAATAGAGTTGCTTTCAAAAGTTCCCCTCCTTTCAAAATGAAGAATGCGTTAAATTTGGTATATTCAGATCCATGTGGGTCAATGCCAAAGTCACTAAGTGGTGCTCAATACTTTGTGACTTTCATTGATGATCATTCTAGGAAGATGTGGGTATACACCTTCAAGACATAAAGTGTTAGATGTTTTCAAGTAATTCCATGCCTCAATTAGAAGACAAACAGGGAAGAAGTTGAAATGCATTCAAACAGACAATGGTGGAGAGTACACTGGATCATTTAACATCTATTCCAAAGAGCACGGTATTCGACATCAAACTACTCCTAAGACACTGTAGTTGAACGATTTAGCTGAGAGGATGAATAAGACTTTGATGAAGAGAGTTAGATGCCTACTTTCATATGCAAAATTGCCTAAGACATTTTGGGGTGAGGCTCTATTAACAATATTTCATGTATTAAATCACTCACCATGCATCCCTTTACAGTTTGATATTTTGGAGAAAGTATGGTTAGGAAAGGATGTTTCCTATGATCATCTAAAGGTATTTGGTTACAAAGCTTATGTCCATACCTTTAAGAAGAGAGATCCAAGCCTGACGTTAAGACTCGCCAGTGTATATTTATTGGTTATAGAGAAGATCAATTCGATTATTGGTTTTATGATCCAGTCCAGAAGAAGTTGAATCGAAGCCTTGATGCTATATTTGTCGAAGATCAAACCATTAAAGATCTTGGCAAAGTGAAAAATGATGTTCCAAGAACTGATGGTGACCCGATGGACTTAAAGTTAATTTCTCCAAAAACAGTGCCAAGACAATTAGAAGATGAAGTTGAAAATCACCAGCTTAATGTATCTATTGATGATGCGCCCATTCAAAATCAATTAGATGAAGATTCTAATGAAGATAATATTCATAATCAACCACCAACACCAGAGACTACTCAAGTTCTAATAAGGAGATGTACACAAGTAAGACAAGCCACTACTAGATACTCCAATAATCAGTATGTGTTACTTACTGATGGGGGAGAACTGAAAATTTTCAAGAGACTATGATAGATGAACATAAGATGAAATAGTTTGAAGCCATGTAAGATGAGATGAAGTCCTTGCATAAGAATTTGAGTTGATGAAGTTGCCAAAAGGCAAGAAAGCCTCAAAAAATAAGTAGGTGTTCAAGATTAAGCATAATGAACACAATTCTCATCCAAGATTCAAAGCTAGATTAGTTGTTAAAGGATTCAACCAAAGAAAGGGTATTGATTTTGACGAAATATTTTAACCATTTGAGAAAAAGACATCCATCCATATAGTGCTTGGTTTAACAATAAGTCCAGACTTAGAAATTGAGCAATTTGATGTCAAGACAACCTTTCTTCATGGAGATTTGGAATAAAAGATATTATATGAAGCAGCTATAGGGTTTCAAGAAAAAAGGGAAAGACTATGTGTGTAGATGGATGAAAAGCCTTTATGGTTTAAAACAAGCATCGAGATAGTGGTATAAGAAGTTTGAAACAGTCATGGGGGAGTAAGCCTACAAAAAGAATACTTTAAATCACTGTGTTTTTGTTCAAAGATTCTCTAGATGATTTCATTATCCTTTTACTTTATGTTGATGATATGTTGATTGTTGGCCAAAATATCAACAGGATTAACAGTTTAAAGAAGCAGTTAAGCAAGTCTTTTGCCATGAAAGAAGCAGGGCTAGCAAAACTGATTCTTGACATGATGATTATTAAAGACAGGGGCGTCAAGAAATTATGATTATCACAAGAGAAATACATTGAGAAAGTACCTTAAAGGTTCAACATAGATAAAGCTAAAGTGTCTAATTATCCCATTACTAATCACTTTAGGCTGAGTATTAAACAATGCCTTTCGATGGATGAAGAGAAGGAAGAGATGATGAAAGTCACCTATTCTTCTACAATTGGAAGTTTGATGTATACTATGGTATGTACACAGCCAGATATTGCTCACATAGTTGGAGTAGTAAATAGGTTCCTTTCAAATCCTGGTAAAGAACATTAAGATGCTGTGAAGTGGATTATGATATATATACGTGGTACTTCCAAAATATGCTTATGTATTGGAACTACCAAGCTTGTGTTAGTTGGTTACACAGATGCAGACATGGCCAGTGATGAACTCGAGAAAGTATATTTCAGGTTACCTAGTTATCTTTGCAGGGGAGCGATCGTGTTATGACAATCAAAATTGCAGAAATGTGTTACTCTATGTACCACTGAAGTCGAATTTATTACTGCAACTGAAGCATGTAAAGAGCTCCTATAATGAAGAAGTTTTTAAATGAACTTGGCTTTCAGCATGATAGTTATCAATTATTTTGCGACAGTCAGAGTGCTATTTATATTGGGAAAATTTTCTCATTCCATTCAAGATCAAAGCATATTGATGAGAGATATCACTGGATCATAGAGGTTTTAGAGAAGAAGTTATTACAGCTTGAGAAGATTCATACGAATGAGAATGGATCAGATATGATGACAAAAGTTCTACACAAAGAAAAGTTTGAATTTTGTCGATCATCTGCAGGAATGATAGTAAACTCCATGTAGTAGGTAGGGGAATTGTAAGGCATTACTGACTTACATGATATTGCCATTTTAGATTTATGTATTAAAAATAAAAAAGAAGTAAAAAGTAAGTTGATAACAACTTGCATGCAAGACTATCAACAGCTTGCATGCAAGCTGTTAGTCATTACACAATAGCTTTCTATTTAAGCTGTCACACGGTGGAGGGTCTATAAAAGACCCTCCCTTCCTCCTCTCTTAACAAACATTTGCATATCAAATGTACATGAGATGTGTGGTGAATTTTATAGTGAATTTTAGAGAGTCATTTTATAGAAGAGAGTGATTTTTGGGGTATTGTTAGGAAACATTTTTTAAAAAGGGCGAGTGACAAAATAGTGAAGATATTATTCTAGGGATGGTAAATTTGGGAAACACCTTGTATGAAAGCGCCACTATTTTATTGTATCATTTTTTACTCTCTGTACCTACTATTACATTAGTGGAAGATTTATTTGAAGTTTGTCTCGTAAACGTAGCCCAAATTAGAGGGTGAACTACTTTAAATTTTTGCGTGTTATTTGTTTGCTTATTTTATTTGTGGGATTTAATTCATAATTTTTTCCAACGTGATTGCTGATATAAATGTAAACTAATGAATCTAATTTATCTACTTTAAAAAGACTAATTTGTTTTGGTTCATTTCAAAAGCAATTTGAATTAGCTAATGAGAGTATTTAGATTATTGCCTAATTTTTATTTAAAGATTGTAAAGTCTATCTCAAAGAGATGCTGTTATCAAAATTTATAACATGGAGCAAATGAATATATAAAATAACTTAATTAAATAATTGGTGAAGACAACTTCCCCTCTTTCAATATAAAAATTCTCTTTAACATAGTCGGTCGTGTAATAACCTATAATTAAGTATGCTATAATATTTCTCTTAATATCTTCTTGAAATTGTCGTCGAAGATCAATTAAAAGCAATTCCCTCAAATTTTCTTAAATTATTGACATGGAGGTCAAACACTTAATAGGTTTGTAGTTAAAATCCAAAATGCGATCCTTTCGTCCATATATGTTGGTGAGTGAGTGATTCTCACCGGCAAACTTGTGATACAACAAACTTTTACCATTCATTTATTGTTTGGTTTAACAGAGGCCAATCGCAGCAACTATTATGCATGCTGTCAAACTTAAGGTTGTTGCCCGAGTGATTATCGTGTTGGTCAGGCATTTGATCCGCAAATATCGAAAAGGGGAATCCAGCCCACGTTTTGGAAGGTGATGCTTCATTTTCATGATTGCTTTATCAAAACAATGATGTGCAAGCCTTAAGCTTTTACTTCTTCTGCTGACAGTTTGTTCTCCGGTGAATTAATCTGAATACCCTGCTTCTCCACAGAAAGCGACTCTGGATCTTTTGACTTGATTTCACAAATTACATCACCTTCTTTGCCCCACAGTAACATGTACAAGCCAATGATTACCGTAACACCACCAATTATGCTGTTCCAGTCACGTTTAAGGAGTTAGCATGAAAAATTTCTTGGCATTTTTTAAATACTCAAAGTAGAAAATTTTAACCTATCAAGTGGCGCCTCTTAACTTTTGAAACATTTGAGTACATTATTTAGTTTCTTCCTTTTTTTACCCCTCCTTTCTGTGTATCTTTTTCTTGGTAATCACTATTCAGCATATGTAATTATTGAGGATGCATCCCGTGCAATAGCTCACCTGGCAAATTTGGATAGCTTAAATTTTCATTAGAAAGTTTTGATTATGGAGCCACTTGAAATTAATATTTGTGTTTCAAAGTAAATTTGTGCTGGATAATGTTAAAGTTTCGATATACCTGCCTACGTAAAGTTTTTCACCAACCACAAGGTAAGCTAGAACCGTCACCAGTACTGTTAAAAATGGATTGAACATGGCCACAAATACCGGTCCTTTTTCTTCAGTGCACCATAATTGAATAAAGATGATAAAACCAGAAATGACCACTCCCTGCAATGGACCACATAAATAATAATCTATTAAGAAGTGTAAATCTAGCAAAACATCTCTGGTATAGATTAATCCTACTTACACCGTATAAAGTGGACCACAAGTCGATATTGAAACCAATTGTCCAAGCGGCTCTTCTATGTTCTACAATTACGGTGAAAACAGCTGATTGTGCAGCACCAAGAAAGCTCATCCATGTGGTTAGTGACAATGGAGCAGGATACTTTCGTAAGGTGAATGCCTGAGGTATTTTGAGAAATATTAACTTGTAGGGATAAATATATAAGCAGAGACAAAGAGAAGTTTGAGTTGAATTGGGGTACCTGCATAATATATGACAAAGACCACGTTATGCAGCTTGTAGATATCAGAATTGAACCCTTTACCCAATCCTCATGATAGTTTCCAGCTTTTCCATGAATATGGATTAAAGGCGGCCATGGATTTTTCAATGCTTGACCTCTATACAGTGTCATTACTAATCCTCCTGCCAAGGAAAACAATGTCCCAAGAACTTTAGCAATCCCACGAGGATTTCCAAGATCAAGAGCCTCCAACCTGGAATTGGTATGATTTATTAATTAATCAGAAATAGCAAGGAGATAGTAGTTCAATCTAGAGTTTTGTTTGGAATAATAATCAATAAATCTGGTACTAACCTCATTAGAACCGCTATAACGAAGGTTATAGCAAATATGGTGTTGACCATAGATGTAACAAAAGCTGGAGTCGTGTATTTCAAGCTCACGAAATACAAGTTCAAGGACAATCCGACCCTGTAAATCATTTTTATATGACACAGTTCTTAGTTAATTTTCATGATTGGATGACCGATCTTGAAGTTTTCAGTCGATCCTTACCCGAGCAGAGAGATGACAAAAATCTCTACAAAAAGCGTTACTGTCAACTTCCTCCTTTGTTTTCTGTGGAGAAATATAAGGTAAAATTATCAATAGCAGATGTTTAAGAAATGGATCATGAACATTACGTCAACTTATTATACAAAGAATGAGCACATAACTGTGTACCTTTCAAGGAAATATGCGAAAGGGAACATGAACACACCAGCGACAATATGCCGATAAGTTATGTAGACATTAGGATTCATCCCGTGATTGAGGGAAGCTTCAGTGATGAAGTTGAGAAAAGCATAGCAGATCTGTGAGAAACCCATTAGCAAGTGTGGCTTGAACCTTATGTAGAAGCTCTTTAGTCCGCTATATTCCAATGCCATGTTGTCTTTCTTTCCTCACTAATTCTGATCAATCAGCTTTTCCGTTTTCACTAGCTGCAGCTAACACAACATCCATGCTTATAAAATAGTATTTGGTTTAGAGTTTTAGTTCTGTAACTTATCTTTGGCTTCATAGGAAAAGAAAGTACCTTAAAAACTACCAAGTACTTACAAGTAATGATTGGTGAAGCTTAATGAGATTTCAGTGAAATTAGTCGTGCTCTGTATTTGAGACTAAGTGATATAAGTTAAAATAGATCGTGTAAGACTAAAGAGATGCTAAAAATAGGAGTTGATTATCTGTTAAATGAAAATGATAAAAGTTGCTAGTAATAGGACTTCGTACGTAAAACAATAAAGTCAATTATCATTACTCTTTGTAAGATAAGTCACAAACAAAGCAATTCATCCGGCTTTCTTTGAGGCACTCAAGGTTTTAATTCAGTCATTATATTAATGATTTCCAGCCAATCGAAGTCGTTTCACTATCAACGTTCAGAGGTAGTTTGTTGTTTCAATCAAAGAATAAATTCGAAAATGCTTTTTTGTGTGTGTGTGTATGGATCGTTCTAATTCAATACACTTTACTTTTTTATGTGTCAATCTGTGAAAACCAGAGTCATTCCATAGGGAGAAGTAAATAGTCCAGTCAAAAAAGACGGTAATTGTAAGAAATATGAAGAAAACAAGTGCTAATGAAAACGAGTCATCGATGGGTATGTGATTTTCTAAGCAAATAATCATTTTATCATTTATGGTGATCGTCATCTACATGAAAAAGCCATTATTTAGTATAATACAATTTAGTATAGTCGATATTTAAGTATTTTTACTTTTTTTAAAATAGTCTAAAAATTCTACATAGTTATTTTCCTTTTTCTTTTAATAATATAACTTATTGTTGTTTTACTAGCTAACTGTTTGCCCTTTTTAATAGACTATAGTAAGATTTTCTTGGTTTTTGATAAATTAAAATATGGGTATCAATCTTTTTTGTTTTTAATTGGGTAAACATTTTAGAAACATTTAAATGTATGGTCAAATACGTTTATAATAAATATTATAGTTAACGTAAAACACAAAAGGGGCCAATTGACCTCTAATAATACCAAAGTGTATGGTTTTGAATTCGGAACTAAAAAGAAGGTAAGGTTTTTACCGAATTTCATAAATATTAAAAAAAAAACAAAACTTGTTTACTGAAGTGATTTCTAAGAATGGACTTTTTATTATTTTACATCGGAAGGTTCCTAACGAAGATATTAAAATTCTCACTAGTTTGGTAGTAAGATCCAATATCCCAGGAATGCATTAACAAATAACTAAGTATATTTTGAATGAACTATTAAGTAGAAAGCAAAAAAAATATTTAAAGCAAAAGAATTTGAATTTTAAATTTTAAATTTTTAATCAAATATTTAATGCAAAATAATATATTTTTAATATTTATTTGAATGAATTATTAAGGAGAATGTTCAAAAATATAGGAATGACTAAATTTAAATTGTGGAATACAGAAAATCATAGAGGGAATAATTAAAATGAATTGGATAAGGCCCTTAACATTATTATCTATGTATGGATAAGGTCCTTAACAATTTTCATATGCTGACATGAGATTATTTATTATCAAATTATTACTACTCTATTTTTTTTTTCATTATTGGCCTTGGAAATTAAAACGAGATCATTTTTGCAAGGTAAATCTTCCTTAATTTTGAAAGTTTTACTTTTTAAACCTTCTTTTTTCCACCAAGTTTAGGGTCATCAAAGTAGTGATATATAAACAAATCAAGTATTGTGTATATGAAGAGGTTATTTAGCTAGAGATATCAAGAAACAAAACAATCGAAGGCCTTACATAGGCTAGAAATCCTCGTCTCCTACTTAACAATTTCGTTCTTACGTACGTCGACAATCTTTATTATTCGAAGAGACTCTTGGCAACCGTACGTTCAAAGTCTGCAGACAAGGACTAGCCTGTAAGGTGCATGCAACTTATACCTGAAGCGCCTTTGAGTAAACACATGAATAAAATGAAATCAAATCATCTTTTTCATGTTTTTATTGTAAGGAATAATAGAAGTGACTTAAGGCTGTAAGATGAGAGGCAGAGTCGCTTCAACTGCGCGCTCTAAATTAAGGCAACTACGTACTCTTGTGATTTAGCTACTTTGTCGCATCCTTATATATTCATCCATAAAACAAATAAGTAAATCCATCTTAATCGTGTTAGACAAATAGTGACTACAAATTCTAGTCATATAAAAAAGCTTAAGAAATGAAGAATTACCTTATAAGAATAGTACTAAAATGGAGGAAGCAAAGACAGGAGAGCAGCTTCCATCTACATTATCATTTACGCATACTTAATCTGATTAGCTTGTTTTTATAGCGAGTGGGAAGGAAGAGGCCATCTTTTTCATGGCGACGAGACTCTTAAAAGAAGGAACAGAAAACAAAAAAAGAAAGATAAGAGACGAATTATTTTGCTCATCTAAAGTGTAGAATTCGCTTTTGTATACGTCTTAAGGTGCGTTTTTCCTGCACCTTACTTTTATTATTTGTCGTCTTTCTTCGTCTGATTTTTCCGGTCACAAACTTGAAGGACCAGTTGATTGCCACAGAAGACTACATATCGTATTAAGTTGATTTAATCTTGCTTAATAAGCTTATCCTATATTTATACACGATTTAAGTGGAAGATGACCAAGACTCCCACCATGATTATGCAGGGTGCCACTGGAGTCCCACTATAAATTTAAAGTTCATAGGGACGTATAACAAACTACTGCTCATTATTTCTATTCATCATTAAATATAGGAAAGGAAAACATAATTATTTATTATATAATTCAATTATATTTCTGAGATTTCAATCATTTGGACATAATTGATGCCCACTTAAATGAAAGCATAAATATTGATTCCTTTTTTATTGAACGAAATTAAAGTAGCTTCAATCAACTTTCACAATCACATTTTCCGTGAGCAATTGCACAACTACCAGTATAAGAAAATTTAGTTTCAGCAACCAAATTCTCAGCAATCATAATAAAATGGTTGCTAATTATATACATTTTGCAACCAAAAATTATTTGGTTGCAATATATAAGTTACGTATATT
>JANZLD010000237.1:91788166-91808429 GCA_026413575.1 Erythroxylum carthagenense
TCTTCTTTATCAGTGGTTTATGTGCTTAGCTCTGTCATCTTTTTTCCTACTGTTGCATTCCTCGGTTTTAGTTATTGTTGGTATTTTAACCAAGTAGGTTTAAAGATCTTGTTTTTGGACAGAGACTGAACATCACTTGGTGGGTAATCTAGTGATGATTGAACCGGCCGTGTTGAACTTATTGAAGTTACATACTTCTTTTGGTTTTCATTTTCAGTTGAAACAGAGTATTGGTTCTGGGGTCGTTAGATAGTTCATGTATCTTCCAGTTAACGGCTTTATTGTAAGAGAAGTTACGATCTGCTTTTCCTGTTCAAATTTTCCACCCTCTCTTGGTCTTGTTATCTTCAGTTTGTGCATGTCATCTAAAGTTATGAAAGGTCATTATGTTACTAGATTGAAGGTTTTGTTCTTAGACATTGTGTGCGAGTGTATGCAATGCTTGTATGTAAATCCAGATGCCTGACGTGTTGAAGGCAAAAGAGGAAATGTTTCTGACCGAGGGAGATAAAGGTTTGCTAACCCTTTTTCAAAATAGGAAAGAAACAGGAAATTATACTTCATGGGCATGTTCAAATTATTAGTCAATTCAAATGCCAAGGTTTGGGAACATGCTAGTCTGGCTTAAGAAAAAACCATGAGGCGAAAAACTAAATTTAGAGATGATAGAATGCTTATTTTCGTTGCTAGCTAAGTACACGGAGCAATGAGGATCACTTACTTGTCCTTTTAGTTGTATTGTCATTTGGGTAAACTGTACTTCTTAGGAGCCAAAAGCTTCAACCGGATCTGTATTAAAGTGGAGAAACAGTTATTTGGATCTCTGCAAAATTTGATAGCTTATGTCTGTTGTTGGATTATTACCTGATTCGCACTCCATTATGGAAGCCATTGTGCAGGTCGAATCTGAGTCTAGCTTAGAATTGATTGTAATAGTGTCTCATGAAGAGAAATGACAATGTGGAAGATTGACCTAGAAATATAAGTCCTTGAGTGTAGTAGCTTCTTATGGTTATTGTTATTTATTACATTTCTCTTTTTGGTTTTTCTTTTATTTGCTAGGCACTTTGAATGATTTTTGCAGCTTAATATCACACATTGATGCTCTATTATGTGAGCTAATGCTCCACAAATCTTATACACTGTGTACTTGGTAGCCCGGATCCGGAGGTTATTTTCTTGTGCTTCTGAACTAATGTGGCTTGTGATGCCAGGTATAATGATTTTGGTCATGATGGTGGGCCTGCTGCCAAGGAGTTGATGGCCAAACTTGCTATTGCAAAAAAACACATATCATCGAATTTTAATGTGGAAATACCCGAAATTGACGTAATAGATTCTTAACCTCTGATTATAGCTCTAATAACCCTCGAGGTCTCAGTTCTTTTCCCTTCATCGTTGTTTATTGATATACTTTTACTGATTCGGAGGAACTTTGTACAGCCTAGGCATCTCGTTTCGGCCGTCATTGCTCTAAAGGGTCTTGGAGGCCTTCTTTTCATATTTGGGAGCCTTTTTGGTGCCTATATACTGGTTAGGACTTCCTTTGTTTTGATAGTTTATTAGATTGAACATTTGTTTCTCACTTAACAAAGTCTTAACGTTTCATTTTGCTTTAGCTTCTTCATTTGGCGGTTACCTCTCCACTCTTGTATGACTTCTATAACTACAGTCGTAATCGACCTGAGTATTCCACACTCTTAAATGAATTCATGAAGGTTGGGTCTAAAATTTGTTGTCTTAAAGGTTGTTTTTGCCTTCATGATTCTTCCCTTACTGAACTTTATGATATGCCTGCAGAATGTTGCACTTTTTGGTGCGTTACTCTACTTCATAGGGATGAAGAACTTGATTCCAAGGAGACAAATCAAGAAGAAGGCTCCCAAAGCCAAAGCAAGTTAAGAAGCGGCATCAGGAATGGGATTATTCTTGCACTTGTTAAAGAATATCGGGTGGGGAATCGGCTGCGGACTTCTTTGGTTTTGGAGTGTTCTGCAGTCTATTTTTGACACCCTCACTTAGCAGTTCTTTTTGTTTTGGGGGTTGTTGAGTGGACACTATTTTAGTTGAGAAGTGCTGTTTAAAGCTCAAACAGACTCAACCTACGTTTTAAATTTTGTCTTAAAAAGAATCCAGATTTGAGCTAGGGTCTTTTATTTAGATGTTTTTTCCTTGAAAATATTTATTTTAATTTTGATAAATATAATTATAAATTTTAATAATATAAAATTAAAGAATTATTTTATACTTTTAAAACATTATCTAAAAATTCGACATTGAATGTATGTGTTTAGTTTTCTCTTTATATGGAAAGATACAAAATATGGTATGTCTTATTATTAATTTGATTAATAATTTTTTATGATTTAAAATTCTAAAGAAAATTTTTATTAGTTTTTTGATGAAAATTTTACAAAACTAACAAATAACATAATTGGAAACATGTTAACTATTAATTCTATTAAGAATTTGAGAAAAAATAATAGAAGGAAATATGGATTTTTGCCCCAAAATGAGATAAATGGAGGGAGAACGTCGTTCAGGCAACTGTGAGATATATTAACAACCGGCGAAAAAAAATTACCGTTTACACAATTTTGTAATTATAATCTTAATTTAAAAAATTTGACAATTATAACTCCAATTAAAAAAGTGATAATTAAACATTTAATTTTTTAATTATAACTTAATATTAACGTTTTCGTTAACATTATTAATATGAGTCATCTTATAAGATAAAAAATCTTAAATACTTATACAAGTTAAACTCAATTAAATTTAACTAAGCTATTTTAAAAATTTCTAAATCGAACTTTGTATGGAAGGCATCAACAACACTCTATCATATAGGTATGATTTGGCCTTATGGGTAGCTCAACTGGTCTTCGGGAATGTTGTTGAGTGTCGGGTCTCATATTCGAGCCCCGACAATAACAGTGTGAGAGTTTTATCTAATATAGTGGCTTTTTATGTGCATTGAGCTGTCTTTTTAAGGGATTGAATGAAATCAAATCATGATTTACCCCCCTCCCTCTCCTACTCTTTCGGGCTAGAGTGTGGAGGCACTTGAGGTAGGCGATTTCATCTTTTAAATGTCAAGATACGGTACAAGATGTCAATGACAAAGATTATAACAATATAAATGAATTCTCAATTTGTTATCTTAGGGCTTCTTTATTTTTGTTTGAAATGAACTAATTTTAAGTTTTTAGTTCTTAACTACTTAGGTAGGAAGTTTAATTTGAAGATTTTAATCAAAATAACTAAATTTAATTAATTAAACTAATTAAATTTAATGCATATAAGTATTTAAGATTTCTATCATATATAGTAAATCATGTTAACGCAACGTTAACATTATAATTAAAAAAGATTGAAAATTTAAGTATTTAATTGCCGGGTTTAAAGCTTACAAAACCTTTAAAAGAACAGAGTGAGAGCAAGTGCAAGTAGCGGAGTCTTTCTTCTGCTACTTCTTCTTCGTGTTCATTACAATGGTAAAGAGAATCATCTCCTACGAAATGTTTCTATTCTTCATTTTGTAAGAAGAACAAGGTGGTTGAAATTGCTTTTGTTTGTGCGTTAATTTGGCAGGATTATTTGAAGACGGTGATTCCTTCGCAGCTCGTATCAGAACGAGGCTCCAATTTGGTGGTTATCAACCCTGGTTGGTTTTTTAGTTACTATTATTGTTTCTCTACTGTTCTACTCTCATCAGCATTCATATCTTCTTCTAAATTTCTTTCAAATTGCAAAATTAGGTTCTGCGTTTGTAAGAATAGGCCTTGCTAGCCACGACTCTCCCTTCACTATTCCTCACTGCATCGCTCGCTACACCTCTCAATACCCTAAACTCTATGTTCAAGATCAGGTTTCTTTTTCCCTTTTTCTTCTAGTACTTGCTTGCTTCTATTCGTTTCTTTCTTATTCTTAATTTTCTTTCTTTTTTATTTAATCGTTTCTCTTTTCGCAGATGCTGAATTCGCAAGTTACGACGGAGCAGCATATGGAGCGTGAGAAGGCTTATGATATTGTCAGTCTTCTTTTCTTTGTGTGATTTTTCATTTTTTATTTTTCACAAAAAACTATACTTCACGGTACGTGCTTCCTTATTCTTGATGTCGTCTTTTTCTTTGTTGTCGTTTGTTTTGAAGATTGCATCGTTGCTGAAAATTCCATTTCTGGATGAAGAGGTTGCCAACAGTTCGTTTCCTCGTAAGGTGTGCAGAATGCATTTTTATGTGTATTTAGACTTTATTTGAAGTCATTTGTGTTTAACCATGCGTATTTTCAGTACTATTTTCGATGCCATTGCACCCAGTAAATTCACCGATTTTATTTTGATAAAGAAATAATTTGCTAAAGAAAGACAGATTGAGAGTGGTTCTTTTTCTGGAAAAGGTATATATTACATAATGCTCCATGTTAACTTCTTTGTCTTCATCTTGTCTTCCTCTGCAACTAGTTTGATGTGGTGTGCTAGTGAGAATTGCTACCATTGTGAGCACCTTGTTTGAGAGAAGACAGTTCTAGATGTGCCCCACAACCCTTACTGGTCTATGGTTTTACTTGATGTGTGGGGCTGGGGCCGAGGTCATGGCTTGCCAAACCTTACAACAACGTAACAATTTTCAGTTTTGATTGGTCATTTAGTCATCATTCTCTCCCTTCCCACTTTTTATGCATAATCATATCCTCTTTTATACCTCATGCTCTTTCATAATCAAATATTTCAACTTTGATAACTGTAGTTACTGCAGCTTGAGTAGTAGATGGTTGAGACCAACTAATAAGTCATTCCTTTTGTTTTCTATTTGGTTTCTAGTTCTTATTATTAACTTCTAAACAAAACTTACCTTGAAGATATGCTTGTGGAAAATTTCAAAGAAACTTTACGTTTATTTAGTGTTGAAGGCCATTTGCAAAATCTGAGAACATTTCAAGACTGGGAGCAACCTCTTCACTTATGCTTGCGTTATTCTTAGATGTTAAGAATTTGTTTTGGCTCTAAAGTCAATGGACTTCTTCTGCAGATAGGACGAGTTGATGGATATAATTTGCATAGTGGAAGGAAAGATATGGCTTTTACATGGGCCAATGTGTATGAGCAAGATTCTAGTTCTTCTTTGCCATCAGGTAATGGAGATAAGTTCCCTTCATCTCATTGTAACTTCTAAGTATTAAAAGGCTATGGTTGTTTTGTTGAGGGTTGGGATGTCTTTCAGCTGTTTTGGTTGATCAAAATATATGTTACTTTCAGTTGCTTTATCTTGATATTATATTGTACTGCATATATTTGTTTGTTCTCTGAACTTTTCTTTAAATATTGCGCTAGTGGAGCCAATTTATGCTTGCATAAAACTCTAAATACACTGAGCTAATGAATATTCAATAAACTCTTGAGCTTGTATCCTAGTTCTATTTATCTCGTTTGGGGGCAATGATTTTTTTCAGAGACAAAATTTGTTACATGACCTAATTGGTGCACATACCTTCCTTGTGGGCCCACTGAAAGGTGGTAGTTGATTGGAGGAGGTGTTAAATTTCCATGTTGTTATCGCATACATTTACTGTAGAAAGTAGAATGTTCTATTGTCCTAATTAGGTTTCAGCCACCCTTTTATTTATAATAGTAGGACAACAGAAGCTATTGGTAATATTTGAATATAGGACACTCTTATAATTATCCAACAATTCTCAAGTAGAAGGTTATTCAGCACTTTTTCCTTTCCCTTTTTTAACATTTTTTTTTCTGTCTTAAATTCCATGAGCCATGCTTGGTGCATCTTAGTCCATCAAAAAGTTTTCATTAAGGAAGAAGGCTCTGAATTTCTGACTCTAGAAGCCTCTATATAACTTTTAATCACATAAAGCAAAGTATTAAAGTTGTTTGTTGCAGAAAAGTCAGCAAATGAAGGTTTAATAGGTGATTCCTTAGAGAAACATGAAGGCACCGATGCTAATGAACTCATTGCTAGAGAACCTAGATTGAGAAGCTGTCTATTTGGTGAGGAAGCGTTAAGAATTTCACCAACAGAGCGGTACTGTTTGCGCCGTCCTATCCGTAGGGGTCACTTAAATGTTTCACAGCATTATACTGCGCAGCAGGTATGTTCATTGTGTGATAAATTTTCTTATACCTATGGGACAGATGTTGGTGGATGCAATTTTGATCACTAAGCAGTTTTTTTTTTTGGCTGGGATGAGAATGTATTACATTTTTCCTTGTAAAATGCCATTTGCAGCTAAATATAAAGCCCTTTGTTTATGTGTAGACAGATTTATGTTTATATATTACATGAAAACTGCTACATTGTGTAATCTTTTTCTTTAATGCTCTAATGTACTATGAGTCTTCTAAGCTCTAATGGCAACAGGAACATAATGTAAGACTGTATTTTCTAGTTGTTTGTAACTAGTTTTCCTTCTTTAGGTGTTTGAAGACCTGCATGCTATTTGGGATTGGATTTTGACCGAGAAATTGCACATATCACAGTCTCAAAGAAACATGTTTTCTGCTATTTTAGTTTTACCAGAAACCTTTGACGATCGTGGTAATGATATATTAAAGCCCATTATATCTTTCTTATTTTTAGATGACGAATCTAGATTGTTGCATATCTCATTTTCAGACATTTAAAACAGGAATCATTTAAAGGGTGCTCTGTGTTTTTTCCATTTTTACAACCATGGTTGGAAAACACTGGCCTGTAATTTTAGAATGTTTTATATCTTCTATTTTATTTGTGCTGTATCGTCAGCCACTGCCCAGTTTCTATTTTGTAGCACAAAATTTAAGGATTTGAGTTCTTGTTTACGTTGTTGGCATATGGGGTTTGTGGGTTATAAGTCCCCTTTAGGTTCTATAAGACAAAAGGGAAACAAGACTAATAATGATGGTCATCAGAAGTAAAGCATAATGACAACAATAGTAATCCTTATACTTGACCAAAAAAAAAAAAACAATAGTAATCCTTGTAGAAGACTCCCAGTGCTTAAGAAGCATATTCAACCTCAAATTTGTGCTTTGTGGCTTGTTTCTGCTTTCAAGTTAGCATTGTAAAGTCTATAAGGTTGGGTTCTGGTAGGCTAGTTGTGCCAGCTCATAAACTAGCCAGGCTAGCCTTGTCCACATGCATTCTTAAGAGTTTGGTTACCAGTGATGTTGCGTATCTTTTGCTCAAGGAGTCAGGTTCTCTCTTCTGTCCTAGAAAGAAAAAGTTGGACATTGTTCTGTGGCTCATGCCATATATCATCATTTAGTAAACACAAGCTTTAAAGTAACTAGACATTGGACTTTATATCATGCATATCTGGTTTTCTCGATTTTGGGCATGCTATTGCAGCTTCTTTTTTAGTTCTGTTTTATTTTTGTTTGCACCTTTGTTAATGGTCTAAATGCTTTAAGGGTCTCATTCTTATACATGTCTTATGCTGTTCTACAAGTGAGGTAGTAGCAAGTGCATATTTGGAAGTCTTGTAATTCATGTGATGTGTCCTGAGCAGAAATAAAGGAAATGCTGACCATAGTATTACGTGACTTATGCTTCAGTTCAGCAGTTGTACACCAGGTTAGATACAAACCATGCTGACAACTAGTGTCTTGCTGATTTCTGGTCTTGCAGTATCATAATATGTTGGCCAAATGGTTAACCGTATCAATGAATTTTACTTAATTTTCCATCTGCTTTATATACTTTGTGTCATCTCTATACAATTGATAGTAATTCTGATACCTTTTTCTTTAGCTAGTAAATTATCTCCTTGCTTGATGCATGAATAATAAGCCCCTATTCTTCCTTTCAAGAAGCAGTTTTTCATATAAGCTACTTTTAACACATTTTCTCCTATTACGCTTTAAACATAATTATGAATCCCAAGTCCCATATTTAAGATTTCTTTTTAGCAGTCATTCTTTGTCAATACACCTCCCTACATTATGCTCTTATCCTATGCATCCTTGTGATTCAGCTAGTGTGCATGATTGTACAGGAAGGTCTTGCTGCAGTTTTTGGGAATGGATTATCAACAGCATGCGTGGTAAATATTGGTGCTCAAGTGTCATCAGTCATTTGTATTGAGGTACTGAAGTTTTTGAACTATATAGATTTTTCCTTGCATATGTCCTTATAATTCTCATGGTCCTATTTGACAATAGTAGTGCATGCTTTCAATAGAAGGAAGGTTGCATGTGTGGGTTCTTGTAAGGATTGGATTGCATAACTTTTTGATTATTCAATGACAATAGCTGTTTTTTACTTGATAAGATACTTTTTGACAGACACTTGGCTTCCCTTCATCACCACCTCCAGCCTTATTGTTGACTTCTTCCTTTCTTCATTTAAATCACCTGCCATTCTCTCTTTGCTAAATCAGCTATTTTTCATTTTAGTGCAACCAATTAGGACTCATTACCTGTACTTTCTTTAAGCTTCTTTCATGATGGTGAAATCACAAGTAATTCAGCAGTACCGGCAATTGCAGCTACTTTGCTGCCACTATTAGGTATTCATTTGATCTTGCCAGATATAGGTGCTTTCTTAGACTGGCTGAGTCTATTGACACGCAAACGTTATGCTGGGAAAAGTCATAGCCATAACCTCAGGATAAGTTTCTTGTGTCTTACCCCAGAGTCCATGCCTTCTGTACCACCACAAGACTGGCCATTCCTCCCACTCTAATCGTTTCTTTTCTTTACTTTGACAGTAGTTGCTTCAGCTTGCATATGCTCTGGCATGATTTTCTACCTCGTGTGTCAGAGCATTTCCTTTTTAGCTATAAAACCCATACTGGAGCATGTTTGATTCTTGGTTAAAAGAAGTTATAGTGAAGTCATTTTGATATATGAATTGAACATAAGTACTATGTTTTAAGCAGGGCTTTTTCTGGCCCAGGTCTTTTATCATTGAATCATAATTTAGGGTGCTTATAGTTTTATGGACTTGATTATTGTGATATGGATGAGTGTTTTATTAGGAGTCTATGAGTGTTTTATTAGGAGTCTGTTAGAGGAGTATTTTATTTTTAGTAGGAGTCTATTATTTCCGTATTATTTCTGCACTAGTTTCTGTTATAGTTATGTTAATAAAAACAGCTTGAATAGGAGTCTTTCTAAGAGTCCTAAAACAACTTGAATAGGAGTCTTTCTAGGAGTCCTAGTTTAGGTGGAACTTTTGTGTTTTTTTTGTCTATACAAGGCTATTACTTTATGCAATAAAGTAAGCAAGAAGTTATAGTAAAAATTACTCCTAGCTTAGGAGTAGAGTAATTATTCCAATCTTGGCAGACCTTGTCCTTGACAAGTGCTGCCAGTTTTTCATTACCAAAAATAGGTTCTGCAAGGAAAGGAACCAACATAAATAACGGGAAAGAGACTAACTTTCCTGAGAATCGTCTTTGGATTTGATCCCAAACACAGGCCCGTAACATATTGTCAAACTAGTATTTGAATTATTTTTTGGACCCCATCCAACAAGTAATCTCTTGAATTGAATGGTTTTTTAATATGATATCAGAGCCTTTATGGTAGAGAGGTTTTGAGTTCAAGATTCATTGTTTTTGTTTATGGTAGATTTATGTCATGTTTGTCCACATTTATGTTCAACAAGTTAAAATATTATTTGAACCATTTCCTTGATTCCATACAACTTCTTAAGCTTTTAGGTTGGATGACTTCTTAAGATTATCCAGGGTGCTCCCTTCTTAATGACAAAGTTTATCCACATCATCTTCATGATAACTTCCTCTCGTATTTAAAATCAAACAATGAACTATTAAGATACAAAAACAAAATTAACGTCTTTACATGGTTGTTACCTTACCATTTCTCTATTTCTTCATTGCCACTAGTTTCTTCTTCATGAACACTTGAATGTTCTTACCTTTACATATTAGAACTTTTCTTCAAGTGATCATGATTATTCACTAGCTTTTTGCTTTGTTGTTATGCTGTCTTCTTTCTCTTCATTTTTCCATGAGGTTCTCCTTCATGCACTCTGGTTGTTCTTATTGATACCATCCCAGGACTTTTTCCAAGTGATCGTGATTGTTCACCAGTTTTTAGCTTTGTTGTTCAGGATGGAGTGGCCCTACCTAATACAGGAAAGACTTTACCTTTTGGTGGCGAGGTACATCTGGTTTAAGTTTTTTTCCCATCTGCATGCCAGGAAATTACTCTCATTTGGATGTTCAATAACTTACTATCTTTGGGTAGTTTAAGAATTTCTTCATAAGGCATATTTTTGCACATTTGTAAGGTGTATGTGTGCTCGTCAAACCAATTTCTGTCTAAATTTCCACGAGGCTTCTCCAGATAACTTGTAAAATGCATCCTCTCATCCATCTTAAATACTGTTTTCAGGACATAAAGTTGCATGATTAAGTCAGAACTAAACTTTGGGACTTCGTAAAGTATGAAACTACCGAATTGAACATTGTGCAGCAATTAGCCACATTATTACATTCAAAGTTTTGTTTGCAAGTGTGTAGCAGTTTGTTAGTACATGCCACCGAGTCTGTGTTTGTGATGATTATTATGATGCTTCCTTTGGGTCTGGTTACAATGTGGTCATTTTGGTTATTCCTTTTCTGATAAATATCTACTTTGAAAGAGTAATAGCTTTCTTCAATAGCTGTCCTATTTATGTTGTTCGCCATGGTGCAACATAATTTTGACACCATTTAGATTAGAAATATGGTCTACCATAGATAGGCGGCCCATAAATAGCATTCTTACTCATGACACTATTTTTGCAATTTATGCTTAAGAATTTTCAAAATAAAAAAAGAGAAAAATCACCATCCATGGGGAAATTCTTTTTGATATGTGTATTTGGCTAATGCAGGAGCATATTCCTATTTATTCCTCTTATACAGGACCATATTCCTATTTAGTTATTTTTTGTGACGTTTTCCATCTTTTGTTAGCTTTCATTTTTCAGTAATTCCATGTTTTCCCAGTTACCAATTGCCTTCCTATTACCAATATGAGCTCTGCTACCACTAGTACAAATTAGGAATTCTATAGCGTATTACATCTAATTTTTGCTATCGTTGAATTTTATTAAAGAGATTTTCTTTAAACCCTATAGTTCCGGTCACAATCTCCTAACTTCTACCCCTAATTTGTTGAAACTTGCTTATCATCCTCTCTTTCTCTCTTCTGTTTTGCTTTTGATGCTTCTTATCAGTTAGGTTTTTTTCTTGCAAAAGAGTATTGTGATCTAATGCAGTGCAAGACTTAGTTTGGAAGAAGACTTCTAAGCACATAAATACAATAAAGGAACTTCTTGATAAATGGGTGGGTTGTAAATGGTAGTGATTAATCGAATGTGATAAAGGAACTGCCTGATGAATGGGTGAATTGTAAATAAAGTGACAATGTTAAATATGCCAACTTCGGACCAACTTAGTATAGATCCCCATTTGTAATATAAGTACTTCAAGTTTTGCTTAAAGTATAGCTGTAGCAGTTATAATTTTTAATGTTTTCATGTTCTCCTTGTTTAGAGATGGCAGCCGGCCCGAAACCCGGCCGGGGGCTCAGCCTGATGGCCTGAATTCCCCCTGCCACAAAACAGCGTTATTTTTGGTCTTAAATTTGAGAAATGGGATGCACAAAATGATGTCATTTTGGGGAGTTGGAGTGAGCCCAGACTCGGGCCTCGCCTTTGTCAGCCCAGCCAGGCCATGCCATCTCTACCCTTGTTCTATTCATTTTTGTCTTTCTGGCTGGCAACCCTTGTTTCTGTAGTATCATAAAAATTTCTATTAAGCATCTCTTTCTTGTTGTTAGTTACGTGATTTCCATAGCCAAGAATTCGTTTGTAGTTAGTTACAAAGATTATTACATCAGGATATATCAAGATGCCTTCTCTGGACTCAAAGACATCATCAGACGTGGCCCCAAATTCGAACTGACATTCTGACAAAGCCTATGGATCTGTTGATGCTTAACAGATTGAAAGAGTCTTACTGTGAGATTAAAGTGAGCTTTCCCACCTTCCCCTTCCATTCTCTTTTAGTCCAAATGTGTGCATTGCAAGTTTAGTTTCATTTTGTTAATCAAGTTGCATGTTGCATAGTCATCCAATGTCCATCTCTGCTATCCTGAATAAGTATTGCTCTTTAGCTCCATGTTTTTCTGTTGACACTTGTGAGATGCAATATTAATAGACTCTAATCTTTGTAAGCTACCCAATCTGCATTAAAGTTTCATCGGAATTCTTAGAATGGACCATAATCATCCTTGATTTGTTAGAATTAGAATAAATTATAAAATCCAATTTCTGTAAATCAAGAGATAACAAGGCTTCATGTAAAATATTTCTCCATATAAACAAGTTTTCATGTACAAATATAACTGAACAAATAATCATGTAGCTTGTTGGTTGTATTAGTGGTGATAAGCTAAACCTGTCATATTATGTCCTTGATTAATTTTTATTATGCCAATTGGTGAAAGGTATCAATGATCTTCTTAAATTATAAAATGACCCATTCCTTCTTTTGGAATCCTTATATTGAAAAGACCCAACTTAATACCAAAATATGTATGTAAACAGGCCAACCATAGACCCTGATTCTTGGACTAGAAAATGGATTTTTACATAATGCAATTTCTAGTAACAGAAGTTTATTCGACCTTCTGGTCTTATCCCCCATGCAATTTTGTTTGTTGTACGCAGGAAGGAGAACTTGATGCTGTTGCTATAGTCCATTCTTATGAGGATGGTACACAGCCTGGCTCACATAAGACTAGGCTAACTGCTCTAAATGTATGTATGCTAGAAATTCACTGTTGTTTTTGTTTTTTGCTTTTTGGAGAGATGAGGAGCCAAGCAGATCTATAACCTTGACAAATATTGTCGACAGGTACCTCCAATGGGTCTGTTCTATCCAACACTTTTAATTCCAGATGTTTATCCTCCACCACCTCGGACTTGGTAGGATGATTCTTAGTTTCTTGCAGTGTTGTAACATTCTTTCATCTACTTCTAAAGGAAATATACTGAATTAATTGTGTACCATAATGGTATACCAAACAGGTTTCATGACTATGATGATATGCTGGAAGATACGTTGCATACTGAATATCCGAGGAGACCTGACATGTCAGATGGTTTATTTTCTGGAATTAATGTTGGATTACCAATGTGGGACAACTATCCAGTTTTCGCTTCTAAACCCAAGAAGGAAGAGAAAGTTGGCCTCGCAGAAGCCATCACCAACAGCATCCTTTCAACAGGTGAGATTTGCATGTCGTCTTGCATCTTGCATTGATCTTGAGCTTGATACTGATTCTATTACACTGTATCAACAGGCCGGATTGACCTCCAGAGAAAATTATTTTGCAGCATACAGTTGGTGAGTTTTGGATTTAGAAAATCAAAATTCCATGGTTCTTTTGTGTGTTTAAAAAAAAAAACGAGTGACAATTTTCTACCCTAGGTTGGTGGAGTGGCTCTAACAGCTGGCATCATTCCTTCTATGGAAGAGAGGTTGGTTTTGTTCTTTGTTAGCAGTAAGGTTGTGCTGTCTGAATGGACCTCTGGATGTGATAGCTGTTATGTGCATATAGAGGACTATGATAAATGGCGAACTAAAGTTAAATAAAGGATAAGTAAACAGTACTTTGAAGCATATAATGGAAACGAAATTGTGTATTGGAAGTTTCAGAATGCAATGTAAAAAACGTGGCCAGAATTACTTCATTTGGATGTTACTTGAAGCACAGTGGTCTGTTCAGTTTGGCAGACTAAAGTTAATTAAGGATGAGAAAACAGTATTTTGAAGCATATATTGTGAAAAGAATTATGTAATAAAACTTTCAGAATGCAATGCTAAAAATGTGACCAGAATTACTTCATTTAGATGCTATTTGAATCAAGCTGGTTCAGTCAGTTTTTTTCGGATATTGCTCCTCAACTTTCTTTTCGCTATTCATAGATTGCATTTCTGTTTTTTTGAAAGAAGATTGCATTTCTGTTGCAGAGTATTACACGCAATTCCTTCAAATGAAGCAATAGACACTGTGGAGGTTAGCTTGCACAACATAGATATGTTGCCTATCGCTCATCATTTCATGATATCTTTTTTTTTTCTTTGACCTTTTCAGTAATTTATATACTTTCTTTTCTTTTTTGCCTTTGACTCCATCAGTAAGTTATTGTAGGAGGATAATACAAGCTACCTCTAATATAAGATATGATAGAAACTTTTTCAATATAAGATATCTGATTAATTTTCCTTTATAAGTTACATGATGTAATAATACTGAAATCTAACAATTTCATTCCAATTCCCAAGTCTTTTTGCATCTCAAGTTGTTTATATACTGTTTCTATTCTTAAACAGGTTTTGCAGTCAAGAACAAACCCAACTTTTGTGCCCTGGAAAGGCGGTGTGGTAAGTTGAGCACTTATCGAAAATCAAGGTTTACTGATGCAAAGTGGGGGCTTTAGATGTGAGGTCATAGCACTGCAATATTCTAAATTTGTGGATCCTGATCAACAAGCTTGCTTGCCTTAAACTAAGAAAGTCAATGAAGTACAATGTGGCATACAATAGATGCCATGGAGAGAATGTCTCTGGAAAATGAAAGTCCAGTTGTGTCAATATGTGTACTTGTGCCAGGTTTAGAAACTCGGATGGCAAGGAACAGATTACTTATTCTTATTACTCTGTGGCTACCTTGTTTTATGAGCATCTATCTATCCAATAAATGGGTCATTATAAACAGGGTCAGCATAGAGTGACGGAAACTGGTGATCTGAACCCTAGGTCCTTTTTGCTTTAGGGTGTATCTATTGGCCTAAATGAAATTACTGCCTGGTACTAGTTTGAGCATATGTCATATTCGAGGTTCGGTACTCAGATCTTAGGAGTAATACCCTTGTATTGAAACTGCTTGAATATCATGTCATTCAAACTGCAACTTAGAATTTGTTTTATTGTTTTTTCAGTGTTTAGAGGTTCCTTCCTAAACAGAGTTGGGTCATTTTGCTTTAGCATGCGTTTTAATTTCTCATCGATTGTGTAGTTACTTTCTTTTAACAGATAGATTGGCCTAGCCTCTAACTAACTTTACGCTTTACGGACCTTACAATGATGCCAGATCCTTGGAATTCTTGATTTTGGTCGGGACGCTTGGATACAAAGGGAAGACTGGATCCGTAATGGAATTTACGTTGGAAGTGGCAGGAAATACAAGGACTCTTATTATCTTCAGGCACAAGCAATGTGCTATATAAATTCTTAAAAGGTGACTGAAATTTATTGCTCTGGTTCAAAAGTAGCAATTATGTCGTTAACTGAGTATCTTATTTGATATCTTGTGAAATGAAAAATAATCCCTCAGGAAATTATGAAATCTAAAAGAATGGTCTCAGAAGATTCAAAAAAGTTCTATTCCCTCTTCCCTCTTTTTTTATCCGCAGTATTTATAGACTCTACCTCTCACTTTCAGGTTCTGAAGAGATCACATACAGCCTGCTCTCGAGGAAACGGGATCTGTGGGGACTGATATGTACGGTCGAAT
Source organism: Erythroxylum carthagenense (assembly GCA_026413575.1). Taxonomy (NCBI): domain Eukaryota; kingdom Viridiplantae; phylum Streptophyta; class Magnoliopsida; order Malpighiales; family Erythroxylaceae; genus Erythroxylum; species Erythroxylum carthagenense. Next base: position 91,803,705 of record JANZLD010000237.1, read on the forward strand.
ATTCAAATTCTGATCTGCCCGTCTGCCAAATGAAGCAGCACAGTTTGCGTAGAAGGTAAAGCAACCCCACTGATTTTAGTATCTAAAACCATACGTCGTCTTTGTGGACAGAAACTTGGGAAGTGCATAAGGTCATAATGTGGGATGAAGCTTGAGATTCTGTTCTTCCAATGAAGAGGTTGTAACGAAGATAGATTCCCTCAGGTAGGACTCCGCTTAAGGATTGGAATTAACTACAACTTGTGATCTCGAGCTTTCATAGTTTCGACTATCTTTACAAGCATTCAGCAACATGTATGCGTTGAGAAATATTTAATTTAAGAGCTGATGAGTTTGCACAAAATAGACATTGAATTACCTTTCCCACATCGAAAGTAAGAAGAAAGGAGGAGAAAAGCAATTCGATAAATAATTCATCTGGCTAAGCCGAAGAATTTTAAAAGGGTCGGTTGGCTAAATATGCCATACCCGTTCTGTATTGACGGGTGCCGTATGGCTATCAAGACATATGGCCGACATAATTTGTGGAACTCCACAGGGTTGGCTCGCTAAGCCGACCCTCAAAACCCCCTTATAAAATTTTCAATAAGTATTTATAAAAAATTCTCTTGTTTATATTCATTATGAATTTATTCTTAAGTTTAAAGACTTTAAAAAATAATAGCAAAAATAAACTACCCACCCCTATTATGGCTTTTTCATTTTACGATTCAATTTATTCTCTTGGCAGCAATAACGAGTTACAAAAATCACAGATTAGAATTCACTTTCTCAGCACCCAATCCAAGGGTCTCACATAACTCAGGATACAAACTCTTCCTTATCTCCTTGTAAACGTCGCCCTTCCACTTCCTAGCCCCTAACTTCTCTCCAAGCCCTATCGCAGCCTCCGCCAAGCTCTTCTCGTCCCTGTGCGCCTCGTCCACAATTCCGAGCCTCACCGCATCCCCCGCTCTCACCTTCTCGCCTCTCAACAGAACATCTCTCAGAGCAATAACTGACCCGAGCTTGGCGCGAAACGTGCTTACGAAATAATCCGGCAATGAAAGCCCTATGTCGATCTCGCTCATGTACAGCACGCCTCTGTCGCTTCTCATGAGCAAGTAGTCGTGACTTAAGGCGAAGAGGAACCCGGCGGCAGCTGCGTGACCTTGGACGGCGGCGATGGTTGGCATGGGGAGCGAGATTAGCTCCGCCACCACCGGCTTGAACAGACTGACCATGTGGCTGAGTCGTTCGAAAGACTTGGACGGGGAGCCGGCGGCCTGAGCCCAGGCGAGGTCGAAGCCGTTGGAGAAGAACTTCCCTTGTGAGGTCGTGATGAGGACGGAGCCGCGAGTGGCCTCAGACTTGGCCTGGCGGAGGGCGGAGAGGATAGATCCGATGACTGTGGGATTGAAGCGGTGGTCATCGTCGCCGGTGAGGGTTAGAAAAAAGATTGAGCCTCGTTTCTCTAAAGTGCACATTTTCAGCGTTGTGTTTGGTAACAACTTACAGGTCTTTTTGTTTGTGTACTCTTTTTATGATCACGATTTTTATAATATTTTATTAAATATTGTATAAAAATAATGGATGAGATTTAATTAATACCTTAATATTGTGAGAAGTTGGGTGAGGAGTTAAGTGGTAGGAGTAGATAGATTTGATTTGAGATAGATAACTAACACAGACTAATAGTACGGCATAGGTGTCAGCGGTTTTGGTTAAATAAAAGATCCTTTTATTTATATAAATGAATAAATTAAGTGTGGAATTGTGAAACATGGAGTGTAGAGTATCATATTAGAGTACAAAATGAAGGATCTCATTGCCATCTAAGCTATTAAGAATATCAACTTGGACGATAAATTTTTGATACTTCTGATGCGAAATTAGCAAGTGGTACAAAAAATAGTATTCTAACGTTTATTTTCAGTGTATATAAATAACCTTTTTTATTTCTGTTAAATTAATTTAAAATTTTTAAATCCTCCTTTACTGACATAAATAATTTGAGCGAAACATGCTTGTATCCTTTTCAAGACTCGGGATTAGTATTTAGTAGGCTCTTGGACTCCGGGATCTTAAGATCAGGGGCTCAAATTGATGGAAATGTGGGCTCTCTGAACAGATCTCTGTTCCAAAAGTAAAAAACAAGAGAAACAGGGCCATTCTAGGTGATCTAAACTTTTTATATCTGAGCATGTAATTCTGTAAGGGTGTGTTTATTTGGTGGATATGAGAAATAGAGAAATGAGTATGAAATAAAAAATAAAACTTGGTAAGAGGTTGCAATTTGATAGCTTATACTTTCATTCCTGATTTTTGGATATTGCTATAATATAATTAACTAAAATATAATCAATTAATTAATTAAAATATTGTAATTAATTTATACTATTTTAATTAATTAAAATATAATTGATTAATTAGTTATCATATAATTAATTAAAATATAATCTATTCATTAATTAAAATATTGTAACTAATTAATTGCAATATTTTAATTAAAATATAATTAATTAATTAAAATAACTAAATATAATACATTTTTATTTCTCAATATTTTTTACAAACCAACCACTATCAATAGTAATAATAATCATTCCTTTCTCTTAACCAACCATCATAATTATAATGACAATATTCATTATCATTCTTCACTATATTCATTTTCATTTTTATTACCATTCCCCTATACGAACCAACCGCTCCCTTAGTACCTTGTAAGTGCCTAAAATACTTCCTTTATAACTACGAGCATATAATCCTTAGTGTCTTGTAAGTATCTAAACACTTCCCTTACAACTTTTAGTGGTCCATTACAGGATTACTTTAGTGTCGACTTAAGTATTTTTTATTTTTAATCTTTCTAATACTTTATTAATATAATTTTTTTAGAGAATCCTAATATTCATTGTGATCTAATTATATAATATTTCTATCCCTGCATGTCTTGCTTATATCTTTCATTTTGAATTTCTTATAGAGAAACTTATTTACATTATGGAAATGGCTAACATCATTAACAACAAGAAGGATATCATTAACATGTAGGACCAAAATATTGAACGCACTCTTACTGACCTTCATGTGTATCCTTTGAGGACAACCCTTAAAAAGTTATAATAACGAGCCATTAAAGCTATAACAACCCTTAAAAAGTCCATCTTTGAAAATGGACTTTATAGTTAATATCATTTTTTAAAGTGTAACATTTGACGACAAGTTTAGCCTTACACCTTTTGATATAGCCTTGAATCTTGTTTGTCTTGAAGACTCATTTATAACTGATTTGATTTGACCCTTTAGGCAACTCAATTAGTCTCTTGACTTTGTTATCGTCCAGTGATCTCAACTTTTTTATCATAACATAAGACTAATTAGAAAGACAATTTTTTTTACAATTTTTTTTGCTCATGTAAATTCAGTTCATTCAGTATTAAAACAAATCAAAATCAAAATAAAGTTGATCCAACCGATCTTGCTTACACAATAGAAAGCGTTATTGGTTTATCTCTCCATCGAATCAAATTAGCTAAAGGGATATGTTCATGAGCCTATGCTAAAGTTTCAATCAGTTCCTGTTACCTTGCATGCATAAGGATAAAGGTACAATTTTATTAACTTAACATACTTCTAACTATATTTGTAGGAGTACGATTTCACTTTTCAACTACATCATTTTGTAATGGTGTATTAAGTGTTGAATATTATGCCCATATGCCTTAACTTTCAAATAATTTTGTAAATGGACTAAGATATTATCCAATATCATCAAATTTACTATAATATTCATCACTTTTTCTAGACCTCGTTACTTTTACTTTTCTATCTAGCTACTTTTCCACCTCGTCAATGAACACCTTAAAGATGTACACTGACTGAGACTTTTTATACAGTAGATACAGGTAATAATATTGTGAGAAGTCATCAATAAAATTTATAAAATACTTTTCTTCATCCCAAGATGGAACTTCAAAAAGATCATAGATGTCAATTTGTATTAACTCATAGAGTTAGACTACTTCTTATGATTAGGTTCCTTGGCATACTTTAGACTACTTCTTATTAATAGATTCATTGGTATAAATCTAGTTTGCTTACATTTAGTGTGATCCATGCACACATCCTAATCAGAAAAATCAAATTGAGGTAAGATTTCACTTTTTACTAACATTAACATTCCTTTTTGAATATGTGACCTAACTTTTAATGACACAATAAAGTAAAATACTCATCATACACACTACATTTACTATCTACACTATATTGAACATAAAACTTAGATTTAGCAAAATTAATATCAAGATTAGTACGATATAAACAATCAACTAACGTACCATAACTATAATAGTACTTATGTTTATACAATGGAAAAACATCATTTTCAATCTTAAAAATAAATCCTAAATAAATGAAATAAACCCAATAAAAATGAATATAAAAACTGCTGAAAAATAAAAAGCATAAACAAACCTAAAAATGTTATGGGTTTCCCCGAATGCGCTTCTTTAAAGTCTTTAGTTGGACATGTTTTGTCACTTACCTGATTAGAAATAGGTTGGGGATACCAACTATATTTCTTCCACTCGCTCAACTGAAAAGTTATCATAATATGGCTGTAAAAGATCTAGAAGGGGGGTTGAATAGATCTTTAAAGTTTTTCGTAAAATTCTACAATAAAATCAGAAGTTAATTCACACAAAAACAATTTAAACAAATTTAAATGTAAAGAGTAGGGAA
>JANZLD010000237.1:92068623-92080127 GCA_026413575.1 Erythroxylum carthagenense
TTAACCAATTCTATACATTTTATTATTATCAAAACATAAGTGGGATTTAATTTGTCAACCACCATTGGTCCAACAATGGCTTCAGGTGGTGTCCGTTAACTTTAAATACCTTAGAGGCATCTAGACTTTGAATGTCTACCGCATCATGAGAAAAAACGTTAGTAACAATAAACGTTCCAAGACAACGAGATCGTAATTTTGCTAAAAATAACTTAAGCTTTGAATGATAAAGAAGAACTTTTTGTCCGATTGAAAATTGTTTCCTACAAATCATTTTATCATGAAAAGTTTTTACATTTTCATACGCTTCATTACGAATCTCTTCTAAGTCTTGCAATTGTAATTTCTTATTATTACGAACCTATACCTGATCCATGTTCAATTGTTTCACAACCTAATAAGCACTATTCTCTATTTTCACAGGTAAATCACATGTAAATAACATCTATCTTAGCCCTATCGACTTCAATTCCCTTAGCAGAGACATTATGACCCAAAATTATGCCTTGATCAAATATAAAATGACACATTTTCATAATTTAAATTTAAATTATTTTCAATGCAATATTTAAGCAGTTTTCCAAGGTTGACAATGCATGTTTCAAAAGACTCTCCATAGACTGTGATATAGTCCATAAAAATTTTCATGCAAATTTTCACAAGATTAGAGAAAATACTTACCATACATTTATGAAATGCCGCGGGTGCGTTACACAATCCAAATGACATTCTTCGGTAAGTAAAGGTGCCAAAAAGACATATGAAGGTTGTTTTCTCTTAATCTTTGGGTGCAACCAAAATCTAGTGGTATCCTGAATAGCCATGTAAACAACAATAGTGAGATTTATCTGCAAGTCTTTCAACCATTTGATCAATAAATGGAAGCGAAAAATGATCTTTTCTAGTAACCGAATTAAGCTTCCTATAATCTAAGCAGACTCTCCAGCCATTTTGAATACGAGTTGGTATTAACTCACCATTGCTATTTTCAACCACAGTTACCCCAGTTTTCTTCGGAACTACCTAAACTGGACTTACTCAATTGCTATTCGAAATTGAATAAATAATGCCAGCGTCAAGAAGCTTCAAATTTTCTTAATGCCAACGTCAAGAAGCTTCAAAATCCTTTCTTCACCACTTCCATCATAGGTGGATTTAGACGACGTTGTGGTTGCCTCACCTCCTTCACCTCATCTTTCATCAAAATTCAATGCATGCAAATAGTGGGACTAATATCCTTCAAATCAACCACTGTCCAACCGAAAGCTTCCTTATTCTCCTTTAACACGTTAATCAGCTGGCTTTCCTGTAAAACCGTAAGTTGATTAGATATAATAAGAGGTAATGTATATTGCTCACCTAAAACGATGTACTTCAAATGACTAGGCAAGCTCTTCAACTCCAACTTTGGTGGCTAGACTAACGATGGCAACAACTTGGCATCATTTCTGGACATCTCCACGCATGGTAGCTGTTGGAGCAATGGTTCGGTGTCCTCCATTTTGTACACTAGCATCTCCATTTGATAATTGGGCAAAATCAATTCTTGGCTATCCTTCCACCGTGATGTATTTTCCACTTCCAAGATTATTCCAAACTCATCTTTGTCCTCCAAAATTAGATTTTCCTACATCCATATGTCAATAAAATCCACAGAAACAATAGGTTATTCATCATCCTGAATTTTCATAGTATTGTATATATTGAACTTAATTAATTTACCATCAAATTTTATAGTTAAAGATCCATCATGAACATTAATTCTCATTCTAATAGTTTTCAAGAACGGCCTTCCAAATAAAATCGGAATGGAAGAAGATGCATCATCAGTGGCCATCTGCAAAATATAAAAATCAGCTAAAAAAGCATATTCTCTACTTGAATCAAAATATCTTCTAACACACTCTTCGGATAAGCATTTGAGTGATCCGCTAATTGAATCACTACAATAGTTTCCTTAAAAGATCCATCATTTAAAGATTTATAAATATCATATGGCATGGCATTTATGGACACGCCTAAATCTAACATAGCTCTTTCAATTCACAAATCACCAATTTGACATGGGATAGTGAACATACCTGGGTCTTAACACTTAGGTGGAAGCTTTTTCTTTTTCAAAATAGCTAAAATGTCTCCCCCAATTGCACTTTCTCGTCAAATTTTAATTTCCTCTTTGAAGTGCAAAGTTCTTTAAGGAATTTCACATACCATGGAATCTGTTTAATTGTATCAAGTAGGGGGATATTTACCTGAACTTTTCAGAAAGTCTCTCATATTTCCTTCTCTTGCTCTTCCTTCTTTGCTTTGGCAAATTGACTTGAAAAAGAGGGCGGAACCACCATATTGTGCATATTATTTTACGTCATTTCTGGTTGTGAAGGTGCCTTTTGCATTGCTTCTTCTTCTACCTCTCTTCTAGAATTTTTCAGAAGTGATTCCTGCAATTCCTTACCACTCTGCAATGTGATAGCCTTCGCACTTTGTTTGGAATTGATCTTCGATTGTGTTGGAAAACATTCAGAATTTTGTGCCTCCAATAGATTTATGGCAGCTTTCATTTGGCTTATTTGATTTTCAATATGTCTTTGTTGATTTTAAATATTTTAGATACTTGTTTAAATATTCCGCTGAAACATCAAAGTGTTAGTGGCCAAAGATTGAACTTTATCTTCCAAAGAGGGCTTACCTTCAAAATTGGATGTTGTATTTTGATGTTGTTAAGGCACATATGGTTGTCTATACTGCTGAAAATTTATGATTGCTTGCTGCCCTTGAGGATTTCTATAATGCAAATTCGGGTGATCGCGCCACCTCGGATTATAGGTATTAGAAAATGGGTCATATTTTCTTTAATTTGGTCCAGCAAAACCTCCCACGACGTTCACCTGCTCTGTGTTTTCTTCCTGCAATACTAAACATGCATTAATGGAATGTCCTAACATTAAACATATTTTACATGCCTTTGCTTCTTCTTTCTTCGTAACTGCAATTTGTCGCACTGAGGATGTAAGGTCATCCAATCTTTTCTTCAATATGGTCACATTCATAGTTTTTGTTCCATACCCAGTATGTATTCCAAATTGCTGGGTATTGGAAGCCATGTTTGCGATCAAGTCCCTTGCGGTTATCGGTGATTTGTCAACTAAGGTTGCACCGCTTGGAGCGTCGATCATACTCCTATCCGTGATCGAAAGATCTTTGGAGAAGTATTGAATCAATAGCTGGTCAATTATTTGGTAGTGTGGACAACTAGCATAAAGTTTCTTGAAGCTCTCCCAACATTCATAGAGTGTTTCTTCCGTATGTTGTCGAATTCCATATATTTTCTTCCGAATGTTAGCTGCTCTTAATGCTGGAAAATATTTTTCAAAGAAGAGCCTCTTCATTTCAGCACATGTTTGCACGCTTTCTCCAGCTGAATAGTACAACCAATCTTGAGCATCATCTTTAAGAGAAAATGGGAAGACTCTTAGCTTAATTTGCTCTTCTGTCACATTTGTCGGCTTCATTCCCATGCAAACCACGTCAAATTCCTTCAAGTATTTGTACGGATCTTCTCCCAATAAACTCCTGAAAATAGGTAATAAATGAATCAGCCTAGATTTTAATTCAAAAGTATTATTATCAACTAAATTTAAAAAGTTAATGCAGTGAGGTTGTTGAGCGTCCATAGGCGTGGTTAGTTCTCGAAGAGTTCGGTTTGTTGCCATCTGTTCCATTTTCTGCATTTGTTGTTGTTGTTTTGTTTGTTTCTGTAGCCTTTTGGCTGTCTTCTCGATCTCTAAATCAAATAACAATTGTGTTGTTTTGTCTACTCATGTAACATACATATATCGTTAAGAAATTCCCCAACAATGGGGCCAAATTTTGGTACTGCTATCGCCTGCAACCAAATTTAAAAAAAAAACAAACTTCCGTCAATACAAATCATTGTAGTAGTGGAAAGTGGGTATCATTCCCACGAGAAATTTTAACAGTAAAGAGTTTACGAGTTTAAAACTAAAACACAGTAAAAAGGGGCAGGGCCATTCTTAATATTTTATAGGCCCTGGGCAAAGTATAAAAAAATTTCTATTTTTGTTTATTTTTGGGCCCTCTTATAGAATAAAAATAAACAAAATATAGGTCTTTTTGTTGTTCTTTATGAGGTCATAAGTAGGCCCTATTTTGTTTCATTTTTTATAAGGATAAAAATAGACCATATTTTATCATTTATAAAGATGAGCCCTAGACAGATGCCCACCCTACCATTGCCTAGGGCCAACCCTGAAAAGGAGGGATTAAATTTAATTTACGACAATTGAGAAAAGAATGACAAAATCGAAAATCAACTAAAGTAATTGGATTTGAAAATTTAATAGAAAAATAAACCTTAGTTTCAAGTCACCGACGTTATCATGCTAAAATGGATCCTTGATGTAAAATTCAGTTCATCAATAAACCTTCATTGGGTGATGCTTTCTCTTACTAAGAAACCAATGAACAAAACAACACATATATGACATGCATTTAATCAAGATGAGTTTCTTCTTAGAATTTTCCACTTTAACGTAAAGAATGTAATCCTAATTGCCACTTATGATTAACAAAATTGAACGTCATATTTCATCAATTTAGCTGTTAAACGAATCAATTCCTAATTGTGCATCTAGAAATCAACCAATTTAATTAGAAAAAGTAATTCGGAAGACACTCACTGCTCATCAACAAAACAAACTTTATTGGAACATCTCACACATAATAGATGATAACATGGTTCCCTCAACCAAGAAAAGAAATTTAGCTACTCATAACAAAAGTGAAAATAAAAAAGGAAATAGCCAATCGTAAGGTCTCCATCCCTAGTCTTTCTTAAAAATGCGAAAAATCCCTAGAGAAATAATGCAGAAATTGAAAACTAACTATGGCTGTATAGAAAACCAGAAGAAAAGAATGTAGAAAACATAAAACTACCCTAAACTATGCCGCTCTGAACAGGAGCATGCAAATCTCTCTTTATCCCTTCAAGTCTTCTCAGTCTTTCTTTGATTTTCAGCAGATAACCTTCCACGTATTCAGGTTGCAAATTTCCAGTAATCTAATCTTCCAAGATTATGAAAATCTCAACTGAATCATATTTGAATTTGAAAAAAGATTTTGCAAATGATTTTCATCCTTACACGTGCCCACGCTTAGTCAATGAATTTTCTACCAATGTGGAATTTCGACTTACCTTTACTTTGCTTTCTTCTTTTTGATTCAATTTCATCTCTCAAGTGTTGAAAATCGTCTTAAAATAATTAAGAAGCAAATCCATCCATTTTGAATTATAAACACATGAGAGAGATTTATATACCAAATAGGTGCAAAATAATAACTTAACATGTAAGGACTTTTCAGTTTTGTTTATAGGTTGGATTTAAAGCAATCCTTACATAATATGTGACACGTTAGTAATTTCACCATAATCTATCCACCATATACTGTTAGGCGCTTCAATAAGATTTGATTCAAAACATACTAAAATATAGTATATACATTTCTTTCGAACTATGCCTTTCTTTACAAATAATCTATTTTAAAGTGACCAGTCTTCTTACAGAAGCAACACCTCTGCTCCTTATGGACTTAGCCTTTCTTCTTATCTTTCTTACCCGATTAAGCTTTACTACTACTAGCTTTATCATGAACCGTGAGAAGGTGCTTCTTCCTCCTAAACCAACATGACCTTTATTTCCTAAAAGTTTCGTTTTTCCTTAATGGTGTTACAATTCACCTATAACTAGTTGAACTCGGAAAGAAGTGAATTGATAATAAACTAAACTAGAAATGACTCAATCACATCCATATTCATTGATTTTTGCTTTATTGCTTGATTTGCCAAGCTCGTCACTTAATCATGAATATGATTTGACCAATCAAACTTTTTAATCATTAGCTCACTCTTCGTATTCTCGTAATAAACTTGCCAGTTATACCCTACTAGGAGTACTCCTTAATTTTCATTATAAATTCCCTTCCATTGTTCATTTTGGGCATTGATGACTCGTCATTTTTAACTATCGTCTTCCACATCAAGTTGAGGCTTATCCTGTTGAACTACTCCTAATCCTCATAAAAATACTTGTAAGCTTTTGTACTGGTCTCAATAATAGTTCCAGACTTTTCAACCGAAACTGTTGCTAGGTCTAAATCTATAACACCTAGCTAAAACTAGATTTACTCGGACTAGTTTACATAGTTTAGCCTATTGAACTTAATTAATCCATTGTTTAAAGCAAACAAATCGGTAGAAGCTGCAAACATTACACAAGTCCATGCATTAATGCTTTAATTAATTTTGATGGATTTAAATAGACGATAAACTTTGATCAAGTATTTGAGTTTGCATTTGGGTGGTATTTTAATATATAATTTAAACCAATAATAATGTTAACATAAACATGCTTTAATAGGCAATCATTTGAGTAAGTTTCGAACACAAAATCATGAACAAATTCCTTTCTAGAGGTGAATCGAAAGCCTCTGATGCAAACCACAATTGGTTCAACTCAAAACCTTCATTTTCATTTTTTATAGACTTTATTCAAAACCAGTAGCCATTCCATACCAAAACTCCAAAATAGTTTGTTGCAAAAACTTATCGTTTGTGCAGATGAACCTTGATCCATCATCAAAAATAAACTAAAATGACTTATAAACATAGTCAATACGTGAAAAACATCTTATTATGATATTTTTAGCAATCATTCAAGGTCAAAACAATGCGAAAGCACTGTAAACATTGCTCAACGTGTTCTAAAAACTCATAACACTATTAATGGCAGTACAAGTCTAAAATTAATTTTAATAGTTAATCAAAGGCATTATTACCTACTCCGATACCGATTATTATAGTCATTTGGGTTTTAAACTATATCAACTTACAAGTTTAGGCTTAAAATACAGGAGCTTTTAATGTAACTTGGAAAGCCCAAACGTTCGACTTCTATACAAATAATAATGACATTACATTGATCCATGACTAGTAGTCTATCTTTGGGTGAAAAAATTAAAGCCCCTTTTTGTGATTTCTTCTCTCTCAACCCTCTTAGTCTAATTTTCTTAAATCCAATAATCATCTCATTTTGTTAGCTTTCATTAAAATCAACCCAACATGTTGACTTGTAATTAATAACGTATATGCTAAAATTTAGAATTATACACTCCTTTCTCCGTTGGTTGAACAATTATTTAAGCACCAAGAACTATCGATTGTTTAAAATTGCCCAAATAAACACATACATCTAAAAGTATCAAACGTACGACGTCCTTGTCCTTTGACAGAGCGATTAGTTTGTGCGTCGTCGTCAAGTGCGCAAAATCGTCAACAGACCAATCATTCCATTGCACGTTACATGATTCCAACCATTGGATCCCTCGGGTCAGGTTACGCGTGGTAGTGATGTCTTTCAAAACGGACAAATCAAAATATCAAATAAGCTATGGTTATTTCAACTTTCAGTTCTTTTTTATTCAGTTTTTCTTATTATAATCATAGTTTTATAAGCCCCATAAATCTCACATTAACTACGTAATTTTTTAAGTTTATACATTTTTAGTTTAGTTTAAATTGTATTAATTAGATGTCTTCAAGTATTTTGCTAAACATTAATCAACATCAGCTTTTAAAATTTAGATAAAGAAATATATAAAAACAAATATATGTATTTAGTTTCCATTTTATAGCTTTATGGAAATTTTGGCTGTAGATGGTTCTGGAAACTTAGACTTAACGCAACATAAAGGTCTGGGTCAAAACCTAGGGATGGTGTAAGAGAAAGCGACAAACCGTGGCCTGAAAGGTTGGTTGGGTCGGTTAAGAAAATGCGAAGCTTACACTTCAGATGTTTGACCATGACGTTATGGACTGTGCCGAATTTTGAGAATTCATTTCGGATGTTACTAAATTCTATATTATTTATAATAATTTAATAATTTTGATATTTCTTGGATTTTAAAAATTTTATTAACTCATATACGACTGTCCTGTAATGTTTTTTTCTTGTTATTTAGTGCATATTCTCACATTAAATATATTATGTCGCTTTTATTTTCTAATTCAGTTTTTGTATTATCGTATTTTATCTTAAAGTGATATCTTACGTTTGTACCTTCTATAATTATTGTAGATATTGTAATTAATGTTTTTCAACTATATTAAATATATTTTCACTAAAAATTATAGTTTGTTTAAACTTAAGTTCATGATGTTCAAAAAGTTTAAATTCAAAAAACAATATTAAATAATTATCTTGATTTATGGAGCCGATACAAAACTAAATACAATTTTTTATTTAAAATTAGAAATTGAAGATTTCGTTAATAAACATCGAAAGTAGCATTTGTTATAAAAAAATTGAAAAACATAAAATACAGATTTTAGTTAATCAATTCAAATTTAAAAACGATATTCCAAAATTAGAATTAGAAATGTTCCAATTTTAAACCAAATAATAATAATATTAGAAAAGAAAAAAACAAAACGGCAAAGAATTGAAAAACGAATCTCCAAAATCCAAATCAACTCAACCCAACCAATTACGCTGAGCTGCTGTCGACAACTAATATTTGACTCTTTCAGAACTTCACACCCACGCACATTTTATTAACGTGTATTCCACGCGAACTTTTCCCATTTATATAACACGCTAAGCTTCCCTTGCGTGTCTAAGCACCAGAGTCCATACGCAAAAAGCTCGTCGACTACATCGTTTTCTCTCTCTCTCTATATTTATATACATGTCCGACACGGCAAGGAGCAGGTCGTCCTCCGGCACGGCGACGGCCACACGGGGACAGCGGCAACCGAGCAAGCTACAACAACGGAGACCGACGTCGTTGAAGATAACTCCTGCGTCGGCGTCGTCCTCCCACTGGAACGTGGCAATCCCCCTTCTTTCCCCGCTCAACACATCGCCGACGGCAGTGGAGCTCAATTACAGACAGGATCCGCCGGTGCCGGCACAAAAGGCAGCGGGTACGATGGTGTTCAAGAAGTGGCAGCATCCGGCTGCGCCGTTCTGTTGCGAATCCGCGCCGATGTTTGTTGTGCCGACGTAGATGTAGCTAGTAAAATTAGAGGCAGCCAGCAGAGGGCACTTTGGGGGCTGTATTCGGGTCTAACCAATTGTGTAAAGGCTAAAAGAGTTGTTTTTTTTTTACCGTATTTTCTTTTTTATGTTCATATCATATTCCAATTTCTAACCTCCTCTTCTTCTTCTTTTTCCCCTCAGTTCAAAGTGCGACATCATTTTCACACTTAATTGACCACAACCTCTTCGTTAGGGTTTAAATTGTAAATTACATAGTTATATTCCCCTTTACTGTAATTATTGGTATATATTCGGCAATTTAATGGTTAAATTTTGATAATTCGGTACTTGGGAGTTGGGAGTTGATAAGATAACCGATCAAATTGGAGATGTGGCATTGAATAATTTGTCCGAGGGTACCCGAAGTGGAGGTGGGGATTGGGGTTGCCATTGGGTAAACGGGTTGGGTGGGTCGTATAAGTTTGGTTCAGATTAATTCAAGTTAAAATCTTTTTATTGAATAAAAGATATAGAATATATTGTTTAAGAAATTAAAAAAAAAAATATTTGATCTTAGAAATTTTCGAAAATTTTTCTATTCTTTAATAATTTAGAAAAAAATTTCTTAGATTTTGATTAAAATTAATGACGAGACACACTTAGTATTAATATTAAATGTAAATCAATCAAATATCATTAATATTATAACTTAACTTAGCAATTATATTTGATTTGAATTAATTAAATTCAAAATTTAATTATTATTAAAATAATTACAATAAATTATTTATTTGAATCAAATTTAGTTAGTTCATTTTGCGTTTAAGAATTGGGTTAAATTATTACATAAATAATATTTAATTAGTCCATTTTCGATATATTTTGTCATTTCTTTTTAATTAAAGCATATGAGAAGAGATTTTTCTAAAAAAATTAAAATTAAAAAGAGTTTTTTAAAGAATTTTAAAGATCAATAATTTTTTTTAAGTAAAGGTGTATATCTTTTACCTTATTTGGTTTAATAGATAAAGAATTAATTCCGGATAGATCTAAATTAATCTACTAAAATGATATTGTTTTATTTAAATTTTAAATAGACTCGAGATTATTAATTGCAAATAAATTGAAATTTAATTTATTTTTAATAATAATTAAGAAGCCTACAAGTTTAAATTACATAAAATGTAATTCACTTGTCATTATACATAGAAACACATTCGTTTTGTTAATATTAATTAATTTGAATATATTTCAGAGTCATGCAAGCAATTGTGGATATAGAAATGAATGGTTGAAGTTGAGTTTGCAAAAACATTGTGACATGTACAGTTGTTAGCCACTCTATTTTTTAAAGATTGGATCTGATATTTGCTTCCACTTTGATTCTCCACAGTCCACACCTTTTAGAATTTAGTAGCCATGTGTAAATTATTGGAACCTGGTGCTAAGGTGATAGCAACCCCCTCTATCATATTTTTATGACTAAGTTAATTTGCATCAATTTGGGTAAATTAAAAAATTTAAATTTAATAACACAGTTAATTTTCATAAATCCATTAAATGTAATTAATTAATCCAATACAGCTGGTTAATAGTCAGTATTATAAGGGACAGGAAGAGAATTAATGACGACAGCAAAAATGGACAATACGGTTAAGGAAGAAGTGCCAAATCAATTCGGGGACCCGCCGACAACATTTATCTTGTAGCTTTGATCTGATCCCATTTTGAATGGTCACAGTCATGCGCACGTATTGCATCCACAGAAATTAAGAAAGAGAAGTATACAAACAAGAGAAAAAGGTGTAAAATGAGTCTGAAAACTATTTCATTATGTTTGACTGGAACTAAATTCTAAATTTTATTTTAAAAACAATAAGTTTAATCATTAGCAGAGAGTAATTAAAAAAGAAATAAACGGATTTCAATAAAATAAATTGATTTGAGATTTTAATAACTTCATGGTCCCCAGCTCTTTTAAAGAAGAATATGGAATCTTTGAATGAATTTGAAGCATGGAAAAAGGATATACCGTATGGATTTTATTTTTTTTCAAAAATAAAAAATGCTTATTTATTGTCTATTCTATATTGTTATTATTGTTTATTGTTTAAACTAGGATTTTTAATTTTGCAACTCACCAGTACCAAATAAAATGAGTTTGATGAGTGTTCGCTACACAAAGTATAAAAGGCACAATTTTATGTTTTTAAAACTATTTTCTAATTATTTTTTTTATCATTTATTATAAAACTATAATTTTGAAGTTTTTAACTAAAATGATAGAATCACAAGATAAGTTTGCATTTCATTGCTATATTTTAAGGTTCGTTGTTTTTAATTTTCGCTTTTTTTGTTTTTTCCTTTAAATAAAAACAAAATTATAAGTTATTAATATCAACGTACTTATATTTTTATTACTAATAATAATTTTATACTAGATGAAAC
>JANZLD010000237.1:92221936-92238944 GCA_026413575.1 Erythroxylum carthagenense
ACCAATCTCGTGTGTCACGGATTCGGATATCACCCATGATATCGGGTTCGGGTCTTACGGGGTTGGGATGTTACATTAACGCTTCTGCAAATATTTTCCAATACATAGATGACCATTCGACCTTCCTTGTTAACGTCGTGAGTATTACCCAGAACCTATCATGAAGCGAAGGCGGACCCAAACTGGATCAAGACGATGTAAAAAGAGCTGGACGCTTTGGAGAAGAACCAGATTTGGCAACTGGTTTCCTTACTAGAGGGGAAGAAAGCGATAACGTCCAAATGGTTGTTCAGAGTTAAATATACTCCCGATGGTTCAGTCTCTCGCTACAAAGCCAGGTTAGTAGCTCGGGGTTACGATCAAGAATTTGGAGTTGATTACCATGATAGCTTCTCCTATATTGCGAAGATAGTTACAGTACGAGTGATTTTAGCAATAGTGGCAGCAAAACGCTGGCCATTACATCAGATTGATATCAATAATGCTTACTTGCATGGAACAATCGACGAAGAAATTTATATGCTTCCTCCAGATGACTACACTAAAGCTCGCAAGAATCAGGTGTGTAAGCTCTCAAAATCCTTATACGATTTAAAGCAAGTGGGAAGACAATGGAATAAGGTTTTCTCCGATAAGCTTCTGCAGATGGATTTTGTGAATCCATACATGACTATTGCCTCTTCACCAAAAATACATCAATAGATTTCATAGCTCTCATTGTTTATGTTGACGATATACTTATCACAGGCACCTCTGTTCAGTTGATCCAACATGTGAAGCAATTGCTGAATGACTGTTTCACTATCAAAGACATAAGAGAGGCCAAGTTTTTCCTGGGAATCGAACTAGCCAGATCACAACAAGGGATGTTGATTTCACAAACAAAGTACATACGAGACTTAGTACAAACAATAGGATTGTTACACGCGCAACCCATGGCTAACCCATTTCCTTCAGGGATACAATTGGTTGCTGATTCTGAATTGCATACCAACCTCGAGAGGTACCGAAGTTTGGTGGGAAAGTTGCTATATCTAGGTTTTATAAGACTTGATATCTCATTCTAACTCAACAGTTAAGCAAATACATGAGTGCTCCTACAAAACTTCAGATGGATATAGCTTTACATGTCGTTAAATATTTAAAGGGCACCGACACTATGGGGTTGTTCTACACAGCCGATAATACCTATGACTTGCAAGCCTATTGTGACTCCGAATTGGAAAGCTACAAAATTACTCGACGTTCAGTGACGGTATACTGTGTTTTTCTTGAAAAATCATTGATCTCATGAAAATCAAAGAAGCAAAACACCGTCAGTAAAAGTTCAACAGAAGCCAAATATCGCGCAATGGCTACAACATCTTGCGAATTGAAGTGGTTAACGTATCTTCTGGGTGAGTTCAAGATCACGTCAACCTTGCCTATACCTCTGTTCTGTGACAATCAAGCTGCTATTCACATTGCAACCAATCCGATGTTTCATGAACGTATGAAACACGTCGATATCGATTGTCATATTGTAAGGGAGCATTTAGCTTCAGGTTTTATTAGCACACCTTATATTTCTTCTGCCAGCCAGAACGCTGACCTACTTGCCAAACCATTAACGTCTATACAGATGCACTCAGCGTTAGCCAAGATGAAGTTGTTTCAATGTACTTCATCTTGAAGAGGGGCTGTTGGTTACATGGCTTCATGGACACATGCAGAGGACGTCAAAGGCGCTAAAGTCAGTTATAGGTTGTTAGAAGAATTGTTCTCTCTAATGTAACAAACCAAGTTTTAAAAGTTCAAAATATTTTCTTTCCTGCTCAGCTTAGTTTTCCAGTAGCTATATATACAAACATTATGTACTATTTAACAACATGAAATAACATTACTCCCTCGACATATTCCTTCCTTTTTTCTACACATCTTAACCCACTGTTACTTTTAAACGACCATTTGTATTAGCAATTCTTTCATGCATCAAAGTTAATCAATATTTTGTTTTGAGTATTTGAGGTGATTATAACGTAGAATTATCACATTTCAACCATAACTTTAATCATAATTTTTGGTTTTTATAATTTGCTGATTTTGAAAATTTTTCTTATAATAAGTTAATTTGAAATGTTACAATAATTCTTGTTAAATATTATATGGAAATTAATATATTATTTTAAGGTTATTAATTGATTAATGTTTTTTTTAATTTTTCTAGGATCTTATTGATCATATCATCCAATATTGTGACTAGTTAACACAAAAGAATATTATATTGAATAAAGTCTGAGACCAAGGAAATGAAGGCATCTTCTTTTTACGTATTTTAATTTTAACATTATAAATACTTATCTAATTTATTTTTATTTATAAATAGCGTCTTGCTGGAAATATGAAACTTTAGGGGTAATTGAAGCAATGTACAACATTGCAATGAAATGACCAGATTCGAAGATTCAAATATTATCTCCTCGAGATTTAATAAACTAGTATCTGTTTGATTCAAGCATAGGAGGAGCAATAATCAGTCATGTATATAGATGGATTAAAAAATCACTTGACAACATAATTTGCAACAAGATATAAAGGTGGCAGGATGATCTTGCATAAGTAGTAAAGGCAAATATAGATATTGAACTTAGATTCATTTAATAAATTCTTACATTTATAGAAAGTTCATAATCTTATAAATGAAATCATTTTTTTTATAATTTACATCGGACATTATTTTATATAAAATTTAAAATTGTTTATTATTGTTAAAACACACTCGACCTTATACAGAAACAAGTCGAATCACATAAATCAATATTTTATGGCTAAATTAATATTTTAATGTGCATAAACAAGCCACATAAACCAATATAACATGCAGTAGATGCTTTATTAATGTTAAAACACAAACTACATAGTACATAAACTAGCCAAATCATATGTATCAATATTTTACTAGACATAAACAAGCATCAGAATTCAATATAACATTTGATGGATGCTTTATCCCTATTAGACCACACACAACATCGTACAAAAAAACAAGCCAAATCACTTAATCAATTCGTAGATATCTCAACTCATAATTGTTTTTAAAAACCATTTTTATCAATACTTATTTTATGCTTTAAATTTATTATGAATTTGTTTTAAATATTATGAGATGATTATAATATAAAATAATCACATTTCAACAATAACTTTAATCATAATTTTCTATTTTTATAATTTGTTGATTTTTAAAACTATTTTCTAATAATAAGCTAATTTGAAATGACAATTAATTCTTGTTAAATATTATATAAATTTAATAACACGCACTACAAAGAATTACATAAACTAGCCAATTCGCATGTGTCAATATTTTACTGTATATAAACAAGCATCATAATTCAATATAATATGCGATGAATGCTTTATCCATGTTAAACCACACACAACATTGTACAAAAAAACAAGCCCAATCACTTAATCAATTCGTGGATATCTACTGTTACTTTTAAATGACCATTTTTTAAATTTCTTACTATTTTATTTTGAATATTATGAGGTGATTATAATGTAAAATTATTAAATAAATAATCACATTTCAGCAATAACTTTAATCATAATTTTCTATTTCTATAATTTGTTGATTTTCAAAACTTTTTTCTTATAATAAGCTAATTTGAAATGTTAAAATTAATTCTTTTTAAATATTATATAAATTTAATATATTATTTTATGGTAATTAATTTTTATTTTTTCAAAATCTTCCTAATCATATCATCCAATATTATGACTAGTTAATACAAAAAAATATCATATTGAATGAAGTCCGAGGTCAAGGAAACGAAGATACCTTGTTTTTATATATTTTAATTTATATATTATAAATATTTATCTAATTTATTTTTATTTATAAATAGTGACTTGTTGGGCATATACAATTTTGGGGGCAATTGAGGAATTGCACAACATTGCAATGAAAGGAAGAGATTTGAAGATTCAAATATTATCTACTAAAGATTTGATAAACTAATGTCCCTTTCATTTAAGCATAAGAGGAGTGATAATTAGTCACGTATAATGATGGATAACAAATCGAATCACATAAATCAATATTTTATGCTTAAATATATATTTTATTGTACATAAACAAGACACATAAATCAATATAATATACTATAGACGCTTCATCCTTATTAAACCACAAGCTACATTTTACATAAATAAGTCGAATTACATAAGTCAATATTTTACTGTACATAAACAAGCCGTATAAATTAATATAATATACAATGGATGCTTTATCACTATTGAACCACACATTATATTGTACATAAATAAGTCGAATCAGAAGAATCAATTCGTGGACATCTGAACCCACTCTTTCTTTTAAACAACCATTTGTATTAACAATTCCTTTATACATTAAATTTATTATTATTTTGTTTTAAGTATTACGAGACGATTGTAATTTAAAATTATCACATAAATAATCACATTTCAACAACGACTTTAATCATAATTTTCTATTTTTATAATTTGTTGATTTTTAAAACTTTTTTCTTATAAGAAGTTAGTTTCAAAAGTTGCAATTAATTTAGTTAAATATTATATAGAAATTAATATATTATTTTAAGGTAATTAATTGATTTTATATTTTTACATTTTTTAGGATCTTCCTGATAATATCATGCAATATTGTGACCGGTCAACACAAAAAATATAATACTGAGTGAAGTACAAGGAATTGAAAGTATCTTGTTTTTACGTATTTTAATTTTTACATTATAAATACTAATCTAATTTATTTTTATTTATAAATAGTGATTTGTTAAGCATGTGCAATTTTGGGGGTAAATGAAGCATCGTACAATATTGCAATGAAAGGAAAAGATTTGAAGATTCAAATATTATCTACTCAAGATTTGATAAACTGATGTCTCTTTGATTTAAGCATAGGAGGAGCGATAATCAACCACTTATAATGATAGATGACAAAAAATCACTCAGCAACAAAATTTGCAATGAGATATAAGGGTGGCAAAAAGATCTAGCATATGTAATAGAGACAAATAAAGGTATGAAACTTACATTCATTTAATAAATTCTTATATTTTTAGAAAGTTCATTATCTTATAAATAGAATCATTTTTTTATAATTTATATCGAATCTTAGTTTATATCAAATTTAAAATTGTTTATCCTTATTAAAACACAAATTACATTGCACATAAATAAGTCAAATCACATAGATTAATATTTTACGCTTAAATAAATATTTTATTGTACATAAACAAGACACATTAATCAATATAACATACCATGGATGTGTCATCCTTGTTAAACCACAAATTATATCATACATAAACAAGTCGAATTGCATAAGTCAACATCTTATTGTACATAAACAAGTTGCATAAATCAATATAACATACAATTGATGCTTTATCACTGTTTGACTACACACTACATTGTACATAAATAAGTTGAATCACAAGAATCAATTCGTGGACATCTAAACCCTCTCTTACTTTTAAACGACCACTTGTATCAATAGTTACTTTATGCATTAAATTTATTATTATTTTATTTTGAGTAGTATGAGGTGATTGTATTATAAAATTATCATGTATATAATCACATTCCAATAATGACTTTAATCATAATTTTCTATTTTTATACTTTGTTGATTTTCAAAACTTTTTTCTTATAATAAGCTAATTTGAAATATTAAAATTAATTATTGTTAAATATTATATAAATTTAATATATTATTTTAAGGTAATTAATTAGTTTTTTTATTTTTTTTATTTTTTCATGATCTTCCTGATTATGTCATCCAATATTGTGTCTGGTTAATACAAAAGAATATTATATTGAATGAAGTCTGAGACTAAGGAAACGAAGATATCGTGTCCTTACATATTTTAATTTTTACATTTTAAATACTTATCTAATTTATTTTTATTTATAAATTGTTACTTGTTGGGTATTTACAATTTGGGGGGTAATTGAAGCATTGTACAACATTGCAATGAAAGGAAGAGATTTGAAGATTCAAATATTATCTACTCAAGATTTGATAAACTAATGTCCTTTTAGTTTAAGCATATGAGGAGCGACAATCAGTCACGTATAACAATGGATAATAAAAAATTGCTTAGTAACAGAATCTGTAGTGAGATATAAAGGTAGGAAAAATATCTAGCATAAGTACTGGAGACAAGTAAAGGTATGAAACTTACATTCATTTAATAAATTCTTATATGTTTAGAAAGTTTATAATCTTATAAATAGAATCATTTTTTATAATTTATATCGAATCTTTTTTATATAAAATTTAAAATTATTTTTCCTTATTAAAACACAAGCTACATTGTACATAACAAGTCAAATTCACATAAATCAATATTTTACGCTTAAATAAATATTTTACTGTACATAAACAAGATGCATAAATCAATATAACATACTATGGATGCTTCATCCGTGCTAAACCACAAAATACATTGTACATAAAGAAGTCGAATCCCATAAGTCAATATCTTATTGTACATAAACAAGCCACTTAAATCAATATAACATATGATGGATGCTTTATCACTGTTGAACCACACACTACATTGTACATAAATAAGTCGAATCACAAGAATCAATTCGTGGATATCTAAACTCATTCTTACTTTTAACGACTATTTGTATCAACAGTTCCTTTATACATTAAATTTATTATTATTTTGATTTGAGTATTATGAGGTGATTGCAATGTAAAATTATCACATACATAATCACATTTCAATAATGACTTTAACTATAATTTTCTATTAAAATTTTCAAAACTTTTTCCTTATAATAAGCTAATTTGAAATGTTAAAATTAATTCTTGCTAAATGTTATATAAATTTAATTAATTATTTTAAGTCAATTAATTAATTAATTAATTTTTATTTTTTCAAGATCTTCCTGATCATATGATCCAATATTGTGACTAGTTAATACGAAAGGATATTATATTGAATGAATTCCGAAACCAAGGAAATGAAGGTATCTTGTTTTTACATATTTTAATTTTTACATTATAAATACTTATCTAATTTACTTTGATTTATAAATAGTAACTTGTTGGGCATATACAATTTTTGGAGTAATTGAAGCATTGTGCAAAATTGCAATAAAAGAAAGAGGTTTGAAGATTCAAATATTATCTACTCAAGATTTGATAAATTGAAGCCTCTCTGATTTAAGCATAGGAGGAGTGATAATCAGTCACGCATAATGATGGATAACAAAAAATCACTTAGCAAAAGTACTTACAGTGAGATATAAAGGTGGCAAAAAGATATGTCATAAATACTAAAGACAAATAAAGGTATGAAACATACATTCGTTGAATAAATTCTTATATTTTTAGAAATTTCATAATATAATAAATAGAATCATTTTTATAATTTATATCGAATATTATTTTATATAAAATTAAAAATAGTTTATCCTTATTAAAACACAAGCTACATTGTACTCAAACAAGTCGAATCACATAAATCAATATTTTACGATTAAATAAATATTTTACTGTACATAAACTAGACGCATAAATCAATATAACATAACATGCATGCTTCATCCTTATTAAACCTCAAAATACATTGCATATAAACAAGTCAAATAGGATAAGTCAACATCTTATTGTACATAAACAAGCTGCAGAAATCAATATAACATACGATGGATATTTTATCACTATTGAACCACACACTACATTGTACATAAATAAGTCGAATCACAAGAATCAATTTGTGGGCATCTAAACCCACTTTTACTTTTAAACGACCATTTGTATCAATAGTTCTTTTATGCATTAAATTTATTAGTATTTTGTTTTGCATATTATGAGGTGATTGTAATGTAAAATTATCACATTTTAACAATGTGATTATAATATAAAATTAGCACATAAATAATCACATTTGAACAACGACTTTAATCATAATTTTCTAATTTGTTGATTTTCAAATCTTTTTTTATAAGAAGTTAATTTCAAAAGATGCAATTAATTTTGTTAAATATTATATAGAAATTAATATATTATTTTAAGGTAATTAATTGATTTTCTATTTATATATTTTTCAAGATCATCATGATCATATCATACAATATTGTGACCGGTCAACATAAAAGAATATAATATTGAGTAAAGTCTGAGACCAAGGAATTAAAATTATCTTATTTTTATGTATTTTAATTTTTACATTATAAATACTTGTCTGCGGGGTAAATGATACAACGTACAACATTGCAATGAAAGGAAGAGATTTGAAGATTCAAATATTATTTACTCAAGATTTGATAAACTGATGTTCCTTTGATTTAAGCATATGAAGAGTGATAATCAGTCATGTATAACGATGGATAACAAAACTTAGCAACATAATCTGCAGTGAGATATAAACGTGGCAAAAACATCTGGCATAAGTACTAGTGACAAATAAAGGTATAAAACTTTTATTCATTTAATAAATTCTTATATTTTTAGAAAGTTCATAATCTTATAAATAGAATCATTTTTTATAATTTATATCAAATCTTGTTTTATATAAAATTTAAAATTGTTTATCCTTATTAAAACACGCACCACATTGTATATAAATAAGTCGAATAACATAAATCAATATTTTACGCTTAAATAAATATTTTACTATATATAAACAAGACATATAAATCAATATAACATACCATAGATGCTTCATCCTTATTAAACCACAAACTACATTGCATATAAACAACTCAAATTGCATAAGTCGATATTTTACTGTACATAAGGTAATTAATTTTTTTATTTTTTTCAGGATCTTCTTGACCATGTCATCCTATATTGTGACTGGTCAACACAAAAAAATATAATATTGAGTGAAGTCCGAGACCTAGAAAATGATGGTATCTTGTTTTTACGTATTTTAATTTTTACATTATAAATACTTGTCTATTTTATTTTTATTTATAAACAGTGAATTGTTAGGCACATGCAATTTTTGAGGTAATTGAAGCATTGTACAACATTGCAATAAAAGGAACATAATCAAAGATTCAAATATTATCCGTCAAGATTAGCTTTTTCCTTTGATTCAAGCATGAGAGGAGCGATAACCAGTCATGTATATAGATGGATTAAAAAAATCACTTAGCAACAAAATTTACAGTGAAATATAAAGGTGGTAAGATAATCTGACATAAATACTCGAGGTAAACAAAGGTGTGGAACTTACATTCATTTAATAAATTCTTACATTTTCAAAAGGTTCATAATCTTAAGTGGAATCATTTTTTATAATTTACATTGAATATTATTTTGTATAAAATTTCAAATCGTTTATCCCTATTAAACCACACAATATATTGTATGTAAAAAATTTGAATTGCATAAAAAATATTTTACACATAAATCAATATTTTATTGTAGATAAACAAGTCACAAATTAATATTACATACAGTAGATGCTTTATCCATATTAAACAACGCACTATATTGTACATAAATAAACTGAATCACATAAATCAATTCGTGGACATCTCAATCCTCTGTTACTTTGAAACGAGCACTTGTATCGACAATTCTTTTATGCATTAATTTTTTTAAATTTTGTTTGGAGTATTATGAAGTGATTATAATGTAAAATTATCAAATAAGTAATCACATTTCAATAATGACTTTAATCATAGTTTTCAACTTTTAAAAATTGTTGATTTTTCAAAGCGATTTTCTTATAATAAGTTAATTTGAAATATTACAATTAATTTTTATTAATTATTAATATAGAAATTAATATATAATTTTAAGGTAATTAATTGATTTTTTATTTTTTTATGATCTTCTTAACCATATTGTCCAATATTGTGACTTGTCAACAAAAAAGAATATAGTATTGAGTTAAGTTTGAGACCAAGAAAATGATGGTATCTTATTTTTATGTATTTTAATTTTTACATTATAAACACTTCTATAATTTGTTTTTATTTATAACTCGTGACTTGTTGGGCGTATGCAATTTTTGAGGTAATTGAAGCAATGTACAACATTGCAATGAAAGGGGCAAATTCAAATATTCAAATATTAGCCCCTCAAGATTTGATAAATTGGTGTCCATTTGATTTAAGCATGAGAGGAGTGATAATTAGTTACGTATATAGGTGAATTATAAAAATTACTTAGCAACAGAATCTACAGGGAGATATAAAGGTGGACAGATGATTTGGCATAAGTACTCGAGGCAAATAAAGGTATGGAGCTTATATTCATTAAATAAATTCTTTTATTAGAAAGTTCATAATCGTATAAATAGAATCATTTCTTATAATTTGCATCCAACATTAATTTATATAAATTTTAAAATCATTTATTCCTGTCAAACCTCACACTACATTATATAAAAACAAGCTGTATACATCAATATAACATACAGTAGATGATTTATCCCTTTAAATCACACACTACATTATATATATAAAAAAATTTGAATCGCATAAGTCAATATTTTACTATACATAAATAAATTGCATAAATTAATATCACATACAATGGATGCTTTATCCCTGTTAAGCCACTCATTACATTGTCCATAAACAAGCCGAATGGCATAAATCAATTGGTAGACATCTTTATCCATTGTTACTTTTAAATAACCATTTATATCAACAATTCTTTTATGCATTAAATTTGTTATTGTTTTTTTAGTATTATGAGGTGATCATAATGGAAATTTATCACATAAATAATCACATTTCAATAATGACTTTAACCATACTTTTCTATTTTTATAATTTTTTGATTTTCAAAACTTTTTTCTTATAATAAGTTAATTTGAAATGTTTTAATTAATTTTTATTAAATGTTATATAATATTAATATATTATTTTAAGGTTATTAATTGATTTTTTCAGGATCTTCCTAATCATATCATCCAATTTTGTGAATGGTCAATACAAAAGAATGTTATATTGAGTGAATTTAAAGATCAAGGAAATGAATGTATCCTGTTTTTAGGTATTTTAATTTTTGCATTATAAATATTTATCTAATTTATTTTATTTATAAATTGTTATTCATTATAAAACCAAACATTACAATGTACATAAACAAGTCAAATTGCATAAGTATTTTATGCTTAAATCAATATTTTATTGTACATAAACAAGCCGCATAAATTAATATTACATATAAGCAATGAGAACCAGCTGAAGTTTTATGTATTTATACGAGTGCTTGTTGTAACGTTGGACTTTCTGAGCCCTTTGGTGATTGTTTTGTATTTGGAGATACTGTACATTGATATATACATGATTATATATGAGTTCAAAGATGAATTTGAATCCTTTTAGTACGTATGCCAATGATTTATAATGTTATATGCCTTTACATAAACTTAGAGTTCATCGGTATGTGAAATCTTGGAAATTTCTGACAAATAAGCTTTTAAACGTGAAAACCGAGTCCATTAGATGGATATGACTATGGTGGTTAAATTAAATGTATTCTAATGCCTTAGGGGTGATTAGACATGAGTTATAGACTTATTGGACACTTAGAAAGTTTAATTGAAAAAGTTGATGTACATAAGGGCTTATTTGCAAATTGTTAAAAGTTAAAGGACTTAATAGTAAAATTTCAATTCTTGGAGGACAAATATGTAATTTTATAAAGTTAAGGGACTTAATTATAATTCTCAAAAGTCCAATGACCAAAATAAAAAATAAAGATTTTGGAGATTCCTAAACTTTGGGCTTAATTGCAAATTTAGGAAAGTTTGGAAGGTTTCATACAACCTAAGGGTAAAAAGGTAATTTTACCATATTTTGGTCAAAAAAGGATCAATATTCTAGACCCTTCTCAATGTAAGGTCGTGCATCTCATTAATAAAGACTTAAAACACTTAGTTTTAATTAAAAGAAAGGAGAAGAAAGGAGAAACGAGAGGAAGAAGAGGAAGTTTTGGCCATATCAAAATTCACCTTTCTTTTTGGTTTTTCAACTCAAACCAAGGTGTTATAAGCGAATTTAAGGCCAAAGAAACTCAAATCTATCATTAGATTTGAGAAAATCTCAAAGGATTTGAAGATATCATTAAACAAAAGTTTAGGTAAATTTTGTCTCATCTCTCTCTACATTATAATTTTGAGTTTGGTGTTAAGATATATTGTTCTCCATGCTTGAATATGCATGAAACATGGTTTAGATGAACGAAATGTGTCATGGAGAGGGTTCTTTAAGTCAAAATCGAAATTGTCCCCTTTAGGTGAAAGTTTGTGATTTTTTGAATATCTTTTGAAATTGATGGTCTAAATGAATCCTATGGTGTTAATTATACATGTATGATGTAAATTGATGATGAAGAATGAAGAAGATGTGTGTTGGTTAAGTTTAGGTCGAAATGATGGAGAAGAAGTGGATTAATGTAATGAGTTGTACAATTGATAAAATGTAGCTTAAATGGAATGGAATGGTGGAATGTGTCATTGATTGGAAGCGTTTACTAGATGACATGATAGGAGCATGAATTATTATGATAAAGTCTTGGAAATGTGATTTGAAAATCATGCACCTTAGGTGTTTGGTAAAATGCCTAAGTAAACTTGGCTTAGGATTTAAGGCATAATACCACTTTGGAAAACACTTCCATGTTTACTTAGAGTAAACTTAAAATATTACCTAGATTGATGAATAATGGCCTAATATGCTTAGATAAAGATGTGCTTAATTATGTTATGAAATGAGTAAGTTTGGATTAAAGGCATTAAATGCCTTAGAAAATGCAAAAGAGAAGCTAATGTGCTGTTGTATAAATATGAAATTTATGTTTAAATAGTAATTTCATTGTGTGTCTTTTTATGTATAAAGGCTCAGGAGCTGTGATTTAAGGAGCTTGTACCGAGGATTGTTGAAGTTAAGAGAGAGTATATCTTCTTTGAGGTGAGTTGGGGAAACCGTATTTCTCAAATAGGATCAAAATATCCTAAGACAAGTATGATAACTTGTATGTGAATTTTAAACCTAGGCAACATATGGTATAATTGAATTTCAAATGGATACTAATATGTTTAGATATCTAATAAACATCATTGTTTTGAAAAATTATGCATTTTAAGTACAAAAGACAATTTTTATTGTATGAAATAATATTTCAACATGGTTTTTGAAACTGATATTTTTGTTACATATTTTGAGAATTGTTATTGTTTTTAACAAAATTTGAGTTTAAAGTGTAAAGAATATTGCTTTATTTTATGAAATTACATTCTCAAATAACTTTGCACTTGGATTGCAAAAGATAACTTATATTGCATGAAATAATGTTTTGAAATTTTCAAATGCATAACCAAGTTATATATTTTGCATGTATTTGTTCTCTTTTGGCTTATAGTTATAGTACGGTTTCATTTTATCGGTTGGATCGATAAATAAAAACATGATGCTTTACTTATTTTTGGAATTTAATTTTTGTATATAATTTTTGTGATTGGTGAGGAAATGATTGGCCAATTGTGTGCTAGGCACAACTGATTAAGTGACCCTTGTACCCTTGATGTTGGTATATGAAAGTCGAGTCGTCGTATCAACACTTTTCTACAGGACTCGTGAGTGATTCCACACCTAGGGTCTGGACATCGACGAGGTCATCATCTAGGGTTATGACACTCTTTTCGATTGTAGTACGAACTCACCACGGATGAAAGTCGAGCCAACATCGATAATTGGTGGGCGTGCACATTAGTTTGGCCGACTAGTTGTGTCACACATGATTGTTTTGGCTTATTCTGATATTTACTTTCTAACGAGATTTGATTTATGCATATGATGTTTATATACATTTGTATATCGAAACTGGAACTTATGCTCACCGATTGGGTGATTAATAGGTTGTGCCTATGTGGTTCCTAACCAGTATATGATGAGGCATAGGCTAGGCTTATGCATTTTTATGTCATGTATATTTACTTCATAAGTTATCTACACTGTCTTGGTATGATCAAATTCTATTTATGTTATATGTTTTTCCTGCTCACTAAGTACCTAGTGTACTCACCCCTCCGCTTTCCAATCATGCAGGTTAATTTAGTGAGTTTGAAGCTCTGAGTGGATCGTGTGATC
The DNA here is from genome assembly GCA_026413575.1 of Erythroxylum carthagenense. Classification (NCBI taxonomy): domain Eukaryota; kingdom Viridiplantae; phylum Streptophyta; class Magnoliopsida; order Malpighiales; family Erythroxylaceae; genus Erythroxylum; species Erythroxylum carthagenense. The sequence goes on from JANZLD010000237.1 coordinate 92,236,046, forward strand.
TTTTAACATTTTTTGGGCATTACTGCACGTGGGTAGTTTCCTATTTTATACTTTTATGATCTAGTGGCTCATGAACTGTGTTTATGTAGATACGCTTTAGATTTGCAAGTTAACTTTTGATTGCCTTGTGTTTTATAAATGACTTTATATATGAATCTTTTGATAATATTGTTGAGATTGCCTTGAGTAAAGCCCTAAAGTAGTGATTGGTCCTTGTGTTTTATAAATGACTTTATATATGAATCTTTTGATATTATTGTTGAGATTGCCTTGAGTGGACTTTAAAGCCCTAAAGTAGTGATTGGTTGTGAATATAGAAGTGTATTTGAAATTGTTTGCAGCTTTTTGGAATTTTTAAAACACCACCGTTGTGCTGCCCGATTTTTTTAAAAAAAGAAAAGAATAAATATTCAGCTAACCTTACATAGTCAGATTAAGGATACCGTGAGTGTTCATAGCCCGGTTATGCGATGGTTATCATGGAATTGATGAGGTACCGGGTCGTGATAATTAAATAGAATGTGAGATCCTACATCGGTTGGAGATGAGAACGAAGTACGTCTTATAAGGATACGGATACCTCTCCCTTACAGGCACATTTTCTATGCCCTAATACACCGGATCTTATCAGAACTCCGAGGTTAAATGTGCTTAGGTAAGAGTAATTCTAGGATGGGTGATCTCTTGGAAAGTTCTCGGAAAAAGCAAAACCATGAGGGCTTGGCTGGGACAAGGCCCAAAGTAGACAATATCTGTGAACGGGGTGATTTGGGATGTTACAGGTGGTATCAGAGCCGGTACCCGATCTGTTGTGCCAGCTAGGTTGGACCCCAAAGAGCGCTGGGCCCTAAGAGGGGGTGGAAAGTGTGTGATCCCACATCGGTTAGAGAGGGGAACGAAGTATGCCTTATAAGGGTACGGATACCTCTCCCTTACAGATGTGTTTTCCATGGCCTAACGTACCGGATCCCATTAGAACTCCGATGTTAAATGTGCTAGGGCAAGAATAGTACTAAGATGGGTGACTTTATGGGAATTGTTCGGGAAAATCAAAACCGTGAGGGCTTGGTTGGGCCAAGGTCCAAAGTGGACAATATCTGTGAACGGATGCTCTGGGATGTTACACTTATAATGGATAGTAAGCATATGATAGGCTTGGTAAAGAAGCACAAACCTTGTCTAACTTGACCCAAAGTCAATAGACTCGGCTTGGGTTGATTGAATTTTGGATTGAACTCAAGTTTTTTTTTAACTTTACGTTAGATTTAGCCTGAAAACCAAAATATAAATAATAAAATTAACCTATTTTCACTATTCATAATCAATCTCCTTGTTGTCAATTGTCTTATCATAAAAGTGGGTGTCATGGAATGCCTTGATTTGAAATGTATATACATTTTGTGTAAGGCTTACATATATTCTCCATCTGTATTTCTTTTTGCAATCTATGGTAACTCTTAGCCTTTTATTTATATTTATATATGCATAGTCAAAACCAATATAGATACTCATATTCTTCAAACCTTTTTCCAAAAATATCCTCAAAATAAAAATCATTTTCTATTCAAAATAACTTTGCCATAATCTAAACTTGAAGTACTGAAGTGAGAATATGAAATTCTTTCTAGATTACCAATATCCTCAACCATCTTCAAATGGCTTATACTGGAATTTATAGGTAAAATCATGTTTTCTCATACCTTAACTTCCTTACATTAAGCATGAAATCAATAAAAGTAATTCATCCACCTCAGTAACCAAATAATTTATCTCTGCACCTTTATACCTAGTATCTAGTCTGAATTTGAAACATTCACCATAAAATGCTCAAACCTAATTATAGAGTTAAAAGTACCAATCATTTCTTAAATAATACCTACAATAACATTGTAATAAAATTTATTAGAAGTTCCATAGTGAAAACAAAAAGAAAAGAAATATAGACTTCAACATTTTTATATTGACCTTGGAGCTTTGGTAGTTTTGTAACGCCAATATGCGCTTTTTATCAGCTTTAGACACAAAGGATAACTCTTCTGTCTATAATGCAGAATAAAAGCAAGTAAGATTAATGATATGAAAAATTTTACAAACAAATTATTATCGCATATTGTAAATAATTGTTATGTGCACATGTAGTGGTTAGTAATAATTACAACCAAATTTACTTGTTGTTCATTCCCTGTAGCAAATTTAATAGTTGATATAATTCAGCATAAATGTTGTTACATTAACAATCTATTTTCATTAATCTTAACATATAACTAATAGAAAAATTTTCAGCAAATAACAATCTTTACTCTTCATTAGAAACTTTGGATAGAATGTAGTTTCAAAGCATAGTCAACAATCTATTTTCATTAATCTAAACATAACAATAAGGACTTTAGTACCTGCATCCTTTCAATGTAATGCAAATAATCTTATCATTATCATACCTAGATGGATATGATCTAATCCTTCTTGTAATAATTCTTGATATAATTCTTTTGTAATCATATTCATTTCTTCTTGATCATTATTTATGATCAATTTCTTTTCTTTCGAGTAATGTTGAAATACTCGATGTTGAGGTTCCTTCCAATATCTACTACTGGAGCTGCCCCTGTTATCTATTTCTCCTTTTGACAGAGCAGTCATCCTCATCTCAGTGGCTATCTGCTCTCAAGAACTATGGAGGGAAAGAAATCTAAGAAGATTCCAACAGAAGATCACCCTCAACCCTTTACCCTAGAGCTTATCACTATTCGCATAAGAGAGCAACTAATTTCCACCCAGCTGCACTTTAGTGTAGTAGGGGCCTAGCTCTCTCCTGGAGATTTTAGTCCCCGAAACAGCCATATTCTCAAACAAGGATATCAGGGGAGGGAGGTTTTGGTACTAACCTGTTGGTTATCAA
>JANZLD010000237.1:92340151-92355942 GCA_026413575.1 Erythroxylum carthagenense
TTAATGAATTATATTTTAATTAATTATATTATAGCTAAATTAATTACAATATTTTAATTAATTAATAGTTATATTTTAATTAATTATAAAAACCACATCCTTATATAACAATGATATCCATTCCTGTCTATGTTAGAAGGGGAATGTGGTATTAGCAAAAAATGAGTAATAAAAATAATAACTCTATAATGATACCTTCTTACAAAACTTAATCTTTCATTCTATACCTATTTCTGTTTTTTCATACCCACCAAACAAGCACTCTTTTAAGATTGTTGTGCCAACTTGTAAGTAAAGAAATGGAGAATGGAATATTAGTAGGTGCAGTGTTCATCAGCTAATAAAAGCATAAGATTCTTTAACTTAACATTAGAAAACTAAATCTTCCAGCGGTGGTGTGTAACATTTTTCTGTGTCCACTTAATCCGCCTTTGGACCATAATTAAAAATTATTATTATTTTGGTGCGCAGCCTAATAAGTCCGAAAGCTTCCAATCATTTGGTTAACGACACCTTTACGTGCCTACTTATATAGCACTTGGCATATTAAATAAAAATTTACTAAGGCTCTTTTTATTTAAGTGAGATCGTGGGTTTAAAGTTTTTTTATATATTCAATTGTTTAAAATTTAAGATAAGAGCTTTGTCTTTTATAAGAAACCTACTTTACTCAAGTGGGGATTAATCTGGATAAGGATGATTTAAAAATATATTCCTATAATTAAGATCTTCTTAAAATATTTTGTAAAAAAATTAAAATTAAATAAAAATTTGCTTGCATTTAATCAATATTTTGATTTTTGTAACGAAATTCAAAATATTGTCGAGTATATTAAAATTCTAAAGATTTTTTTCTCAGGTCTTAAATTAATGAAATTTGTTAAGGATAAGATTGCGTATTACTGAATTTTTTTAGACTTTGCATTTCAGCAAATTTTTTCATAAATATTGTTGTAACTTTAAATTAAAAGTTACTACTAAAGCATCCAAACTTTTAACATACATAACATACAAATATTATGTATGTTACTACTACAACTTAATATTATTTTTAAAAAGAATAAAATTTCATTGTTGCTATTTTTAACTATATTTTAATCATGTTTTAAGTAAGTACATAATTTTAAACTAAAAATTTTAAACTTAAAGAGGTGACTAAAAATTTAAACTTTATGATTGTGAAAGTAGTTAATTGTAAAATTCTCAAACCCTGCTCAATTTTAAATAGTGACAAATTTTTTAAATTAGTTGTAAAATATTTGAACTTTTAATTTTTAATAAAAATAACCTTTCTTAAGTTCTCCTTTAATTATCATGTCACATTATTGTAGTTATTTTACGCATGAATTTTATTATTTAATAAGTTAAAATTTTCAAATACCTTAAAATAATTATGAAATAAAAATATATAGTAAAAATATTATTTGACATGACTCATCATGTCATTTATATTAATAAAAAATTAACATTGAGCTATTTATGTTAAAAATTGAAAGTCATAATATTTTAGTAATACTTTTTAATTTTAAATTAGTATTATAAATTAAGTAAAATTTGATATTTTTATTATAATTAACCTTTATAAAAATTGGAAGGTTTTGTGGGGGCTTTACGCCAACGAGGCTTACCAAGTTTGGTTAGTCTTATTCTTTCGTATAATAAAATAACCATTATGCATCTCTTGATTGGTAACGACTCTTCTTGTTTAAGTGAGATCGTCAATTCAAATCTTTTTTATGTATGTAATTGTTTAAAATTTGAGGACAGAATTTTATCTTTTATTAGGGACTTACCAACTCAAGTGAAGATTAATTTAAATATAAATAATTTAAAGATTTCTTCGTATAATTGAAATTTTTTAAAAATATCTCATAAGTAATAATAAAATAATTATTATTAGCATTTAATAATTGTGACTTTGAGGCGATCAGTGGGCCAAAAGCCGAACCATAAAATACTTTCTCGACAAAAAGAAAACACCTTCACAAAATAATCAATATTATATTATTTCCGACCAACCAAAATCAAATTTGAAATTTCAGTTTAACTCCGTGAATTGACGCCGTTAACACCGTCTGAAGAAAGGTTTGAAGTACTATAAAAAGTAAAAACAAACAAACGTTAACAGAAGCGAACATCCAAGAAAGACAGGCACGCTGGGCTCGATAAGATACAGCTCTGACACAAACACAGGAAAACCAAGCCAGTGCTTCCGTTTCCTTCTCAGATCAGACCCAATTCTGGTGAGTTTTTCACAGAAAGAAGAAGCATTCTGCTTCTCTCTATGTGGATCTGTTTCCTGTCTCGCAAATTCTTGTAATGTGCGTTGGGATTGAATGTTGATGTTATGTAATGTATTTGCTTTTATGATCCATTCCCTGACGTCTTCTGCTGGTTCTTTTATGCTCTTCGATCTGTTCTCAATTGTAAAATGTGTCTACTTTTTTTTATTTTTCTTTCTGGGTAATTCAATGGAATTTTGAAAGGCTATTCTTTATTGGTTTTTCATTGTCTTTTAGTACTTCCAATTTTCATGTTTGCTTGCTGGAGAGAGTGGGACTGGAACTGGAGCCAAAAAGTTTGAAGCTTGAACATTTTTGGTCCTCAAAGCAGTTACTTCGATTTCCTAGAGTCGTTTCTTTTGTAATCTTTCAAGCTTGTGATCATTGGTTTCAACCGTTTCTTGATTTCAGATGGACTTTTACCTTGTATTGCATATCGTTATACTGGATTGGGAATATAATCATCTCTGAAATGGATTCTTGAAACCCCAGTTTTTGTTTAATTATGTAATTTCGCAGCTCAATAACCCCACTGTCTGTGGAAAATGCATCTGTTTCCTGCTTACTTTCTCTTAGATGGTGAACAGTTTCATTCTTGTCAAAAACCATTGCTGTAATTTTCTCCTTCACTTGATGGTTTTTGATTCATTAAGCAGAAGTTTCGTGTTCATTGGAATCTACGCTGTTATTTTGATTTATGTGATAAATATTATAATTAACCACAGGATTTGAACACTGGAACTTGTGGTCTCACGTGCAGCTACTTCTTTTGATTTTCCAGTGAATTCCTGTTGAATCTCTCATCTTTAAACCTGCCACGTTTTGTATAGTGCAAATACAATAATCAAATTTTTGTTTCCCGTGTAAAGGCCAGAGAGTTGTTTGACATCTCAGTTTCTTGTCTTTCTCTTTATTTCATTTCCTTTTGTCTATTTCACTTACTCTTTTTTGCTTGCTTGTGTATCTATGTGATAGATTTGAGAAAATCTCAAAGGATTTGAAGATATCATCAAAGGAAGGATTAGGTAAATTTTGTCTCATCTCTCTTTACATTATGATTTTAAGTTTGGTGTTAAGATATGTCGTTCTCCATGCTTGAATATACATGAAACATGGTTTAGATGAATGAAATGTGTCGTGGAGAGGGTTCTTTAAGTTAAAACCAAAATTGTCCTCTTTAGGTGAAACTTTGTTGCTATTATTAAAGGATAACAATCTCTGTGAACTTTCCTTAGCTGCTAATATATGTTTTTCAAACTTGACATCTGTTAACATCTTTTCTACATGAATAATCATTACATCCTTTTCGTTTTCTTAAAGTGAATGAGCTTTGCAAACATGCATCTGTGGTAACTGCTTCTTAAATGATTCGCATGTCTTTGCTTGTTCTACTTGTCGAGATGAATGGATTCCCATGTTTTAACTAAAGTTTTGTCTCCACTAAAGGGCATTGTTGTAGTGAAGTAGAACGGTTTAACTGTAAGAAAAACTTCCATATTAGCTAGAGGTTTAAAATGTCTGTTTTTAGATGATATATGGAGAATAAAATTTTATTCCATACACAGGAATATAACAGATGCATGAAGGATAACCTAAATGTAATGGAGATTTTTGTATGTCTTGTTGTAGTACCATGGGAATAGAAGTTACTGACATTTGCATGGACAAAGAGCCAGACCGTGTTATAGTTTATTCAAGTGATGTATCTCACAATTCAAGTGATGAAAATGTCTCTAATCACCATGGTGTTCTGGAGTCCTATGAACCTATTAATGGGGATCCTGAGTTCCAGAGCTCAGAGGAGGGCACTGAAGCAAAGGAATATGAGGTGAAGGAATGTACAAATGAGATGTCAACTGAGATTGCTGAACTTTCTCCTACTGAAGAGAGTAAGGAGAAACAGAATGTCGTGAGCTCTGACTTGCCTGAAGAAAATGCTAAATCAGAAAAACAGAAAAAAAGGCAGAACAAGGCAGGATCCACAAAACATGCTTCAAAACTTACTTCTGCTGGAGCCGTTCGAACCAAGCCCACTGTTCCTCAGCCATTTTCCCTAGCAACTGCAAAACGTGCCTCCTCTGGAGCTCGTCCTTCTGGATTTGAACAAGAAGCCATTACTGGTGTTAATAGACCATCTAATGCAAGCAAGGCTCTTCATCCAAACTCCATAAAGCAGAATCAGGTTAGGTTTGCATCTAATGTAAAGATGTTAGTAGTTCTTCGCCTTGTCCTAAATCAGATGTTGACTCACTTCAGCAGAGTTGAAACTTACCATAAGATAACACTGAACTATATTGCTTTCATAGCGAATATAATACTTGATGCTGAAATGTCTTTGCCCTCAACTGCAGCCACTTCCAGTACCAAGGAAGCCATTGCAACCCAAAAACAAGAAGCATTCTGATGAGGAAGATGCTTGTTCTGTCACTTCCTCGTATCCTATAACTACTTGAAATTAAAATCTTTAGTTAAAATTTGAAAATTAATTTTGCTATTGCAACCCTTCCAGTTTGCTTTCTCTTGAATTTGATTTCTCACCTTAACAGCTTGCAGTAATGCAGCTACTGCACGGACTGTCAAGTCCAAGAAAGTCATTGCATCAGCTCCAGTATTTAGAAGCACTGAACGTGCTGAGAAACGGAAGGAGGTATTAGCTCAGCCTCATGCATAGATTTGAATTTTGCCTTAAGCTTGTTTATTCGAAATTAACGTCATCGTTATGTTTTCATTTGTCACTAATGAAGAGTTAATGTCATTGTTATGTTTTCATCTGTCAGTTCTATTCAAAGTTAGAGGAGAAACAGCAGGCTTTGGAGGCTGAGAAAACTCAAAATGAAGTAAGGTCCAAGGTAAGGTGATCTCAGTATGTTGTAGAACCAGCTAGCTCTGGATCTTCTCAACTATTCTAGTCAATTGTTAAATGTGGATGACTTAAATGCATTTCTTTATTCCTTCTTTTGATCATGTATTTCAAGGAAGAGAAGGAGGCAGCAATTAAGCAGCTAAGGAAAAGTTTGATGTTTAAGGCTAGTCCAATGCCAAGCTTCTATCACGAGGGACCGCCTCCTAAGGTTGAGCTGAAAAAGGTACTGAAGGTCAATTCACTCACTTCATTACTGTCATGTTAAGTGATTTTTTAAGTGGTGCCATGTTATGAAACTGCTTGTTGTAAGATCGAGTGACCCGTCGGTCTGGGTTAAACACCTGGAAATCAGATTCGAGAATCTGATTCTTTCCCTTGCCCCGCTTCTTAGATTTTCCTATGTTGTCGGTAGACTCATTAAAGGGAGCCTTAGACCTTAGACTCTTCAAAGGGAGCCTTAGACCTTGAATCCGTTTGAGAGAGGGACTCAATCTCATGAATATGTGACAGAAAAGGCTTTTTCTTTATTTCAACTTGGTCCTCTTAAATAGGACTCAACATTACATGAAATAGAGTTCTACTCTAACACTAGTTCTATTCTAACAAGGAAACCTATCTTGATAGGAGGAAATAAGATAACTACCAGAAGAGATAAAAGATAATTGCTATCCTAAGTTAAAAGATAATACTAAACCAATGCTATCCTTAATCTGTAGATGAGATAAGATTATTACGCCTTGAATAAGGCTGACCTATGAAGGAGTCTGTAACATGCCATCTTAATATTTAAATTCTTAACATTTGGAGATTGTATAAGAGTTGCTTATAAAAGGAAGCAGAGAGAAAAAATATTGTTGCATACGTATGATCAATATAATCTGCTAAGTTTTGCCTGAACTACAGCTGCCACCAACTCGCGCTAAGTCTCCAAAGCTTGGTCGAAGGAAGAGCTGCAGTGATGCAGTGAATTCAGCTCAGACTGCCAGTGTGAAAGGGGTTTTTGGTCCAGGAAATCGTCCCACTCTGGGTACTTTTAAAGAAGATGACGGCAATTCTTTTCCAACTAGCAGAAAGGATCAACATGAAATTCTCAATGGTCATGATTCAAGCGGGCTTGTAGACGAGGTAAACCAGACAATTCCTCTGGAAGTAAGTGTACACATTACTTCAGTTGTAGGTTGAAGGTGTGTTCCTAACTTATGGGAGGTAAACGGTCCTAAGTTACTCTTACTTTCTTCACAGCTGCTTTGAAGAATACCCTACTTGTGCCCTTTATGTTGTGAAGGACTTATTTTCCATGTATGTGTAATTTATGTAAGTGTAAATTTCTGTAACTTATGTGCATAAAGTGTTACCTTTTCCCTGTAAACTGCTTCAATTTCCCTTCTGTTGGTAATTTAATCACTCAAAAACACTTTTGTCTTTGAACTTCCTAGCCTGATTTTCCTGTATTGCATCCTTTCCTCAATTTATTGTACTAAAACGCAGCAATAAGAATCCGTGAATGTGGATAGGAACAATAACTACAAATTCTATGCAGTCAATCAGATTACACGTACAAATTCTATGCAGTAATGCCTTTCGCAAAATGATTCACAACTAGGAAAGGAAGGCATATGAAAGTTGGAGAGGTTGAGGTTGAGGGTCCCGTTATCCTTAAGCTGTGCTTTTGTTAAATCTTTGTTGTGCATAATTATGGTAGGCGTCATCATGAAAAGCTCTTTAAAGCAAAAGAAAAAGATAGAGATAGAGCGTAAAGCACCTGGTGTTGGGAGTGGGAGTGGGAGTGTTTCGGTGAGCTAACAGCAAAATACTGAGACTTTTGGTGAACAAATTCCAGTTTTTGTTAGCAAAAAATCTCTAGTCAAAAAGACCACATGCATTAAAATTGCCTATACTTTTTTAGGCTCCCAAAATCAAACTAACTGCATGTTTCTCACCTTTTATCTTGCTCATACATCTTGTCACTGAAAAATAAGTTCCCAAAACAAGAAAATTCCTGACCAACCACTCCTGACCCCAGAGCAGTTGGCACATCCCTTTCTTCTCCACAGTTCTGTTTCTCAAACTTATAACTACTATCTTTAGGGTTCATAAATCTTCGGATACACGTTATAGTATTTTCAAATAACGTATTTTAGATAAATTATTTTTTATATCATAATATGTCTTCATGCTTGACTAATAATTTTTTAAAGTTTCTTAAACGGCAATGCCACTAATGAGTCTTGTATGTTAATGACTCCTGCCATTCTCCAAACTAGTAAGTCTTCAGTCCTTCAAAGGAAGAGTAATAAAGCAATAACACCACTTTTAGAGGGAAACCTTTAGAAGGAGAGGAGAGTACTATCTTCAAACTATGATTCGTTTTCAATCATTCTAGTTTAGACTGTTCAAGGGTAAGACTTTCGTCACCATAATCTCGACATTTAAGTAATTTACTTCCTTAACCATTTCAACAAGTTTCCACCGTAGCCTTCCACTTGTTGTTCTTCCATCTAAAGCAAAACTTCCTTGGCATAGACACAGTGTTTGTAGCGTTTTGTAGAAGGAACATAGGGATCTTACGTGAAATTGTGCAACATAATGAATCAACTTTAGTTTTCCAAGTTGAAAATCTGGGCATGCCCAGTTCCCAGTTTTTTGGAAATGGTGTGTCTGTTCAGGCAAACTTGTATTAATTTCTTACCATTAGACCGATAATCCCTCATTGATGGAGCGTCATCCTCCTCGTGCCTCACACTGTTTTTTGACCTTAAGTTTACTTCCAATATTCTGAATTGTAAACCCACTTGAGCACTTGCCGTGAAATGGCCTTCCGGTCCTCCAGGAACCCTTAATTTCCTCCAACTAAACTAACTTGAAGGGGACAGCCTATGCATGTCGTTTTCATATTTTTGTCTTAGAAATAACACATGGGTTGTGATTAGTGTGTTATCCCAAGAAAAGTCTATAGTCTTCAAAAGTTATTCTATTCAATGTGTGTGGCGTATAAGACTGTGAATTTGCGTGCAAGAAGCAAAGTCTTGAAGCTAGCGAACAAATCCAGAGTTTCTGTCTTGTTGAACAAAGCATGTGATGTGGAGAATTAGGGTTAAACTGTAGAAAGTGGGACTGCATGTCAATACGAGACCCACAAAATAAAAGCGACTCACTCTCTTACTCAACCCCTTTTACGTATATAAGGGCCCATGAAAAGAATGCATGCCCAAATCAAAATCTAACAATGTCTCTTTCCCCAGCTCTTTCTTTTCTTTCTCTCTGTGCACTGCTTCTATGAACACGAACAGTTGAGGGGAATGCTGTCTGGTTCGAGACCCTTCACTTGAAACATCTCCTGAATGATGTCGGACCAGGCTTCATTCCCCTCAACAAACCAGACAAATGGGAAGTTTCTATGCATAGGAGAAACTCAAACTGATCAATCATCACTTGCACTGGCCTGATGTTTTGGTAAGTATATTTCTCTGATCTCATGTTGCTTTGTCTTTCGTTTATTTCCAGAACCAAGAAAGATCCTTTAACCATTAGTTTATAATGACTGCTTTGGCAATGTTACTTTGACGATTAGTTCAACCATAATTAAGGTTTTGACGTGGATACAAATCTTTCAGTATCATCAACCTAAATTCGATTGCCACCATCAACGTTTCTCTATGTTGAGAACGCTTCAAGGGGGAGAAAATGTGCAATCTTTTCATCAGAAGTTACCTTCCCTATTCATTTTCTTTCATTGGAAACAACATAAATTCTGACTGAAAAGAAGGAAAACGAAATGGGATTTTGACCTTTTCTGGTTGAATAACTGGTTGCTTGTAGAGAGTAACAAAGAATAATGTCCAAACTCGTAGCAGATTTCACTTTATTAATTAGTTGCACGGGAAACACTCTAAAACCATAACAAGAAAAGCAAAGGAAAACACCACCAAGATTCAGCTTTGAATCATCCTTTTTCACCTAAAGACTGCCATTTACAACCAGATTGATACTGCTAATACTAAGCTCCTTTGCTTTGCTTTTTTAATGCATTTGGTGGGTCATAACCTAATCAATTTGTGTGCTCAAAATTATAACCTATTCCTTCCCTTGTTGCTGTGTCTCTACACATCTCATTCTTAGCCCATTCAATGATACGCATCATTTACCACTGATGTAGATTTGGAAAACTTGAACCATGTGGGTGAATTAATGATCTTGACCAGGTAGCAGACTTCAAAATGTGCTTGCTAGTTGAATAATTTGTGAGCACTTGCAATGTCTCCATATCGCTGTCTGGCACTTGAAGAAATATAGTTGGGAATTTCATGTCATCCAATTAATGAGGTCATGTGCTAACTTTGGACAATAATTGAACGAAGCAGACAAGGTCACATTAGGCTAATGGTAAACACTTTTCTAACTAAGAGGTCACTCATTTTAATATTATTCTCAAGTTAAAATTTTAATAAGACTTGGTACATATGATCAATACTAAACATTGGTTTTCTTCATCCCATATGTGCCCTCTTCTTGCATAATTTGAACCACACATCTACAAGGAGTTGCACTCGCTTTGATTAGATGGGTCTAAAGTGTTGGAATCTCCTTAAACACTTGGCCTTGAAGGGTATTGGCAACAAATCAAACTTTAGCTTTAGCTTTATATCAACATTTTGCTAAGACAATAATTTGATCCGTACAATAATGAAGGAACTGACATCATAGTTGTGTATATATAAGAATCATAGATACTTGCATCATCTTTTGGTCATAGTGTAGTAAGGTTTGAAGGCATTTTTTGTGATCTAGGGAGGGTCAAAAGAGAAGAGAGACATATTTGAGTATGTGTGGCCAAAAAGTGAAAATCTTCTCTCTTTTTTTTTTTTAAATTTTTGGGGATTCTTTAAAACACTTTTGAATACTTTCTAGTGATTTAACGATACGAAATTTGAGAAAAAGCAATTCAATGACTTGTAGCTAAAAATTTCTTGGGAAAAAGGCCATTTCAAAAGAAAGAATCAAAGACACATTAAAGGGAAGTTATGTTGAGTGTGACAATCAACTCAAGTATTTTTGCACACACAAAGTTATCATGGCCCATGTAGAGCTTTTATAAACTCAAGTTCTTCTTTTGGGCCTAAATCACATGTTTGTAATTGTAATACCGCATCATCAAGGGACTTATTTGGTAATTAAGCCAAAATTGCACTAAGGGAGAACTTTTTGAGATAAAAAATATTAAAATAAGTTCCATTTCAACAATTTAATATTTAATGTTCTTAAAAATACAAACAAGAACCTCAATTAAAGCAATATAGCTCTTTCTTAATATATATAATTAAGGAATAAAGACATATGATTCGCTTGTAATTTAATTTATTTTTAAAATATTTTATGTTAATATTCTTTAAAAAATTATCAAATCTTATTAAATGAGCATATATTTTAGTTAGTTTTTATCAATATTTTTATGAAAACATATTTTAAATCAAAATTTTATTAAAAATAAAACGGTACATGTGTTCATTTAATATTCTTAAAAAATATGATTAAAGTTCTAAATAATTTCTTAGACTTTATTAAATAAACACTTTTTTTGTTAATCTTTTACTAATTATTTATGGAAGTGACATTCTTACGTTTTTTAAATAATTCCATATGTCAATTTGGTTAAAATTTTCAAATTATGTCACTAGTCAATTTTATCAAATTTTTAATGAAAAATAATAAAATTGATATATCAAATAAGTGTGAAGAAATTCTTATAAAAAATTTAAATTATAAAAATATTAAGGAATTAAACAAACTTAGAGGTTTTTTTTTTCCATCTTTTACATTATAATTAATTCACATATATAGAATTTATAATTAATTCACATATAAAGAAATTAGAGGATAACCTATCAAGCAAGGAGTAATAACTAATTAGGAAGCGTAACGATACTCGGCGGCAGGTGATTAGATAGAGGTAGGTAGCAGGTGAGTATCTCCGACAGCGACGCAAGGCACCTTCTCTCTCTTAAGTATAAATGTACAGTACAATAATCACCCCCTGGCCGGCCCTGCACATCAAACTCCATTTCCACACGCTCACCTGAAGCGCGTCCATCATAAAAATGATTATATATATAATAAAGATTTCAAAATTTTTAATAATTATAAATTAAACAACTATATTTAAATAATTGAATAATTTTTATAAATTATAAAAGTTATGAACTAAAATATGAAAATTTTATTAAATCTTTTTACTCAAAAAAGAATATACATTCTGAAGTCTATTAAATTAAAATATAAGATTATGATGCATTATACTAAAATTTATTAATTGCTTAAGTTTAAATTATTAAATAATTTAGTTATAATCAACAAATTATTATATATACCTAAATAGTAAACAAGATACTGTTCATGCACGCTCGTGAATTTGGGTTATTCTTCATACAAGATGGAATTCACATCAACGGCGGTTATACTGCCACGTCATGTATTCACGAGGATCTTGGTCAACGACTGGCAGCCTCTCTATTTCCGTCTCTTCGCCCTTTTTCTAAGATCTCTCTTCGATCCATAGCCAGAGTCGGCCGATTCGTCCATGTAGACTGATTTGATGATCCTCCTCGGATTTTCGTGGAAAATCCCAAATTGCCCGGAAAGATGGACGAAATCTTCTTCGATCTCAAGGAGTTGTTAAGGAAACCGTCAGTTACGGAAACATTCGTCGACATCTTGCTCTGCGCAGTGCCGATATGGCTCGCCGTCATGATCGGCCTCGTCATCGGCTGGTCGTGGCGGCCACGCTGGACCGGCTTGGTCTACCTCGGCCTGAGAAGCAAGTTTAGGTTCCTTTGGACCGTGCCACTTGGGTTCGGAGCTCGGCGCTTCTGGCTTGCTTTCACAGCTCTCTCTGCTTTCTCTGTTTGCCGCACCGTTTGGTCCAATTTCAAGAATAAAAATGGAAAGTCGGCAACGTCGGCGGAACCGGCGCCGGTGGACGATTGTGTTGATTCTTCAAGGTAAATATGAATTTACTTTACACGACCAAGTAAAAGAAAAACAAAAAAAAATCAATTTACTTTTCGTTTACTTGTTCATATCTAAATGTTCCTTGGCTTCTGAATTTCCTTGGACCTCTGTGTTATGTGTTATAAGTTTGAGATATATTAATCTGGAAATGACGTTTGGATTGCGTTATTAATGTTGTTCTACTGAAAGATGGATTGGTTTGTGATGCTTCTATTATATGCAGCTCGTCTGATGAAGCACACAGAAAGGACATTGTTACAGAAAATGATTTAAAACACCTACTGCATCTCTTTGAAGGGAAAGATGGGCAGATGGAATGGCAATCTTTGATGGAAAGATCTACTCCAAATATGAGGTACCAAGCATGGCGCCACGAGCCTCAGGTAGATTGGAACTATTACTTATTTGCTTAATATGTTTGGGGTTTACTGGTATACAATTAAAAGATATTCTTCGTAATCCTTTTTTTTTCTTAATTACCTTTTGGTCTTTAAGGGAGGGCATCTGTACCCAGGCATGGAGGACAGGTCTAATCCAAAATCCTGTCCTGGGTGTAGGAGCTTAGCACTACACTAATCTTATATATCTCTTTGACATGCGAAGCATCATATTTATACCAATTGTCAGTGTTTCTCATACCATATTGAACCATTTACTTCTGTGTATTATTGTCCGTTGGGGATGTTTTGCTGGTGGTTGTATTGTAGGAAGGTTTACCCCATTTGCTTTTGCTGGACATGACATGCTGATGCATGGAAATTTAGAGTCCAGCCATAACGGTGATAGGTCTAAGTTGTTTTTGCTGTCAGTTTTGCATGGAGGACAGGAAAGTCTAATCCAAAATCCTGTCCTGGGTGTAGGAGCTTAGCACTATACTAATCTTATATATCTCTTTGACATGCGAAGCATCATATTTATACCAATTGTTATTGTTTCTCATACCATAGTGAACCATTTACTTCTGTGTATTATTGTCTGTTGGGGATGTTTTGCTGGTGGTTGTATGGTAGGAAGGTTTACCCCATTTGCTTTTTCTGGACATGACATGCTGATGCATGGAAATTTAGAGTCCAGCCATAACGGTGATATGTCTAAGTTGTTTTTGCTGTTAGTTTTCTTTTTGTGGTAATCATCAATTTGAAAATATTTGTGTTCACTGTATGTTTGATATGTCTAAGTTGTTTTTACTGTTAGTTTTCTTTTTGTGGTAATCATCAATTTGAAAATATTTGTGTTCACTGTATGTTTGTATCCTTCTTGTATATCAGACAGGTCCTACTATATACCGTAGTAGAACTGTTTTTGAGGATGCGACTCCAGAATTGATCAGAGATTTCTTTTGGGATGATGAGTTCAGACCCAAGTGGGATCCAATGCTTGCATACGTTGAAATATTGGAGGAATGTCCTCATACAGGGACAATGGTTGTTCACTGGATTAAAAAGGTTGGTGAAATGCATGCTATGAGTGATGAGTTGTTATTATATCTTTACATTGTTATTTCACTTTTTTGGAACTTTGAATTAGTGAGTGACAAGATGTCTGTTTCTCCGATTTGCAGTTTCCATTTTTCTGTAGTGATAGAGAATACATCATTGGCCGCAAAATATGGGAGGTTGGGAAAACATATTACTGTGTTACCAAGGTACTCTTGCAGACATTTGTTTTCCTGTTTCCTGTTGTCCTTCCAAACTTTATTGATACCATTCTGTTGTTTTATTTATGTGCAATGGTTGGAACACAAAACACGAGCATCTTAAAATACGGACCATTTTTAGACCGAGTTTGAGGTATGACTGTTGATATGTAAAATGGCAACATTGCAGGGGGTGCCATATCCAAGTTTGCCCAAGAGAGACAAGCCAAGGCGCGTGGAGCTTTACTTCTCAAGTTGGGTGATCAGGGCTGGTAAGTAGTTTCAACCAACCAATTTGTCTTTGTCACACAATTTCTGAAGCCTTTTTACCAACAATTCAATGGGCTTTTTAGTGACCAATTTATTTACGGAATGCAGTGGAATCTCGGAAAGGAGACGGGCAGATGTCTGCTTGTGAAGTTATTCTGCTCCATTATGAGGATATGGGAATCCCTAAAGATGTTGCAAAACTGGGAGTTCGTCATGGGATGTGGGGAGCTCTCAAGAAGCTGCATTCTGGCATGAGAGCGTACCAGAATGCTAGAAAATCAGGTGCAACACTTTCCAGATGTGCACTAATGGCGAGAATCACGACCAAGATTTCCTTTGATGAAAATGTGGAATCTTCAGAGCGGGCGACTGCTGGAGAAGATGAGAGAGATGAAGTGGAGACGAAAAGGAAAAAAGATGACGGTATTGATTGGAAATGGATAGTTATAGGTGGGACTGTAGCGCTGGTTTGTGGACTTCACTCAGGTGTAATTGGGAAGGCCTTGTTAGTTGGAGCAGGACAAAGGTTGGGCCGGAGGTGAGAGTTTCTTACCGGAAAAACAGTCCGTGGCGACTGCTATTTGAGGATTTGGAGCAAGATTGTTATTAACATTTTAAGGTATCACTTGTTCTTTTCTTTTCCTTTTTTAAGTAATCCTTGATAGTAGATCCCACGATTATACCCGGAATTCCACTGCTATTAGTTTCCTGTACCTAGAGTGCCTCAACATGGAAGTTGGTATCTATTTTGCATTTATTTTGAAATGCGATGCCTGGAATCCAAAGGTCGATATATTGAGAGGGTTATATGCATGAAACGTATTGAAATGATAAGACCTTTTTGACGAGACCCGAAATGTAGATATATGTTTATTCATATATATGGCTGTTTTCAAGGACACTTGATTACCAAACTCGAGGGAAGAGAAGGGACGAAGAAGTAAACAAAAGGGGAGAGAAAATGAATATCCGTTTTTTTTTTTGGTGAAATGGATAACCCGAAACAAAAAAACAAAGACTAAGCCCTCAAGACCGTCACAGATAAAGCATCATTATGAAGTAAGCATCGTATGCTTGGGATAAGCCTCTCTCACAAATGCCAACGTCGTGAAGAAGAGGAGCTAAGTTTCGCTAAGAAATCAGCACATTGATTCCCTTCTTTCAGGTATGAACAAGTGAGCATTTCCAATCTTTTTGCGATATTTTCAACAATGGTCAAATAAGGGTGAGATTTAGAGCAGTCTCGGTTAACTAGCTGGACAGCCTCCAACGAATCTGACTCGAGCAGAACCTTTCTGAAATCACGCTCTCATGATAAAGAAACTTCATGGTAGACAGCCTGAAGTTTTGCTAGCATATTAGTAGCACAATCAAGAAAACCTGAAAACCCAAAAATTTAGTGACCAAACTCATTACACGCAAGACCACCAAAGCTTGTGGTACCGGGGTTTCCATAGGAACTCTCATCGACATTAACTTTAATATAACCTGTAGGGAGAGACTTCTAAGAAACCCAACGCTCCTGCATAAAACAGTAGTAAAATGTTATGAATACCGTACCGGACTTGATACCGGATTGGGCTCTGGAACGGAACTGTACCTGTATCAGTCGGTACCAGGTGCCGTTTCGGAATTTTTTTAAATTTATAAAATAGTTCCTAAATTTTTTAAAAATTGCAAAATAGTCCATATTAATATATATTATACAGTTGTACTGTATAATATCAACCAATAA
>JANZLD010000237.1:92363328-92374695 GCA_026413575.1 Erythroxylum carthagenense
AATCCGAAAATGTGAAATTGAGTTTGTGAAGGCTTGAAGGTTGAATTGGATTGATTGTGTTTGTAAAATTGAGTTTGTAAAATTGAGTTTGATAATTGAGTTTGAAATTGTGAAATTGAGTTTGTGAATTGAGTTTGTGAAATTGAGTTGAATTGAATCCCACTTCGGTTGTTTTGATTGAGTTTGTGAAATTGAGTTTGAAATTTGAAATTGAGTTTGATAATTAAAATCAAAGCAACAGTTAAACTAAATTGAACAATTGACAATTAATTGATTAAATGTGAAATTAATAATTAAATGTAAAATTGATAAATTGATAATTAAAATTGATAATCATTAATTGACACATTTTTTATATTTGTTAATTAGTTATTAATTTTTAATATTTGGGTATTGAATTTTGATAAATAATTAGTTAAGTATAAAATATCAATATGGATTATTTTGTAATTTTTAAAAAGTTTAGGAACTATTTTATAAATTTAAAAAATATTCCGAAACGGTACCCGGTACCCGGTACCGACCGATACCGGTATCGTTCCGTTCCAGAGCCCAATCCGGTACCGAGTCCGGTACGGTATTCATAACATTGCCACTGGTTCAATAAAAAAATTATTTTTATTTTATTTTTTGGTATATTTTTGTATTTTTTAATATTATTAATATTTTATATAATTAAATATAATTATTGCATAATTATGACGTCACACCGGTTCAACTACCGATCGAACCGATCAAATCGATAATCAATAAAACTTCCGATGCAATGACCGATCCGGATTTCAAAAGCTTGTCTACCCGTCAATATAAATACCACAAGGGTAAGTGTCATGTGATATACAATGCGCAATTTTAGATTTCTAGTCAAACTTCATCACCAAATTGTATGTCCCCTTGCGCTAAGTTGAGTCAAACCCCGCAGCTGCCAGCTCCTTATCGCTTAGGAATGACAATTTGGTGGTGTGCCATCTTTTTTTGTTTTGTTTTTGTCAATTTCATTCATTTGTTTCATCCATTCAATAAATTTAAGAATAATAATGAAATGGACGGAAGCCAATTTTTTTAACTTGAATTTGAATTGAAATATAGTTAAATTGAATTTGACGATGCAAAATCTAATTTGGTAGAAATTAATATAATATTTTTTAATTAACTTAACTTGAATGTAACTAGTTAAGTTAAATTAACCTCTTTAAATTTAAGCATAATCAATTTAAACTTAATTTATTAATTTTAGATTAGGTTATATTGAACTTAATTTATCATTTTTTTTAAAAATGGGAATGGAAATTAATTCTATCAAATAAGAAGTTAAAAAATTTTAAAATTATTAGTCCGTCATGAAATTAATATGTAATAAAGATGGAAGAAAATTAAAAAACTTAAAATAAGATTAAAAAGAACATTATTTATATCTATAGAAGAAATTAGAGTTTAACTGAGAAAGCAAACTCTCAGGTAAAAACTAATCAGTTTATAAAAATCGATTAATTATAAAAATTGACTTTTTGATTAGCAAATCTATTGATTTTTAATACGGAAGATTATTAATATAAACAAAATTGAAAAGTTAAACAATTCAAAAAATTTAAAGTTAAATTGGTCGAACCAATTTAATCTTTTAATTATTAATTTTTCATTTTTAAACAAAATAACATTGATATTATGAAAAATTTTGAATTACTAACTCAAATTTAAATTTAATTTGTGAACTTAAAAATATTATTTACAATTAAAACAAATATTATCCAGTCACCGGACAAATGCTGCTGAGCTTTTGGTAATGCCGTTTCACCATCAAGGCAATGGAATATTATCAAAAGATGCATAGCAGTGTAGTCAGCGATCGCTCATGCATATGTGTCCCGAGTCCTACTAACTTTTTCTTTCTCTAGGTAAGAACAAACCATACAAATTTAAATGAGCATTCCTTTCAAATAAAGATGATTGAAGCATAAACCCAATGCTCTAAATCATAAAATAATCAAAAGTTGAGCCATCATGATTAATCTATGTCATAAGTGACACAAATTGTAGGTATGCCAAACTTTATATATATTTAATGCCTCCCACAAGCCCTTAATATATTTCATGTCAACATGTTTTTATTTTTTTTAGCTTTTTTAATGCAAATTTTTGGCATATCTATTTTAAACTTGCCATTAGCATTTAATAATCATTCTTATAGTGTCCTTTTAATTAATTTAATAATTTTATTGGTATAAGAAATTATAAAAAAGATAAGTTTGAGTTCATATCTATTGGACCACCTGCAAACTCAAATCAATGACCACTTGAGAAGTCACGGTCAGATCCAAGCAGCAGGCACCTCCCTCCACGGTTCAACAAAAATGCAACACAGTAAGCCTGTCTTCACTCTCACAGTACTAAGTGGGCTCTCTTTTTCGGCATCTAACTTGAGCCGTTGGGCGTTTCGTACTTTTTTCAGACAGTAATGTTGGAAAGTTTGTTGTTGCTCATGTACTTGCTGTCACTTTCTTGGGGTTGATGGCCGCCGTCGCCGTGGCACGCGTTCGTCGGAAGAAGACGAGAGTGGAAAGAGAAGACCCCAACATCGTTCCTAAGTTAGACAGGACAGAGTCCGGCCGTGTTATGAGGATTGAGAGATTCTCCCATTATTTTGGTACTTGTCCTCTTCACACACTTTTTCTTAAAGCTTTCGATTTTGTCTGGGAATCAAGGGTATTTGCTTTTGTGAGAGTTCGTGGGAGGACTACAAATCTGTGGTTTTTTGGAGTGTTGGTGCAGCTAGACAAATGGGATTTGCAGATCCAAATGAATGTCCACAGCTGTGTAAGTTGGCTTATGATTACCTGAAGACACCTGCAGGCTCTGAGGTCAACATCTTTGAGTATTTTGCTGATGAACCTGAGGCTGAATCTCTGTATGTGAAGCTCATAGAAGAGCTCGAGAGATGCATCCTTACATACTTCTCGTTTCACTGGAATCAAGCTTCTGTTATGATCAGTCAGGTACATAAAAACATACCAAAGTGAGGGTAATCAAAAGAGAGAAGGTAAAAGTACAGATCTTCTTTTCATCATCTTCTTCTTCTCAGTTCTTTCCTTACTTATGTGGCTGACAGGTTATGGACACAGAATCGGAGAAGAAACCGAAGCTCAAAAACTTTGTAATGGCTGCCACAAGGTAACATTATTTTTGAACTCCTTTTCAATGTTGTGAGGCCCGCATAGCAATTGATATATATGACTAGCTAATATAAATTTGAGACAATAATTGATTAAACTGACAAGACATTATTATAAAACTGAAGTTTATTTTTAAGCCCTTCTCTTTTGTCAACTCTTGAATTGTTCAGGAAACAGAGATTTGAGAGGGTGAGCAAGAGCTTGAAGACAACAAGGAAGATCTGCACTCTAGTTGAGCAGATGAAAGCAATTGGAAAGGGTGAACCAAAATGTACGGAAGTCATGATGCCGGTGGCCCTCGGCGAGAGGAGTCCGGTGCTACTGCTTATGGGCGGTGGCATGGGAGCTGGCAAGAGCACTGTTCTTAAAGATATCCTCAAGGAGTAAATAGCTAAACCATTTAAATCCTCATAATTAACTAACTACCATAGACAAATATAAATTCCATTACATGTGCTGTTTTATAATAACTCTCATATGGTTAAAATTGTAAGCTCATTTTGGGCGGGGGCTAAGGAAAATGCCGTGGTTGTGGAGGCCGATGCTTTCAAAGAAACCGACGTTATATACAGAGCCCTTAGCTCTAGCGGTCACCACGATGACATGCTTCAAACAGCTGAATTGGTACCTCTAATGTCTACATATAACTTCATATTCCTATCCATGATCGATTGATCCTAATTGCGCGTAACATGCAGGTGCATCAATCTTCAACTGATGCTGCACAATCCCTCCTAGTGACTGCACTGAACGAGGGGCGGGATGTGATCATGGACGGAACACTTTCATGGGAGCCTTTCGTTGAGCAGACGATTGCCATGGCTCGTAACGTGCACAGACGTCGATACCGGATGGGGGTAGGCTACAAGGTGGCTGAAGATGGCACCATTACTGAGGATTACTGGGAACAAGTAGAGGAAGGGGAGGACCAGAATGAGAATGGAGAATTAACGAGGAGAAAGCCATATAGAATAGAGCTGGTGGGGGTTGTATGTGATGCTTATTTAGCTGTTGTTAGAGGCATAAGGTAAATTTAAAATCTTCAATACCGTGTTACTGGTTAAGTTTTACAAGTAACAACAGAATTAACGACTTGATACGGTGAATTTGGGCAGGAGAGCTATAATGACTGGAAGAGCAGTAAGGGTGAAGTCACAACTGAAGTCCCACAAGAGTTTCGCAACTGCGTTTCCAAGATATTGCCAACTTGTTGATAATGCTCGACTCTATTGCACCAACGCACTGGGAGGCCCACCCAAGGTAAGACCTTTGGTTGCCATTACGTCCTACATGATGTGCAGATGAGGTGTTGTTCAATGCTTAATGAGCTAATTTGGGTGTTCGCTTGGTGAGTGCAGTTAATAGCACGGAAAGATGGGGATGGAAATAAGCTGCTTGTTGATCCCGAAGACATCAAATGCTTGACAAATGTAACCAACTTGAAAGCTGATGCAGACAACGTGTATGATCTTCACCCTAACCGAAGCCCCATTTGGGAGTCTGGCTCAGTGTGGAAAGAAATTGTCTCGTCCCCTACAAGGCATGCCTTTTTATCGGAGTTAAAGAGTTCTATCCTAAAGCTTGAACATAAAACATGAGCATATAATTTGACAGGATTGTGAGTGTTGGGTTTGGTTCCATCGTTGCTTTGCATAACATCAAGGCTAAGAATGGCAAAATTGGCACCCAATTTTAAATTAATCAGTATATTTCTTTTTACTATATTATATTATTAGATTTTGTCTAATTTAATAGAGTTTTGGATTAGGAAAGAATCGAGTCGACCAACTCAAATAGTTCAAAATTAATTTGAATAAAATAGTAATATTTTATATAATAATTAAAGAATTAATTAATTAGAATAATATAATTTAATATATTTGAAATTACATTGTTATAACCCCCAAACTCGTCCAAAAAAATTATATTAAGTGTCGGAATTCAAACTCACATGATTGGAATTTTACGCCAACCATGATGCTTTGGGATGGAACATATGAAACTCCACTAATTGAGTAGATATGTCATACATATAACAATGTTATTATTTGTCGAACCATATGAGGATAGATATGACAATATTATTATTTTTGGAATCGTACCAGGGCTAAAGCCTAGCCAAAAATAGAGATGACGATGGAATCAATGATTAGAAAAAACCAAACCGCGGATAAAATTTTAAGCTAATTAACCTTTTAATTTGATTTTCAAACTTTCGATCCGATGTATTTTAATAATTTTTGTTATTAAAATTTGATTATTTTCTTAATTAAAATGGTCTGCGCTAATCGATTTTTATAAATTAAATCAATTAATTTTTATTTAAGAATCTTATTTTGTAATTAAACTTTAAATTCTTTAATAAATAAAGACAATTTTTAATTTTATTCAATATTTAACTAATTTTATAATAATATAATACTAGCTGAACCTTTAAACTTTAAACTTTTTATTTCACTAGTTTAACTTTCGATCTGATTTTTAAATTATATTGTATAATGACCGTCTTACCATTTAATCTAAACTTATTCATGGAAATGGAATTTTTATAGCTATATGATATCTTCTATAAAATTTTAATTAGTGATTACTTATACAACTCAGTAGCAACGAAAGAGAAATCTTAGCTTGACAAAAAAACGAATTTGATGTAATCACAATTATTAGTCATTACAATTAATTTAATGTTAGAATTTTAATTTGAAATAATAACAGAGTTTAGGCAATAATATTGGTAATTATAATTTAAAAATCACGTATAATCCTCATGTAGCGAAAACAAATTTTATTAATATAATAGAAAATTTTGAAATTTGTTTATTTTATTTTTAATTTTAAAAGTGCTTGTCATCTTTTTATTTTTTATTGAGTTAATTAAATTTTATTTTGTCACGTTCCAAAGTCCTTTATAGATTTAATTATTAATTCCCTACTTATCAAAAGTTGGTCTCAATTGCTCTTTTTAAATTTTTTGGTAAATTCTCAATTTTGTTAACGTATTTAGATTTTATTGCAACCAAAATTTCTACTAAATTGCTGAGAGCAAGCACAAGTGGGCTTGATAATGGGTCACGCCAGATTAGACTCACCCAAGCCTGATTAGGTTTAGCCCAACCGTATTTTTATTTTTAGATTAAAACTAAAATACAATTCATTTTATTAAAAATGAGATCTTTTTTAGAATTTTTGAAATTCGAGTGAGACTGAACTCGAGCAAACTTAAAGTCCGAACCAAACCCAAAGTCTGGTCAAACCAGGCCAAGGCCAAGCCAGACCTTGACTGCCACCACTAAACACACGTGCATAGGAATTACTGCAAAGTAGGAACCCAAAATAGGGAAAGGAAATGATCATCTTTAAGCTTTGGTACGAGCACATGAACTGTACACTGTATCGTACATAATTCACTGAAATGTGGAGTTTTTTTTTTTTTTACTACACAAGCAGTGAAACAGAAGCGTGAACCAAATCGGGCTTCCTCTCTTGAAACAGCTAGTTCCATAAATTCCAGGGAGCTATCCCTATCAAGCCCTTTGCTTTCCTCCATAGTCGTGAACATGTGTCTCTCTTTGCAAACTTTATCAGGGCAATCGGGGTTTTAAGACGCCAATATGTACTTTCAGCACTGTATATGCCCCTGCAGTGAGTAATTTTTACTAATGGAGGGCAGAACTTCCCTCCAGGTATAACTCTGCTCCTGATTCTTTCTTCAGAGTCCTGCTCATTGTAAAACCAGTATTCTTACACCAGTCTGATGTAGAGTTGTGCTAGTATGTCATATACAAATGCCAGTTAACAATCTTTAGATCTCCCAGATTCATGATTTTGTGTGCAGTATGGAAAATTACTTTGATCGCTCTGAACCAGGTTGCCGCTTGCCAAATAATCTTCTCCATCATTTGTTGTAATATCTGCCTCACTTCCATCTTCCTGTTGAGATGAGTCGGAAGTCTAATTGAATAAGACTAGTACATCTAATAATAAAGTAGAGAAGGGGAAGATCGTGTATAAACTAACCTCTGTTTCTATTTCCGACTCCTGATCCTGCAAATGGAAAGGATATTTCATTCCCAGCTGCAAATTGTGAATTGTACTTTCATTTTCATCATCATATGCCTCATCTTCATCCTTATATAAGTACAGTAGAGATATAAGGAAATTATAATAGTTTATGTAACATAAAAATCAGTAGTAGAAGATCAAGTATAAACCTCAAGTTCTGTTTCTGTTTCAGACTCCTGATCCTGGAAACTGCAAGGAAAGTTTGATTCCAGCTGGACATTTTGAACAGTATTCCCAGTTCCATTATCATCATTCTCATCATGATTAGGATTTCCATTGGTGTACGTCTCAAGATATGCCTCATATTGTTCGTCCTATAAATGTTGTAAAATTTTGGTATACTGAACACTTGATAGAGAAAACAAAAGAAAAACACAAGATACTGAGCAAAAGGTACATACCTCTGAGTCATCCTCATCAGTAGGATAAGCAGAATCTAACATGTTGTAAAGTTCTTCATCTCCTGTGTCTTTTACACCGGTCATTTGTTCCTTTCAACATGAATTAAGGCAAAACAATATAACAATGAGATTCATAAAAGAAGTTGCTTAAGACAAAGCATAACTAAAAATTAAAAAAAAAAAGTCCTTACAATTTCAGATCTTAAATTTTCCACCTTATTCTGCAGGGTTGAAACGTGATTTAGCAGAGCCTGATAAACATGTTGAAAGGATTAATCACAAGAACTGAGGTAAACATATTTTCAACTGAAAGAACTAGAGCTAAGTACAGGAAATAGAACAAAGCATTAACTATTCACACTTCTGAGTCATTTTCTCTGTGACCAACTGTTAGCATGCTACCCTCCCCCTCTAAAACCCATTTTCTCTCAATCCTCTCCCCAAAAAGAATATGCTAAAATGACATAGTCAACCAAAATGACCACTCCTGTCCACACATGAAGCATCTGTGCTACCAGTTCTACCACTGCTTTCAAGTAACCAAATTTCTAAACCAGGTAAAGAAGTCAAAAGTTAGAAAACATGGATCTACATGTTGATTAAAATTTGCTTCCCTAACGTAGAACAAACAAACAGAAAGACAACCTTTGCACATTTAGATAAATCATACTATCAATGAGGTTAGTGCAACGGCACATGAACAGCCGTTTCAATCAATGCACTAAATGAAATACCAAGGTGACCCATCTGCTTCTCTTTTTACCGCGTTGTGAACATGAAAGATAGTGCAACTGCTTAATAGATTCTTTCACGAATTTATATGCAACCAATCACCAAGCAGATTTAATCCTGTTTGTGCACATAGAAGGAAACAGAGAAAGAAACTATGTGATATCTAAAAACCCTTGTTTGGGAATGTTACTAAAAGAAATGCATATCAAAAACCATCAACAGTGTTCATATTGCAGTTATTGATGCAAACCTCTGGATCAAATAAATGCTAAAAGTTATCCAACAACTGCGAGGACTGATTGAAATAGCAAGGTTGAAACTTCTATTCATGACCTCAGTTTGCAGCCCATCAGTGTGCACTAGAAAGAATATTGTTGACAGAGCTTGGAGCAGCATGCAATAATGAATTGTTTCAAAACAGTAGTTCATGCATTGAACATAGATTGTTTGTTGAAGGATGCAGCGTGTAATTACAACTCTGTCTAACAGAAGTAATATGGTATAGATAAGGTTCATAACTGGTAATTTACACATGTAACCGATTGATCAGTTGATTCAGTAAGCGATGCCGCACATGAATCAGAAGAATAGGTTTCAGCTTAAGGAAACCAAAAGCAATTCAGAGAGGAGTGGATTTTTTCCTGATTGGTACTAGGCAGTAGGTATTGTAAACACCTCTGTGCAGAGAGTTTAGGATGTTATTTGGATGCCTATAAACAGAGACCCACATGCAAAGAAATAAGATTTTATATCATCAACATAAAGTTTGTTAATACCTCACGCCTTTGAATCTCTATAGAACGTGCCAAAGCTTTCCTCTTTGTCAAAAGATTCTTTGGCCTCAGAGTGGAAGGACGCTGATAGTCCTTTCCCCTGTATACAATTATAGCATATCCTTTGGAGACTTTATCCACTGAAACCAAGACACCTCCACTTTCAGCTTCAAGAGCTAGTGCAATCTTTTTGACCTGTTCAAAGCTCTTAGCCTTCAGAATGATCTTAACCAATTCACGATACTTCCAGTGCAAATGCATGTTTTCAACCGTACCACCAAAGACCCCACGTCGACCTGAAGTTTGAAATTATCCATCATGTGGTGCCCAAACAGAACGCATCAAAGAAGTACCACATATTGGGTTCTAGTTTTACCAAGAAGTAAGAAAGCTTTCATCTTCAAACCAAGCTTGCGAAACATATATCTTTCCTCATCAGTTATACTTTCAGGGTCTGCCTGCCTTTCTGCTGGCTGCAAAAATCCTTCAACTTTACTCAAGGCTTGTTCGGCTTTCACTAATCTTCGCTCCGCCTGTGAGAAAAAGAAACTGAGAGTTTTAAGCAACTGGAATTTTCTGGACTAACAAATAGTGCGGTGGCATGAGGTTGATTCACTATGCTTTGCAATGTGTGACACTTAATCCTCGCAAAGTTATATGAGATGAAACGAAAGGCAGTAAACAGCAATTGTGAACTTTGACAGGTGACTATATTGTAAATTCTAGCAGGAGCTAAACTTCACAGCTAAGAGATACAGCACAAATATCGCACAAAAACCGAAACCCCAAATTACAAAAACTTACAAAGGCAAGCTTCTTTTCAAGTTTTCTCATGAGATTAGAATGTCTAGCTATTTCAGCTTCTTTTGTAAGTTCCTCTTTATGACTTTCATCCAATTTCTTCCCCCACCTTGCATTAGCATCTAAAGTTTCTTCCAAGGTTCCAGCAGTTCCTGCTTGCTCCATCATTTCGGCAGTTGGTGTGACCAGGGCTGAGGCTCTTGAGCGTGCCTGTTCTTCTTCATCTTGCAGAGACTTGGCCAACCTCTCCCTTTCTAGCAATGCTTCAGCAACCTCCGGTGCCAAAAAGTCCTTACCCCTATAGAAGACCAAGAAATCCTTGTTTCTAGACAGTAGTATGCAACCTGTCAATTTCTGCAGCCAATAAAGTGGATTACAAAATCTTAATGTTTTTGCATGACATATAGCATAGTACAAACTCCCATATAGGGAAGTGGACTCATCAGTGTTTAAGACTACAATGCATTCAGTTTTCTTTGTATATGTGACATTCTTGTTCAGGGTCTCAAGCTATAGTATCATCTTCTCATTTGCTAGAGAATTAAATAGCATATCTTATGCAGATACTTCATGTTAGCTCACAAAACTAGACAAGGAAATCAGATGTAATCTTTTGATATACTAGGCAAAACGTGAGCCACTAGCCCATTAATCAATTTGCATGTTTTATTGACTAGTTATCACATCTTCTACCCGATCTACATCACAAGCTTTCCTTAAAAAATTCAGCCCCTTCCTTTCTTCTTGTCTTTCTATTTCTTTTATTTTTTTGGAAAACAAGTAATCTTTCTATTTCTTTTTTACTTCAATTAACAGTGCAAAGAAAGTTTTTGAGAGAACATTATACCGAAGTGGACCTAAAAGATTACGCCACTACAAAATTAACACAATTCAGAGAAAAATAATATCCTGCAGTAAATTCAAACAATTTCTCTCTTCTATCCTTTCTTTTTCTTATTTTCCGCTTTATAACAGGCAGCAACCTAATGCATACTATCTGAAGATCAAGCATCAACCCACTTGGTCAATTTTCAACCTTCAAATCCTCCAAGATCCTCGACATTGATAGAGAACATTCATTTCTGAAATTATAAGGTGGGATCCACAAGTATTACTAAATAAATCATTTTCTTATTACCTTAATATCCTCAGCCATTCTTTCGCTGGTAGTCAGCTGGACACCCCGTTTGAGTGCAACCTTTGCAATTGAACTTTTTTCCCATAATTTAATCATGGCTGCAGCCAAGCCTTGGAGCTGCCTACTTCTTCCTGGAAACAGAAATTGCATATACTATTAAAGGGTTTAGAATCCCACAAAGAATGACCAGGGAAAAAAAGGCATACCTAACGCAAAATGTGGAGGAAGAGCCCTAGCAAGCCAACGTAAAGCTGTTGCCTCTTTTGATCCAAGATTGGCTCTCACTCCAT